>JAQBSW010000372.1:0-214733 GCA_029291075.1 Eudiplozoon nipponicum
CCAAACCTGAACCGGGACAATGGAGGGTTGGCGGAAATTATCGTCTATTAAACTCAGTGACGAAGGGTGATTCTTATCCTCTCCCTAACCAGAGTACTCTGCTCCGAGACATAATGGTATATAAGGTTTATTCAACTTTAGATCTCCAGAAGGCGTACTATTAGATACCGGTAGAGGAAAGTACTATACCACTCACTGCAGTCAGATTTCCAGGAGGGGAATCGAATGAATTTCTCCGAATGCTTTTTAGTTTGAGAAATGCCAGTCAGAAATTTCAGCATTTGGCTCAAGAAATCCTTCAGAATTGTCCATTTGCGAGGGTGTATATAGACGGCATAATAATTTTTAGTCGCTCACGTGATGAACATCGTAGGAATTTGGAACCGGTTTTGACCAAGCTAAACAATATGGATTAGTGATCAAATCCAATAAGAGTAACTTCGGATGCTCTTCAGTTAAGTATCTTGAACATGGACTTTCCAAAGACGGAATGAAGCATTTGGAAGGTAAAATCCAAGCTATCAAGGACGTAACGGAATCCCTGACCGTGCGCCAGTTGCGAAGGTTTTTGGGCATGATCGGCCATTATCGACGATTCATTCCAGGTCTAGCCGGAATTCTTTGATCGTTAACACGCCATTTCACACGTGAAAAGAGCACGATCAAGAAGTCTTGGTCTATAAACTTGAGTCAGAAAGACCAAGAAAAAATCCAGGGGGCCAGGAAAATGCTAAGTGACATAACCAAACTAACACCTGTAGATTGGGAGAAGCCATTCGAGCTAATCACAGATGCCTCAGATGTTGCAATATGGGCAGTGCTTCAGCAAAGAGACAAGGATATAGTAAGACCGATTGGGTTTTATAGCCGGAAGCTTAATGATCGAGAAAAAACGGAATGATACTTTTGGTAAAGAGTTTCTTGCTGTGTATGCCGCAGTGCTACATTTTGAGCATTATTTAGACGGTCATCAGTTTAAATTATTGACAGATCATTAGCCGTTGATCAGCATACTGGGTAAAACAGCGAGGCTTAATTACTCTCGCAGGGTGAATTCCCAAATTACACGGTTAGCAGAGTTAGATTTCACTGTGTCTCATATTACTGGTAAAGAGAATATGGTAGCCGATGCACTTAGCAGACCGAATGAAGCAGATAACGAGCTGATACATCAAGGTTCATTGAAGAATCTAGATGATTCTCCAAATAATTTAATATATCAAATCGAGGAAGAACAAGGATTGTATCCCTTTACGTTAGTTTTGTCCAAGAGACCAAGATATGTTCACAAGCTCCTGAGAGGCAAGTGGCTGTTATGCTATGTCCAGAAATCACATACGAGCATATGTGCCGTTGGAGTTACGTGCCAAAATTATCCAACAATTACATGATATTGGACATCCATCCATAAAAACCACCATTCGATTAGTTGACGACATATACCTATGGCCGCACATGTCTAAAGACATGCCGCTATAGGTAAGAGCCTGTGCCAAGTGTCAAACGTGTAAGGTGTAGAGACACACCAGAATCGAGATACAGAATATTGGGATACTAACAGGACGGTTCAGACATGTACACATAGACATTGTTAATATGCTTGAAGTCAACGGTCAAAAATATTTGCTAACAATGATAGATCGTTTCAGTCGCCAATTCGAAGTAGCAATTTTGAAATATATGACAGCGCAAGAAGTCTTTTTCGCGTTCCTACATAATTGGATATCGCGTTATGGTGTTCCTGAAAGAGTCACTAGTGATCGCGGTAATTCCTTGCCATGAACAACAGATATAGGTCACAGTTAGGAACTTCAATAGCAGGATTAGTATATGGAGAACCATTAAGGTTGCAGAGAGATTTTCTAATAGAAACTCCAAGTAGTCTTGGTTGGGCTTCTAGTTATGTAGATTGATTCGTAGGAGCACTTAGAGATAAGATGTGTCGTTTGGCTCTGACCAAGACAGAGAATGTAAAAACTAAGTGCTATGTATCCTCTGATATAAGATCGGTTTTGCATGTTTATTTAACTAATGGAAATAGGAAGAACTGCTTGACACCATTTTACAAAGGATCATATACGGTCAAGAGGATGACTGAGAAAATTGTCGTTATAGAGGTAAATGGCATTGATGATTGTGTTACTTTATATCGTTGCATTCCCCAGTTTATCTGGATTGATGATGGTACTGAATTACCAGATGAGTTGAATGGCCATCGTTCCATGGATGAATCTGATGTGTAAAATCCAATCATGTGGGCACATAATTCAAAGCGGCAACTTTCACAAGACGCGTTGTCGAACACATCGACATCATGTTCTACCGAGTTGCAAGATCGTAACATTCTGTCAACATCAGGCGATTTAGCAGTGCCAGTGACAACTGTCCAGGGCGCGATGTCGACGTCAGTAGCGCCATTATGCACAACTCGTTTAGGAAGAATACAACGTCAGCCGAAGAACTATGATTACGTCTATTATTAGCCGTCTTCTTTTTAAAAATGTGGTGTATGTAGAGGAAGATATTTCCTCCGACAAAATTAAAGCGACCTTTATTTATAAATTTAAACCTCCTTGGTTGATAGAAACGAATATTATTTAAAAAGAAATTATTCGGTTAATTTCATGAACATTATTTGTTTAAATACTTGACAGGTTATATACTTTTGAATTGTGCGTAATTTCAGTTTTCGTAATCTGTACTTGTCTGGCCTGACTTTTCTCAGCTAGTTGCATTTGTTTTTCTCCAATTTACATTTATAATTACTCGATTTTCACAATATACACCTGCTATCATTTTGTTTTTTGAATCGTACATATGGAGGGAAGTTCTGTAACAGGTAATTTAATAATTCTGTTTTCCACATCTTATTCATTTACATGTTATTTGATCGGGTGTTTTGCTACGTAAGAAGTACACAGTCTGTTACCTAACACTAAGTTATCAAATTAATATTTAAGTACGATCAGCATGGAAGCTAATTTTAAGTTTGAGGACACAAGCAAATTAGCTCAAGATATAGCAGGCATGAATTTAATAGATTTGAACGAGAATTCTAGCTTATCAGATTCAAATGGGTATAGTAAGACCGAAAACGACTTTGCATCTATTGGGTTCTCATTTACTAATAGGTATGGAGACTCTACATTAATATAGGAACCCGTCCAATGGTTCAAATGGAAATGTTTTATGCAATAGCACATCCTCCGAAACCATAAATTTTGCAGCGATACAAACTGTAATCTACTGGCATATCTAGTGCAGGAGACAGGGCTAATATGTTTAACAGCCTTTCTTTGTACAGCTTCTAGCTTGTTTGATAATCCGTTCTTAATGGATTCCAAGTAGTGGCAGCATATTCTAATATCGGTCTAATCTAAATTATATGCATTTGTAATTTTATATCGTTCAATAAGATATTTCATTTTATTAGTGACCATCAGTTCTTATCACTGCTTACTATCCTTTAAATATGTCACTCAGCAGAAGCTGTACATTAAATAGTTATGCTAATTCCTTAATTTCTTGCTAAAGTTTGATCTTAAAAACATAATTAATCATTGCATCATGTAAATAAACATAATAAAATTCTATTCTATTAACTATTTTTAAAGCTATCGTCTTTTTACTGTTTATTCTCAGCCCTAGTGCTTTCAAATACCTACTTAGGTAATACAAATCTAGTGTCACATTATTTTTGGAAAAGTCAACATTTTTTGGATCAATTGGAAAGATTATTTTTAAATCATCAGCAAATTTGCAAATTCGACCGTTAAGGATCTTAGTTTCCAAATATGCAAATACGTTTTTAAATAAAATTGGTCTCAAACATTCTCCTTGTGGAATTCCACCTGTTACTTTTTGCGATTTTTATCTCAAATCATTTACTTGAATACTCATTCTTCAATTATATAAAAAGTATTTTCTTTAAAGATTCTGCATCTATGTGTCTCTTAGAAGTTAACAGGTTTATAGCCTCTAAACTGTAGAACATTGAATAATTATTCATTCCTAAAATAATTATTGAACGGCTAAATGATTAAATCGCCGATATATTGCCTATAAGAAATTCAAATACCATTACGCGGTAACAATTAAAACAAACAAAATTATCCGTTAACCAAAGGCGTGCGATCTTGCTCATGCACAAGTATATAAGCACGGTACATTTACCATGCAACGCACACTTGACACCTCCGCTCTGCTCGCTATGTGTGATTATTGTCGCTCTCTAATTTAATGTCTACTTATGCTGACTTCTGAACTTGCGTTTACCACGCTGTGTCATCTCGTCACTTAGGTTTCAGTCACGCCAATGTTCTTGTTGCTCCATAACTAATCATACGTAATCTTGAATCTATTAATCAAAATTCTACGTGTGCAAGAAATCACGGTGTTTCCGCAGATCTTCAAGAAGACAATTCTGAGCCTTCGAAAAGCAACTCAAGTCTCTGGTTTCGATAACACTACTTAATCTGATGCATCCACGCGAAGGAACATACTCCAATCTCCCAGAGCATTCAACAAGTGTCTAGAAGTGCTTCTATACACTGCAGCACTACTTAACTTTCTTGGCATTTGCAGGAGAACGCAATTCCTGTCCTGATAAGAGCCAACCTCAGTAATTGTCTCTCATTATCTACGGATTGTTTACTTATTTTTAATGTTTCACGGCATCTACTTGGCGGCCGAGCCAGGATACGAAGAACAGTACTGTTTTAGACTTTAACATTAATTGATTGCGCGGGTAGTGGTAACAATTCTTTAAATCAAGTTTTCGAGCTTGAAGTAAACACCAAACTCATTGTATTTAACCGTTGCGGCTGACGGTAGTTTTGTTATGTTGTTCGACGATTGGCTAAATATAATGTTATTGGTGTTTACTTAAAGGTCGCAAACTTGATTTAAAGATCTGTTTTAGACTTGTTTTGATATCACAAATCTTTGCGCAAAATTATATATAAACGTTTCTTTAATTTTTTAATTTATTCTAGGGATTCACATTAACATGGACGGTAGCACACTGAACCATACCGTTCTTTTATCTGTTTGTGAATATTTCTTCGTCAAAGTTTTCTTTGGTTTTCCTCACTTGTTGTTTTTCTCCAAGGGAAATAGATTTTTTAGGTTTTCTGTGGTTAAATTGTTCAAATGTTTTTTTAACCTACATAAAAGTTGTGCCAAACTGTGAAAGCAGATATTGATTTTGATTTTTTGGAAGCAGATTTTGTCACTTTTCTGTGGTTATATCGCTCAAAACTGTTACCTTATCTTTTTGCGTTGATGTCAAACTGTAGAAGCAGATTTTAGTAAGTGCTTAGTTATTATTTTGAAATATTTATAGGGCACATATGTTTAAAATTATTATTTTTTATATATATTTAGTCCGTATATGCATTTTAATGTCATGTAAGTCGTTTTCAAACATTATATGAATTATAAGTTAGTTCAGCGTCCATCCGCCGGTCTCACATAGGATGACGCTAGGCTATCCAGTTTGGAGAGATGTATTTCAGATTTTGGCAAAATTTTAAAAGAATATTCATAGATGGGACCAGGGATCAACTGTAGGAGTACTTTTCGCTGTTGCTATCTCGTTCCTGATTTTGTACCCCTACTACTTATCAATGGTTGCTATTATTACTACCCGTGCATCTAATCAGATCTCTTTCGGATGGTTGATATGAGAAGACTGAAGAAAGGTTTCATAGATATATTCCACACAATGTAGCATATATAAATATAATTCACTGTTAATCCGAATTGAATGAGTTGGTTGGCAATAATACAGATTTTAATGCAAAAGTATGTTTTAAATACTGTTCACAATTAAACTAAATTGTCCGTCTTCTAGACGGCAAAAATAAAAGTGATTTATGTCTGTAAAGTGAAATGTTTAGCACAAATGTCTGGATTGGAATGAATATGGTCAAATGATTGAAAATACATGATAATCTGAATATAGTAAAATGATTTATGTTTATAAAGTAAAATGTTTTATACACAAGTGGTTATTGTTACACAAATGTCTGGATTGTAATGAGTAGCCAGACGATTAAAGATACATGATAATATGAGTCTAGTAAAATTATTTATGTTTATAAAGGAACATGTTTTGTGTAAATCGTTTAAGGACTTTTATGACAAAAACTCAAAGAATACATGATGATGTTAATGGAGTTAACATTGAAAGTTATCACTAAAATTGACCATGGAAACCGTTTAAAATTTAAATGACAAACAACTCACAAATGTATAGTTCTTTGTTTTCTTTAGTAAACAATCAATCATTTTCATAGTAATGAATAATATAATAAAGTGAGATAAATTCACTGTGATACAATAGTCCACCGCGTGATCCTCTCGGATCGCGCGCGGTTCTGTCTATTTTTAAAAACACTATTAATTACAAATAAAATTGCAGTTCAATAAATATCGATTGAAACTGCTTGAGACTAAAAGAGATTGTTTCTAAAATCACAGCTAAGAGAAATATTGTTTAAGGACAGAGTTAGAATATTTGACCTTAAAGGGCACAGCGTTTGTAAAAATTGACCTTCGTTGGGTTGTAACACGGAGCCGCGTGTTACATACACCCCCGACAGTGAAAATTAGTACACAATGAAGGGGGCTCACCTTACAGGAAATGTTATTGCTCTTTCATGCCGTATAACGACTGATTTTGGTTCTGTCAACACTGATACTGGCTCCTCTATTTCTCGTGTTCTTGGACGAATAGTAAGGTCGAAGTGTTCGAGAAAGTCACGTCCAATGATGTTTCATGTCGTGTTGTCGATGATGAACGGATATTTGAAACATCATTTTGAGTTGGAGAACGAGATTGTGTACTCGTACCCCAAACGTCGCTATGTTGGAGCCATTCGCGCAGGTCAGACTGTTGGTGTCGACTGGGTGGGTTGATTCGAGATAATTGTGGCGTAGTGAGCTTACATCTGATCCAGTGTCTATGATAATTCATTCGCCAGAGATTGCGTCACGGATGAGAAAGTATGTTGATAGTGGCAACCGGCGATGTGATTGATTGCTGGCATTTGGGCGTTTGAAGCATGACTTAATTGGAGCCGTCGCTGTAAAGACAATAGTTTGATTGCGCTCTACCGCGAAGGCAAAGTGCTTCGAGCCATCAGACGTGGAGCGGCCAACAATCTGGGGTGCTCAGCCTCTGCTGCCGCTGAGGAGGCTGACCCCACCCGTCTTCCGAACCTTCCATGGGCGGATCCTCCTGAGTTGTTGAGGGTGACCGCGCCCATTTGAACGTCGCGTCTGTGCGCGGGTATGTGCAGACGTTTCCGAGGCAATAACGTGTAGTGGCCTTCATTGAAAGTGCTTGAATTTCTCAAAATCTAGCTGTTTATTAATTCCTTACTGGCTGTGAGTTCGACGAACCGGGGCACCATAATGTAGGGGTACTTTTCGCTGTTGCTATCTCGTTCCTGATTTTTTACCCCTACTACATATCAATGGTGGCCATTATTACTACCCGAGCACCCAATCAGTCTCTGATCCCTTTCGGATGGTTGATATGAGAAGACTGAAGAAAGGTTTCATAGATATATTCCACACAATGAGATAGAATTTAGCCCGTATAAATTTGTATTTTGATGATAATCTTAGGATTAAATTAAAAATCGACAATAGCAAATCGAATATAAAGTTTTTCTATTCTGTTTGTAAATATTTTTGAGTTAATGTCTTCTGTTGTTAAATTGGTCATTATTTTCCCACCTATTTGTTTGTACCACATTCCACTTTTAATTTGTGATGAAACAGTGTAAGCAGATTTTGTTAAGCCCATAGTTATTAGTTTTCAATATTTACAGGGCAAGGATGTTTTTAAAAAATTTCTATATATATTTAAGGCCCTTTATGCATTTCAATGTCCTGTTAGTCATTTTCAAATATGAATATCCTGAATTATAAGTAAGTTCAGTGTCCATCCACCAGTCTCACATCTGATGACCTTAGGCTATCCATGTTAGGAAATCTATTTTAGATTTGAGTAAAATCCTTGAAAAAATCGTAACAGACACGACAAATGTTAATAAAACCGCGGTTCAATACCTTCTAAATCAGTATGAAAGACAATCGATACCACATCAATCATTCATTCGATATTCTCCAAAACCATTGTGATTTAATCACCAAAATTACTTATTCAATTATTGAAATTGCCTTAATTGTTCGGAGAACTTTCCAAACGGATGCCAGTTTCCTTTCTTAGATGACCACAATCAACAATAAAACGACAGTTTCTATTCGTCTATAGCTGCAGTTTATGTTGAATCTATTGGATCACGCGGTATATGCCGCATAGACAACAAAATCGATAAATCATTTGCAATGACAAGCCTATTTGTCTATATGACCTGAGGCAAGCAACCTAGTAAACTGCTGCATTTTCTATATTTGAAAACCGAAGAATTCATCTTACGCACAGGCGCAGCAAATTGAGTGCTCAAGGTTGATTCCATCGCCAAGATGTCTCTGGGCGTTCTACCCGAAAAAACTACGGGGGAGCCCACTCCAACTTATGGTTGTCGGCATCGCACTTCCAGCATAGGTTTACGACGTGAATTTTCTCACATTATAATCCTCGCCAAGGTCTCACACAACATAGAGGTCTTAATTTCCTGTTGAAATATCAGTTTATTTTTGCTCTTGCTAATCAACTGATCTTTGACTCCTCCATCGGAATTGAGCAAAGTTTTTGAACACTTGTCTCCGAACGTTTGGAGTTGCAGATCTTACAGGAAACTCCAGTGCATCATTAAACAGATATATCAACAGCATTTCGAGAACACAAGTTGTTCGATCTAAGCAATTCAGAGCGACGTGTCTCCAACACGATGCACCATATCGTCACAACAGGACAACCTATCGCACTCAAAAAGAGACCGCTTTCACCTGCTAACCTGGAAGCTGCCCAAAATAGTTCTCAGAAATATTGGAAGAGATAACGTTCAGACAATCAAACAGTTCATGGACGTCACCTTTGCGTTTGGTCTCCAAAACGAACGGATCACGCAGAGCCTGTGAAGATGACCGCAAACTCAATTTTGTGACCGAATCCGCTGCATATTTCATTCTTAATATAAATATGTTGCTTGAAAGACTTAGTATAAGTGCTTAGTAGTAGTTTTTGACCTCAGATAAGCCTACCACCACATTCTGTTAGCGCCAACAGATATTAGAAAAACTGAGGTCATCACTCCTTTTGGCCTTTTTGAATAACTTTACATGCCTTTTGGTCTCAAGTGTACACTCTGACATTTTAGAAGTTCATGGAAGACATTCCCCGCGATAACGCTACATACTGTGATTCCATATCTTGATTATATAATGGTTTTCAGTCCAGACCTAGACTCTCAAACCAAGCGTATACTACATGCCCTCTCACATTAATCAAATCACGGTGTCAAGATCAATTGTTATAAGGCGCAGATTTAATCTACAACCATGGATTTCCTAGGGCATCGTATTACCTCTCAAGGTATATAACCTTTGCCGTCGAAAGAAAATTCCACCAAAAATATTAAATCACCCAATACTTTATATGAAATTTTTGGAGTTCTTGACTACTATCAAAAGCTCCTTCCTGGCCTATCAAAACAACTTTTGCCGTTATGTGGGCACCTGCGTAATCGAAAAGATCTTAGCAGAATTTCCGTCCTTTCTTGGTCACCTGAAGACGAGGAATTACTCCCTTCTTATCACCAACTCATTCGCAAATGCTACAATGCTAGACAAGCAAGACTTCAAACGACCATTTCTACTCACTGTTGATGCTTTTGAATTGGCTTTTGGGACCAATTTAGAACAAGAGATCGACGGAGTTCGGAAGCCTATCAGTTTTACTCGCGTACTCTGCAACCAGTAGAAACCAGGTACGAAAACTTTTGTCGATTACTCCTTGCCGTCCATGACGCAGTGCGCAACTTCATCATTATCATTGTCAGCAGAAGATTTGTTGTTTTTTACACAGCATGCACCGTTAAGTATCGTACATCAAAATGCGAATTCAACTAACGAAAAGTACCCTGCTAGAGTATAATAACAGCTGTCACGTCTGAGCTAATGGAATTTTGACATCTATCATGTGAAGAGCGAACAAAACATTATTGCAGACGCACTTTCCAGGCCAGACGTCTCGCTAACAGCTACCTTATATCTTTGATTGATAGATTTACTCAAGGGCCTGTGGCTTTATCTCTTAGCACCGTATCCACAGATGAAGTCACTAATAATTTTATCTCTGCATGAATTACAAAGTATGGTGTTCCCAACGAGGCCATTAAAGACGGTGTTGTTGCATTATTGCAACCAAAGTATCGCGATCCTAATCCTATTTCGTTCAGAAAAAAAATGCCATATGCATTCAAGGTGTGACACTTACATCGATAAGCATAGACAGGTTGAAACTTTTGATCAAACCGCCTGATCCTAAAAATTTACAACCTTCTACATACGTTTCGGGCTCCACGTGCCTATAATCTCAACAACTTTATGGATTGATGTGCATTAAATATAACTGATAATATTTTTTATTAGTTTTTCTTTATCCTACATACCAAATGTTAACATTTTACTCACAGCTTGCGCCCTAATTTAGATCACCATATCTCTATGAATCCGCATTATTCATTATTTTTCTCACATTCAATCTGTTTCACTTGGTATGACCAGTTGTACTTAACTAAGAAATTTGTGGAATTTTTAAAACTTCTTCGATATTGTGCGATTTCTGAGGCAATGTTTGAGTACAATTTTGTTCTTATCCTTTTATTTTCATGCATTCTTAATATCGTACTGTTGCAACGTATGATTCACATCTGAGCCCACACATGCCTACTTTGGTATGACCAACTCTTTAGAGCAAACGCCTTGTGTAGCAACACTAAGTAGTCAACGGGTAAATATCATAGTATAGGCCATAATCATGCCTATAACTATTTCAACAGTTACACCGTATCATATTTACTATGAATATTATAACCATATCTTTGAGTACATAATAACTCCTTTTATCGTATCAAACTCTCATTGACAACGATCCAGCCTGCCCAGGTTATAACTTAAACTTGCCAAATTCAGTGGCAATCAACTTTGCAATTTTCACACTGTGGCTTAAACACCTATCACACTTCTCTATTTCACTTCACGCGGTATGACCAGCCACTACAATTAACGATCCGTTTAGCCGTGACAAGTGGTTATTTGGCATCATGTCATTTTTGAAGCAATTAACAAGTATGCACCAGGCCAGCATTACTATACATTTTTGATAACTTTTGGCAGAATAATAATCCGTTTATTAACTGCGTTCGAACTCTGCCCAAAATTACTAATCAAGCCTCGCCAAGAGGATTTTTCTTTTATCTATTCTTTTTGTCAAAGAAAAAAGTGAGGTAACGGCTCAAATTAATTCGCCGACATATTATCAAAATCACATTCAAATTTGAATAAGTTGAATCAATTAAAACACGCAAAATTTTAGTTGACCATATGCTTGCGACTTTGCATCTATATAGGTCTCTTTGTGTGATTGCCGATGTTGCCACAGATCTTCAACATGAAAATTATTGGACTTAGAACCGCAGCTATCACGCTCTGCCTCGAAAATTCTGCTTATTCAGGTGCATCTACACCAAAGATCTCCAGCCAATGAACTGGAGAACGGAGCAAGTGCCTAGAAGTACTTCTAGACGCCATCACACTGCAACATTTATAAACTTCCATGAAATTTTCCAGGGAACGATTTTCTGGTTCTGTTAAAGGCTATCATCAATATTGCTTTCCAATATTATTTGTATTCTGCTTAACAATCCATCATACTTATTTCCACCCGGGGCGTTTACAGTATTTTGTGTTTGAAATAGCTTACATAATGCTATTGTTTTGATTTGTACGGTGTTCTTATTTGCAAAGTTTTAACTATTAATAAAATATTTGCTAATGTTTCTGACCACGTTTATTAGATATACTGAACAATTTAAATAAATAATTTTGTCAAGTAATACAAGTTAATAAAATTGCTTTGATTTTGTGATGAAATTTATTTCGTTTTATTATAATTTATTTATTTTATTAACCTCTGGTTACCTAAATTTAAAGTGTATTCTAATTTTAGTAATTTTGTGTATTGTTATATAACAATAGTAATGGCACTTACTGAAATATTGTCTCATATTTTGGTAGTTGGATTTCATCATAAAAGAGGCTCCATCGTAAGGTTTTAACTTCATTTTAAAGATTGAATGTGTCTATCCCGAATTTCCTTCTAACGAATTGCCTGATAAATGGAGCTACCTTTTATCAATTTGCATGCCTGATGGAGTCCACCGGTCTTCTTCAGGTATTATTTATGGTTATAAAAGCCCTAGAAACGATTTATTTTACATTACCTCCGCTTATTAAAAATAGTGGATGCATATTTGGTGTTGCGTCATATGGGCAAATTTCTGCAGATGTAGGAGTTTCGCTTCTTATTTAAGGACTATCCAGTTAAAGATGAAGTTACTCGAAACACCGTTCAAAAAAGTTTGGCTGTATTGTCCCGATATGTGAGTATATATGCCTTTAATTATGTAGTCATATATTTGTTTGGCGAGAAAGTCAGTTTGGTTTACAATTAAAACTAACACGATGCGAATAACAATTAAGATTGTGTTAGGGTGTGTGTGACAGAAAATAACAATGTGGCAACGTTGAGATGGATACAGAATGCGTTTTGTAGAGATACAGCAGATTTAAACAGGCTGAATAGATATTTTAGAAAAAAACAATTTGTAGAAATTGGATGTGATGACTAATATATTTTATGCCACAGTAGAAATATTATTTAATACACGTTCAGAATAATACAGCTTTCATAACTATGTATAATTTGGTTATCAAAGTCAGACAATTAATATCCTTTGAAATGTTCCGGCGTGCTAGCATCATATGTTTGAAGGCCGCGATTTTCATACGCGGGTTTTCGCTTTGCACTATCAGATTTGCAAAGATCCAATTGATCCTCATTTCCAAGTACGCATCTGTTTTGTCTTCGATCAGACTAGGTGCGTATTCGTCTCCTTCCGAGGGCTTCAACATCGTTCATACTAACCACTGGAAATTAGGTTAGATCCAATCCTCATTGACTGACATTGTTTAGGGGCCGACTTTCCGGCTCCATCATCAGGCCACTATATACAACACAATACTCACAATAACAGATTTAAGCAAATGTGGTCTCATCTCTTCTCTTTATTCAAACCTAATTTTATCTTTGTATGACCCGAACTGGGCAAACTTTTCTGTTTCTGTAATTATCTCGTTCTTAGATACGTAATCAATAGGGATTGCAGTGCTAAGTCCAAGATTAATCATTTGTTTTTGGTCTCCCTTGAGATCCATTTTCGATAAATTAACCAAACGTTAAGACATGACAGCATCAATTCTCTTGTTTCTTAAAGAGAAATGAATTACCAGGTTTGCTGGGTTTTTTTCATGCCTTTGTCTAACTTTCTAAAATTTCTTTATCCCTCGTATTATCTGTGAACCCTTCAGTGTATTTAAAATCCATCAAATGTAATTTCGCGAGTAATATAGGTCTTATTTTAGTCTTATTCCTAATCAGTTCTAATTTACGTCTATTTAATTTCTTAATCTATATGTTTATTAAATGTAAACAAAGCTCATGCTTAAGAGTATTTCCTACCCTATCCAACACGAATGAAAGTTTAAACCTAAAAAAATTTCGGTATAACATTACATTTTTAACATTTAAAGAACGAGGTATTTTCCACTTGCCTAAAAATCTGCATCTTCTTCCTCTGTACTGATTCATTAGTGTGACGAAAGTGGCATATTTGTATGGCAAATATCGTTTGAAATTTTTCAGTGTGCTAGCTTCATATGTTACAATGCGTACGCGGGTTTTCGCTTTGCACTATCATATTCACAAAGATCCGATTGATCCCCATTTCCAAATACGTATCTGTTTTTTTCTTCGATCAGACTGAGTGCGTATTCGTTCATATTTGCTTAATCTGCTACTGTGAGTATTGTGCAGTGTATAGTGGCCTGATGAAGGAGCCGGCAATTCGGCCCCGAAACGTTGCCAGTCAACGAAGATTGGATCGCATCTCATTTCCAGTGGTTAATATGAACGATGTTGAAGCCTTCGGAAGAAAAGGACGAATACGTACCCAGCATGATCGAAGACAAAACAGATGCGTACTTGGAAATGGGGATCAATTGGATCTTTGCGAGACAATTAATATCCTTAAGATAAAGCGAGAATGTTATCAAAAGCTTATCCTAGCTAAGAGAAAATGTAACGAAGAATTAGGCCAATAGTTACAAAGCATGAACTATGTGAAAGTAAATCATACTCGTATTTAAAATTTTTTTTTGCTATGAATTAATAACTTTCTGGAAAACTAAATTGAAAATAACGTTTAAGCGCTTTCGTACGTGCCTATTATTTTTTCATTAGTAGAGTTAATATAGTTGCCAAATTGTTAGAAATGAAATTACAGGAAAAATATCGCGTTTCTGCTGAATTAATTTTTCAGATATTATGGTTTCACAACACTCGTTATTGTAAAAAAAATGGGAATATAATATGATATGTAAATGCCTATTTTCCTGCACGGTTCCTATGCAATATGATAAATTTACACCTCCCACTCATTTTTATATTTCTATTTATTTTGTTCCGCGGAATAATCTATCCTTATTTATTTAATGTAATTCTTTCAATATTATTATTTTTTTTAAAATTCTAATTCATTAGAATTAACAAACATTAATAAACAAGAAAGATCGTTAAAATAGGACTAAATCTATTTAAATTTCTGCTGAATTAATTTTTCAGATTTTATGGTTTCACAATTTCACTACGTTAGCGGCCAAAAATAAATGGCTTCTGTATGATAAAATTTAATGCATTCTGTTTTCAGATCATGACATTTAATCAAAAAAGTATGTGGAATTTTCAACCGTGGAAATAAAATGGCAAATGAAGCTTGCTAGAGAAAATCACACCAGGCCGTCACAGAATATGGAAAACTCGAATCATTCACAATTAAAAGAAGTACATATACAGAATAGTATTTAAACAAAGAATGTTCTAGGAATTAAAAGAATATTTTCTTTTTTAATAATATTCATTTCAATCAGCCACGATGGTTTAAACTTATCAGTAAATTTTACCTTAATTTTGTCGGAGGAAATATCTTCCTCTACACTTAAAAACCAATATAAGTATAATAAAAGGTAATGCTACGATTGTCAAATTGATATGTCTCCTAAAGTCAATTATGCAATATCTCAAAATTACCTAATCAGTATAAATTTGCTTTTGATAAAAATATGATACATAACAGAAGTAGTCGTACAAGAGAATTTGTAGGTACGCTGCATGCAGAATATTAAATTGGATCGCTTCACTGTTGGCTTGTTTATCCAGCAAGTTATAAAATAATCGATCATTGATTTCGTAGGTGTTGATTACAATTTTTAAAATCAAATTTGCGACTGATAATAATAACAATGTCATGCTACTTAACTAGTCTCACAGCATAGCAAAACTAACGTCAGTTAGGCGTACTGAGGCGTTTAGACTTCAGTGTAATCATTAAAGCCAGATGACAAACCGACTAATGATGATCCAACCGCAATTCATATATATTTTACTTGACTGAAAATTTCTGCTTCGCAATTTTTATGTAGTCGCAAAAATAACATATTTACCGATTTTGTCACTCATTAATTATGCAATAAAATATTATTTATCCAATAAGTTTTCATTCCTGGACTCCCGCTTAAATTCTACACGACTGTCTTTAATATGAGGTTTAATGCCCTATCTGATGAAGAGATTGTGATTTGTTCATTTTTAAGATAAACTCATCCGGCATGTTTGTTTTCTACGAAAGCTTACAAGAACTACGAGGTCGCCATAACGTGTTGAGTTTCGCTCTCTTTACTTTTGATATAGTTCTTATTAAATAAGGTGATCTTGTACCAATAAAATTGAACTTCTCTCAATGAGAACTGAACCTTACCGTCGGTGTGATGGTGTGTGCGCCTTTGTGGCTCATTGTTTATGCTGTGTTTCTTGTTACAGGCAGATCACTACAGAAAGAACAGACTGGTGCATTCCCAACATACCACACTAAATAACTTGCGCATCCAGCTCGCCTGACCCTTGGTTGGATAGTAAGAAGAGAAAGGATCTAAACGAGGGCTCTCGAATCGGGCAAATGAAAATATATTTAGAAATCTACGGTTAGGAGAATCAAATGAGCATTGTATTATTGGCAATCATCTTTACGAGAAACCAATAAATATGTTTATGCGTGTTTAGAAATAATGTTTTTATTATTGGTTGAGTGATTAATCTTCTCTTTTTTTATTATGCAGAATGTTATTGGTGTAAACTTAATTTGAATAATAGCGTTTGTTAGCAATCTGTGAAATCACAATATTTCAGAATTCCGGAAAAATAATTAGCTTCTGTATGATAAAATTTGTATGCTATAATCTGTCCATTACAGATCATGATAATTTAATCAAAAAAGTATGTGGAATTTTCAACCTGTGGATAAGCCCCTTTGGCAATTGTTTGTAAATTTTGTAAATTTTTGAAAAAGAGAGTAGCTAGCTCGCAACATTCCCACCAATGGTGGGTTGACTTGAATAGAATAGAATAGAAAATCTTTATTTGGATTCAAACCTTACATGTTCCATCAAATAATAAAAATATAAAATGTACAATATAAAAACATATCACATCACATAAATATGTGCAACTAGTTGTACTGTACAATTTATCAGCATCAGAAAGTTCAGTTATAAAGAGTGATAGATTCTTCATCAAAAATAGAAAAATTTAATGTATTATTCGAGTGTAACATTATGCAGAAAAGGGAACCATGACCAATAATTGATTGTATGTATTGTTGATTAACATGATATATAATGCATAACGTTTCAGTTTTAATAGTACAAAACTTGAAGATAGAATCTCGAGAAGTTATGCTGCTGAAAAACAATTAATCCTGTCTTTTATTTAACCATGAGAAAGTATTATCATAATCAAAATTAAAAATATCAGCAGGATTGAACACTTTTTCTAGTTCAGTAGATAAAAATTTAAGAGACATTTTAGATGGAGGCGTTTCTCTAAGCCCCTTTGGCAATTGATTGTAAATTTTGAAAATTTTTCAGAATAGAGAATAGCTTGCTCGCAGCATTCCCCACTAATGGTGGAGATATTGCAAAATGACCAGATCTAGTTCCAATTTCATGACTCTTTCTTATTGGATTCATATAGGCACCAGTCCACTGGTTCAAATGGAAAACTTTTATGCAATAGCACATTCTCCGAAACCATAAAGGATTCTGTGATACAAACTGTAATCTAGTGGCATATATAGTGCAGGAGATAGGACTTATTTGTTTCACAACTTTTCTTTCTACAGCTTCTAACTTATTAGACAAACCCTTTGTTAAAGGTTTCCAAGTAGCAGCAGCATATTCTAATATCGGTCTAATCCATATTATAAACATTTTATATTTTATTTTACTCGATAAAATATTTCTATTTATTAGTGCCCATCTGTTCTTGGCACTGCCTACTATCCTTTCAATATATCTCTCAGCAGAAGCCGTACAATGAATAGTTATGCCTAAATCCTTAATTTCTTGCATAAGTTTAATCTCAAAAACATCATTAATCTCAGCATCATGACAATAAACATAATTGAAATCAGTAGGAAAAATAGGTATTGTTGATGAAACAATTATTTATTACAGAACTTAAATATACAGAATGAAAAATTATACCAATATGCGCAAAGTGTGAACCGATCCTTTTATAATTGGATTTTAATCGTGCTAATGTTTCAAACAAACTCATATATGCTGACTTATATTCTACGAAGCAGACAATTAAGTTTTGAGGACAATTTGTGAAATTTGAAGATATAACTGCTTGATTTCTAAAGTTTCTCATCTCAAAATATAGTTTTCTTCATGTGGTTGTTAATGTACTGAAAAATTACTATCTAACTTGTTAACATATTTTTGCAGGTGAAATATAATTGAACTGCTAATTGACCAAATGCGCTTTTCAAAAGCGATATTTTAAGAAAAGATATGTGGTTATATAAGTATATTTTTTACTTACCTCTCAGCCCTTATTTGGAGTTTTTGGCAGTTATCTTGAACCTGTGATGAAATTGCTGCTTCAGACTGGTGACTTCACGCCCAGTAGAATACAAAATGAATTCAATATTCTTCACGCATATGCCGAACCTTTGTTACGGAGCGCAAAATTGTATAATGGTTAGTTCTTGTAATAGTAGCATCAAATAGATGCTTTTTTGGTTTTATTCTGGTTCATTTTATTTGCATCATTCTGGTAATTTCATGTTTTTTCAAAAAAACATGCCTTACAATTTTAGATGCATTTTTGACTGGATTCAATGCCGTAGACCTTTTGCGTACTTATGGCTACGATACTTTACTCATGCTTAAGCTTATCCTACTAGAAAGACGTGTTCTAATTAGTGGGGACTCTGCTAATTCAGTTTCAAGGTTGGCGCTATTGTTGTCTAGCCTAATACCTGGTAAGTATTTATGCGTTCGAAAACAAAACTATATATTTAATCATGCGTGCAACGTTATATTAAATCGTTTTTATATATTCTCCATAGAAGTAATGCAATATTTAATGTCAATCTGTTATTCTTTTTTCTAAACCAAGTTTGCGTGTTTGAAATATTTGAGTTTAAAACATTACTACTACCTTAGAATACTCATGATTGAGCTCAAAAGTAGGCTTATTCTAATGTGACATTAAAAACATGAAAATAAAATTTTATGGTTATATGAATTTGGTAGTTATTATGTAAGCGCTCTTTTATTTACTAAACTAACGCACATTGAAAAATACGTTCTCTAATTGATTTGATGTTTTTGCGAAAATTATGTTCATATAGTCGGTTTGGCGAAGCCTAATCCTGTTGTAAATTATGTATTGTAATTTATGTGACAACGTTTTCGCTAATTTTGTAGTAGATAAATCTTTATTTTAAAGTTAAAATTTTTTTCGTGTCTATTTTATTTCATATTTGTTTAATGTAAATATAAAGATGTATACATAATTCCTATACCATATCGATCGAAGTTGTTTATAAATCATAGATAAACGATGTTCACCTTGGCGCAACTAGATATTGAAGTATGCTTCTGCATAACCATTCGCTTCCACTTAATAGCGCTAATCACATTTATAGAGGCATGAGTATATAAAGGCAAATGCCTGTAAGCTGATTCAGATATCTGTATTAAAAATGTTAAGTTAACCATCACGCCTTATTTATTCTCTTTAGTTTTATGCTAAAGTTTGCGGTAACAGTCTGTTTTTTCTAAAGCACGCTAGCGTTGCATTGTCAAGTATTTATCTGACTGATTAAGATAGATTGAAGTTATACTTTTTATTCAGAGCACGTAGTTTAGCATTGTACCCCAAGGGGTTAATAGTATAGTGTTACAGATTTTTCATTTAGGATCCATATGTTTTCAGCTCCTTTATCAACGCAGGCTTGGACTAAAATGGCGTTCAAAAAATTGATAATTATTGAGATGCTGAAAGCTAATAAAGTTCTGTGACCACATCGATTGCCTTTTCAAATAATTTCTCCTTAACACGAGCACAGTGGTTGAAGGTTAGTGTGTTCACACCTCGATACCAAGGGCCAGATTGCGTACATGTAACATGAAGGCTAAAGCGTGAGTTTGTATCTCTCCAGTCAGGTAAGGCTTTTGCTGCAACTCTGAATAAGAGAATATCCGCATTGTAACTGTCGGGCGCATTGTGATCTGGGCCAAAATACCACACATTCAAGAGTTATAGTGTTTAAGAGCACCGCACTTGTAGAATTTGCCAAGACATGAAGAAATGGCTGGCTCGAAGGGCAAGGGTTTTCATGTTCAATAAACCAAGGAGTGGGACATCCTTAAACAAACGATATTTTACGACTAGCTATGGCAGCTGAAATTCCACCGTGATTATAATATTGCGCATTCTGCTTCATTATAAAGAAGGTAGGCGTGTACGATTGCTTACTCTGGAACTCTAACTTGCGAGCTCTGTCTTTTGCAGTGTTTTTTGGTTGAAACGTTAAGCGCATCATGCGACGACTTCTCTTACTGGAGTGATTAATTCAGCATAGTTAATTTATACAATTTGCAAATTTGCGACCATATTGGCTGTTCCCCAGTAACGTATACTGTTTATTCTATTCTGGATGTCCAAACATTAGGTTCAGTCTTTGAGGGTTATATTTGTTCATTAAATTAGGTGCCGTAATTTTGCAGGAATGAAGTTGTAATCAACCTGGTTGCCCATTCATCAATTTGTCAATGGAGCCGTTCCAGACATTAAATTCGCTCTTGAGGTAGAGTAAGACAATAGTTTTCTCTTCTTGGATATCAGACTCACTCGAGACACTGGCTATTCATGGAAAATGCACTTTCACCGGGTAATATATTCACTAGAAAAGCAGTATGCCAAGATCTCAGAAATACCTTCGTTAACAACCTAACAAACAGTATCAGGAAGATCTTCTCTGAACACAAGATCGAGGAAAAACTGGGCTACCTGAGGATAATTTTGCTAATAAACAACTACCCAGATCGGTTTATTGATGTTAATATCAGACCACGTCGGATTTGCATGAGAGAGGATACCGTCAAGCAGGTTTTCCAAAAGATATCATTTAGAGGCGACGTACCGGCCTCAATAATTGCACGGCGGTGAAATAGAATTACTAAAGAGAATTTTCCATACACACAGAGAATCATGAGGTTGGATGCCAAAGATCAATTGCCAATTCTATCCAAATCATTTATATTCTACAAATTCGCATGTATGTGCGGTGGCATATATATTGGACGTACGATGAAGCAATTGATCAACAGAACCCAGCAACATTTACCGCAGAATGTGATCAAAAAGGGCTTTTCACCGCCGGGAAGAACAGCTATTTCCGAGCATATATTGGAAAAGGGGCAACCAGTCAATTTAGCCAATTTCTCAATTCTACACAATACAAAATCAGAAAAATTATTATATCTAACAAGCTCATATAAAGCAAAAAGCACCTGGCCTAAACACTCAAAGTTTCATCAACAGGATATTCTCGTCGACTGGCAACGTATCACAAAATCCCACAACATATTACCAGCATCCAGGCAAGGCCAAACACCCCATCGACCAGGTTCAACAAACATTCGATCGGATTGACAACAAACTGAAGAAGAAAATAAACATCTGCACATACGGTATCACAACCATTGTTAACAGCGATAGTTATTTCAAAACAATATAAGCATTTAACATGGCAATTCGAACATCCTGCGCTGTTACCATGTGGACAGAACAAAACTGAGGAACAAGGCGGAACACAGGAAAACAGTCGGGAAAATAACATTTGCACACGTAATAGGCCGTTTCATCTTGATAAAAGACCCACGCCTTCCTAAATCATTTTTATATTCTTCTTTACGGTGTTTTCTTAAAAGATATTATTCTTGTTATTATTGCTTCAATTTTTCTCATTGTAATGCAGTGTTAATGTATATTATTGAAATTATGTTATCTAACATTGATTTCCATATTTATTCAATGCGGTTTGATCTTCGATAGTCAGTTTGCCGTCGTACTCTGATGATGATTACGGAGGGTCGAAACACATCAGTGCGTTGCGGTTGGCGGTAGTTTTGTTATGTTGTTCGATGTGGTTAAATACAATGGGATTGGTGTTTACTTCAAGCTCGAAAACTTGATTTAAAGCATTTTCACTAATCTTGCCACAATCAATTCTTTTGTAAAATTGTATTGCTTCTATATATGTAGGTTATGTGGTGAAAGCTGCAAACAGTTATTGTTCGTACTGTATAGAAATTGTGCATGAGCATTTGAAGCCAAGTCTGCTCAAGGTATCATAGAGGGAGGAGCCGTATATCTAATATTGATTTCATATATTCAAAGGGTTTGACTCGATAGCTAGTTTAAGTGTCGTACCTTGATGATGATCAAGGGTCAGAAACAAAGCTAGTGCTGTGGCTGCTATGGTAGTTTTGTTATGTTGTTCGATGACTGGTAAAATACAATGGGATTGGTGTTTACTTCAAGCTCGCAAACTTGATTTAAAGAATTATGTTGTGTTGTTGTATGTATTCTGGATGCTATCTCTCGCACAATAGGCTGTGCGTTACCTTTGTCTAACCTCGAGAAGTTTAGTAGAACATCCTCTAGATTTCGGTCATATGGTAGTACATTGCCTTTTGGTGAGTGAATTCGTAAAAACACATGTTCAGATATCATATTTTTATTATCATCTTTTCCTTCAATTGTGACCGACCGTTGCTGTTATAAAAAGGTCACAGAAAACTGACAGATTAAGACAACACTTACATTCTTATCTTTTTGATATCAGCAATTTCACGTTTCTCTCAGTTGACCGGAATACTGGCTGTACAAATTATATATGCGTTTAATATAAGCACTGATCCCGTTGGTCCAATTCTTTCTATTTCCATAAGCTTATTTTAGATGATAAATCTTCAACATTTGCGCGGTGCATTATTTAGGATTAACCTTTAACGCATTATAAGCTTCAAACTGCATGCTTATAAATGCATAGAATCTGTTCTGTCGTCATTCTAGTAAAGAGAGACATGGGATAATGCTGTTGTTGTGTGCTACACCCAAGACCGCCAAAACACTCAGATACACGTGCTAGCCTGACTCCCGTCAGCCGCTTTTATGTCGTGCACGTTCAATTGGAGATAGAATTACTTTAAGAACAAGTGGTATATACCCATTATTTGCGATTATTTGTAGGCCGATTATGCTTTTTGAGCAATATTTAGACAAAGTTTTCTCCATTATTATTTTCGATTCAAAATATATTATTGTTTTATATTAAGACGTTTGACTGCTGAAACTGAATATCTTTTGGTTTATTTTTTGCACTTTAACTAATGTTTTAAATATCTGTAGGAATTATTAGTGGTGGTTTGATTTACTCTAGTGATCCTGATGGCTCGTGGACTACCTGTCGATCTTGTTGGCCGCTAGCTGTTAACGCCGCTGATGTGTCCCCGTTGAGTTGTACTAATGAAGTAAATTTTCTTGTTTTTAAAAAAAAATTTCATGAGGTTTGTGGTAACAATTTAAAGATAAATTATTTTGTAAATAAAAACTTCGTTTACATATATAGTTACTCTCAAACTGGCAAATGACAGCTGATATAACTGATATATATAACTACAGTTAAAACGCTCTTTTAGTTACTACCATATTTGAGCCAGAATGATAAACACTCATGCGTCTCTTTTACTAAGCACTAAGCACAAGATCTTTAAGTCATACATACTATCGTTCCTCCTTTATGCTGCGAAGACGTTGGATTAACCGTTATAGCCGCCAACGCCTAGACAACATTCTAAACTGATTTTTTTGCTCGTGTTGTGTTAGGTCATTGTCGATTAAACTATTTCTATACAGCCTCTCTTTTATGTATCATCAATATTATCATCATCACCATCAAACCTTGTTTCGATATGTCGATTGCACTGATGTGGGTACTATGTGAGATGGTCTATTGTAAATCTTGCATGTGAGGCCATCGATAAATCTGGTAAATGGCTGGAACCGCGGAAAACATCAGCCAACTATCTCTTAACCGAATCCTACTATTCGCGAAATCTTTCATGCACTCAAGCTTCGCCGTACACTGAATATTCAAGATACACTTGAACGGAGGAAATCTGTGAGAGTCTGGCATCAGACACGGTCCGTTGGAGAGGACAGGTTAGTTAGGGTTTATTGGTATAGATTTAACTGGAGCACAACTCGCTGGAGAGCTAGATCTTTGTTTATTTATTTATTTATGGTCGTTATTTTATTGAGACAAACATTATTTACCGAGAATTTCTTTTAAGATAATGACTTAATGCTAAATTGCAATGAGTTGTAAATTTATGAGCATGCAACCAATATCTGAGTAAAGTACAATGAATTTGGAACTACTAGAAGTGCCAGTGCATTTATGATTTCCAATGCAATGTACAGACTGCTGGTTTTTTTCTCGTTAGCCTATTCGCCTTCGGCTCTGACGACGACAATGAAAGGTCTAAACGCTTCAGTGAGTGTAACTAATGCCAGTTTTACTTAGTTGTGCGACTGGATTAAAGCATAGGATTGCTTTTTTGGAAGTCCGCAAACTTGATTTGCCTAAATAATTTATGAAGCATTGTGTGATTTTGTAGACTGTTTGCATACTTAAACGGAGATTGCTTTCGCGGGCGGTGTTAACAATAACTTTAATCATGGCTTCTATCTTGATATAAACGCGTGACCTACTATGTACATATATTTATCAGTATAAACTAAGTATTGTATAGTTTCTAAAATGCAATCCATCCGATAGACTGGTTTCGTCCTTCTTGGGAACCCGTCACGTACTGTTTAGAATTTTGCGTGGACAAGGCTCGAACCTGGGCACGTCTGCTTTGGGTTAGGGTTATGGTTAAGTTAGATCAGTGGTTAGAGCCACAGATTCCGAAGCAGACGTGCCAAGGTTCGAGCCCTGCACGTGGCAATTCAAGAATAGTATGAGTTGAGCTCCCAATAAGGCCGAAATCGGTCTATTGGATGAATTGCCTTTTCTAAGTTATACAATGCTTAGTTTATACTGACAAATATATGTACATAATGGGTCCTGTGTTTACATCAAGATCACAACCTTGATTAATGCAATTGTTACCATACTTGTCTAATAAGCATTAGCATATGCTACCACTTAGCATAAACTTGAAGTAATGCAGTGCATGCAAATAATAGGATATCACTTTCTTCTAATTCCTTCGTCTCGTGATTTGAATTTTCTATATGATTTTAGTTTATATGTTCATTTTTGGATGCTATTATTTCTCGTAATTTCCATTAAAATATTCCTCTGTTAAAACAATTTAGAAGACATGTATTTAATGTATAATTCATATCGATTTCGATTAAGTGCCTGAAACTACGTGCACACCTTGCATTTTCTCAGTCAGTTAATTTAAAACACTTTACGCATGATATTTTCTATCGATATAAGATATGCATACAATGATATTCAAGTAGTACATTATACACGATTCGTTGATATTTATTGTTCTTCGTTATTTTTCACGTCAGTGTTTTTTTGCATTGTATTTTATACTTCATATTTAGTATTTATTTATTTTAACCAAATTATTAAATGGTTCACAGATAAGATACTGTTTGTTGCGGAGAACTAGTACATATGCAAGTATGTATTAGGTGTTGCGAACCTAGTAACAAATTAGTTCAGTTATGACCAGAAGGATAAACCAAAAAACAGCATAAACGGAAAGTATAATCTCATGCACTGGCGACTCATCAGTAGGAGCTGAGATATGCCCTCTTCCACTATATATTTGGGTGAAGAATGTGAGATAATAGGACGGTACACAGATTTATTTTAAACAGCTTATCTGCCAACTTTTGACTTAATGTGACCTATCCACTATCGAGTAGTATATTTATTATGTTGCAAGTTTTCAATATTTGGGTCGAAAAACTATGTATATCTGTTCTAGTAACGTCATCACAAATCTTTTCGCGATTTCCTGAAATTTGCCATCTTCCTATTAATGAAAATGCAATGTTGATGTTCACATCGGTTCTGCTAAATTATTTCATACAGTTACAGCTAAATTGTTTGAGTATTCATATAAGAAACCGATGACGCTATGTGTTTCTTATCAAAGTGAAATTCTCCTCATCAGGCTCAAATTGGACCTTAATTTTGCATTTACTTGTCCTCATATGCTCAGCTGGAGAGATTTAAAATCTACATGTTACTCGGTAGATCGCAATGTGCTTTTCGATATTCTGTCGAAAAGTATGCTCGCCAAATTTTTAAGTATTACACGTGCTCTCTAAACAAACACTCTTTGTCGTCTTAAGGTCAACAGCGAATTAGCGCACAAATTTGCTTCTTGCAGTAGTATTTATAGAGACTGTTCAATTTCCACATTTAAAACAATTTTTCAGCAGATGCTGTTAAGAACAATACTCTTTTTTATGCAGGTGTCGAAGTTCTCCCAGGCGGTGTTTTAGTCGATTTTGACTTTTCAGACTATATTGTTTTATTATTAATATTCGACAATCAGGATTCTGCTCATAACTCATTGAACAGATTAGCGGTCGTTGTTCCGTCTTTCGGTATGACATTAGTATCCTAGAAATGTAAGATTCTCATACAGGACCAAAAACCACTCAATACAACTGCGATCGCAAACTGAAGATCTGTACGTAGTAGACATGTTCTACCAATAACGCAGGCGATATGTCTGACGAGTCACTTTCTCCAAACTTCTCCATTAATTGCGAAACGTAAACATTTCAATTTGCCTTGAATGTTGTGCTTACAATGCCTCTGTACGTGAAGTTCTATTAAATGCTAGTGAATCTTGACCCCATAGAGTTGATGATTTTGGAGGCTTACATGCATTCATTTTTATTGTTTTATTATTTTTTGTCTAAATTTAATTTATTCCTCATGATTTTTTTGCAGTGAATCCTCAGCTAATAACGTCTTTTTATTGCTAGTTCTGATGTTGTTGATGATGATTATGACTACACACACATATATATATATATATATATATATATAAGTATATATATATATAGTCTATTCCTCGTGTAAAAAATAGGCGACATCGTCCATCTTGACCATGGCCTTTTTTGAATGTTCTGTTCTTGGATTTATGCTGCGAAACACACACGAACAAGTCACTCAAGATCAATTTGAATAATTGTTGAAAAGTGTCTCTGCTCTAAACATTATTTTTGCTATTTGAGCATGTTTCTTTTTTGTCTTTTAGTGCACCACAACAAAATGTATTGACGATACTACATGTGGTAAGTGTTGACTATGGTGTTATAACTACGCGTTCATGAATTGAAAGAACAAATTACCATTGATTCAATGACACAAATTTAAGTTTCTTTTGTATAAAAACGTTTTCGCATGCGAAATTTTTATTAGTAACCTGTTTTGTCGAAAGACTGATGGGTCCTAGCAAGTTTTTTCGGAAAAGTAGTATGCATTTCATGTTTTGAGTGCGGCATTGTTCTGCAGAGTGCACTTGAATTTCCTTAGGTGGATAAATGTAAAAACTGGTTGGTAGCCATGGAAATTTTCGGTATTATTAAGACTCATGATAACGCTTTCATAGCGTGTTTTACCTTCTTTAAAGCAATTTAGAATGCTGAAGTTGATACCGCTTGATTCCGTCGTGATTTGCCGTGCTAACGTAATTTCTCCATGCAAATTAAGGAGGAAAGCCAAAGTCGACGCTCCGTCCTTAGCATGGAGCCTTATTCGTACCAGCATCGAAGCAGTGGATTTACTACTAATTGTGTTGGATTGCCGTTGATACATTAGTAACACCTTCCTTTTTTATGTACTCCCATATGTTCTACTAGGGCCTATTTTTCTTGCGAATCTGATCTTAGTTCGTGCTAAATTATGTAGGAAATGTTGCTTTTTAATGTAGCCTTGTCATTGGAATGATTACATTTTCTAAATTTCTTTATTTTATAAATAGGTTGCATAGATTTAAATGATGATGAAATATTATTCATTATTTATTTCCTAAGATTGATGAAGACCTGCAGATTTCTTGAGGCAATCGTAAGTAAATAAGATGGGTAGTTAGCTTGTACCTACTGGAAACATCTGCATAATAGATCCGATCTCCTTTTATGTCTCTATGATTTTATCAATATTTTTAGTTTTAAAAAAATTAATTATAGTATAAATTGATTATAAAGCAAATATATACAATTAAGCTAAGAACCATTTTTCCTTTGCCATGACTCAAATACCCACTTCGACAAAATTATTGATTTCATCTTTAAATTTATGGCTAATAGCCATCCATCATTCCCTTTACTTACAGTGAGCTTAAAAATTCTCCACAACAGGTGCACTAAAGATCTTCAATTTAAATTCATCGGTCAATATTTCTTGCAAAGCGATCGGTGGTTCATTAGGAAGTTAACTAGCCAATGTTTACATGTTACACCTGGAAACCTTTAAATTGCGACAACTAATTCAAAACTATTTGCATACACGTCTAAGGTATGCTGCTGACATTTTCATACTGATTAAGGATGATGTAGAAATAGACAATATACTTATAGATATTAGTAGCATTGACCATGGTATATGATTTACTTGTGAGTGCGGAAAACGCTCAATCTAACGCACTGTCATTCCTTGAAGTATAGCTATTGAGACTGGAAAATGGTAGTCTAAAAGTGAACACTTCATTGAAACAAAAAGAAATGACGGAGCATTTTCAATCTAAAAAAGCGAACTGCTCCACCGAGCAATGTTTAATAGGATATTTAAACTATGATCGTATCTTTCACAAATATTTAAAAAAATGCTTTTATTTCTTTTATCTACTTTCAAAAGATATAAACGCCGTTCCAATCGACGACAATGCTAATTTCGCTGCCATTCCGTCTGTCAACCACGACCAATGTGATACTTTAAAGAGTAGCGCTGAAAATTGTAATGACGCGGTAAAAGATAAATCGTTTGAATGCTCGCTAATAGACAGCAAATCTCTTGATTTTGACGGTAAACACAAAGGAGAAATCATTGGTGAGCTTAATAGCCATAATATTTCAGCTGAAATGACTCCCAAGAGCGACCAACTGCTGGAACAAACTCAGTCAAACACACAAAGATTGCAGCCATCACGCCTTCCTCGTAATGTTCAACTCTCTGCCAAAGTATGGCGTGGCTTTCCTGACCTGCTGAATGCTAACCTCTCGTGCCCTCTCCCGACTGACGAATGGGAGTTTCCGCTTGCAGTCTTTACGAGAGTCAGTTGCATTAATAATGTAAAGTTTCATCATCGTCATCATCATCATCATGCACAACATTACAAAAGTCAGTAATAACGATTGTTTCACCTGGAAACCACCTGTTTCACTACCATTTAGCCATAAAAAGAATAAGAAAATAAAATCGAGACAAATTAATTAATAAATTATAATAATTTAGAGAAGCAACTTATTAAAGGGGAGTGATTTATGACGATGATCTAGTTATTATTACTCAGATATCACACATAAGTGAGGCAAAGTAAAATTCTACATACAACACCGTTAATTCAGCTTTAAGGCAAGGCAATATGGGCAATGTAAAGCTTAAATTTGGTGAAATACTAATTTTATGTTTGCATTATGTGCAGTCATTTACCAATGCGTTCGTTTTTTAGAATTTTAATATTTTTCTATTTTGTTCGTAGCCATAGAGGTTTCTGCTTGCTAATCAATCAAATTATCTTCACTTTGGAAAAACATTTATACTGATAAACTTGATTCGGCTAAAATATATCATTATTTCCCGTGCTTCTGTTAATTCGTTTAGGAAAAGAATTTAAAATGACAAATGGCAATGCTACCTCTTTAATTGTACAACATAATTCTGGCCATAGTATACACGTTGGTATCCCAGCTGGTGCTTATTTTAAAATACCGATATTATTCTTAAAAGTAGGCTATACTCCGTAGTAATTTTTTGTCACTGTCTTTTTAATCTCTCATAAAAGTCAAATATTCTGCTACCGTATGTGCCATTGAGCTGTATCGATCTACTGCGCGAGGTTACGCCATCGAGTCAGTTGACTCGGTCACTGATCTTGGAGCATTATCGACGTAACTTGGCCCATTCACCTGCAGAGAAGACGTCTACTGTGGAGACAAAAATAGAAGACATTATGGTAGCCAGTTCATGCTCTGTAAGCCGCGCTTCTCAAAATTCTGATCAACAATGCTTAATGAAATGTAGCGCGGCTACGCCAATTGAGCACACCGTTCAATCAAATAGCGCAAATGCTGATATTATGGCAACCAACAAAAAAGCTGAACCTGGCAGAATAGGTAAATTGTTTAGTTCTTGGCAATATTGCCTAATTGAAAATAAACTGTTAAACGTATATCACAGATATCTGAACGCATACATACGACGATTGCTTGCGCAGGTGAATTTAAGAATACTTTAAATCAAATTTAGGAATTTACGACAAAGACATACGTTAAATACTGTTTGTTGCAGAGAATTAATATATATGCAAGTATTTATTAGGTGTTGCGAACCTAGTAACAAATTAGTTCAGTTGTGACCAGAAGGATAAACCAAAGGCAGCATGAACGGAAAGTATAATCACATTCACATTCGTTTCGTGCTTACTGGCGACTCATCAGTAGGAGCCGGTATTAGCCCTTTAACCACTATATATTTGGTAGAAGAATGTGGAATAGACGGTTGTATGTAACTCTTATAATTTATAGGGCCAATTCGCGCCCGCAAGAACTGTACCAATGATTTAAAAATGCCACAACAACAGCCATAGTTGCATCCCTTACAGACTCGGTATACTATATAGTGTGATTTAGCACAGTCAAATGGTCGTTGACTTGATTTGCGCTTACACATTCGTCTGTGCAGATCAAAAAAATTGTCCCCATGTCCACATTCTTCTACCAAATATATAGTGGTTAAGTTATGTACCGGGTCACCGATGAGTCGCCAGTAAGCACGAAACGAACGTGCATGAGATTATACCTTTCCGCTCATGCTGCCTTCGAATATCCTTCTGGTCACAACTGAACTAATTTGTTACTAGGTTCGCAACACCTAAAGACATACGTTATTTAAATTTTCACACAACATAGGAAAACTACGTTAGTTGCACGTGCTGGCGCGTTTTTATATTTCAGTTTTATGGCTCGTTGTCATGAACATTTCCGGCGTGGCAACCCGGTGATAGTTGCGTAAACTTTGCCGAATCTAATGGGATACAACCATCATACCATTGCATATGAAACGTTGAGTTCGGTTTAAACACGCAGCAAAACGTAGTATTAAATGGGTAGTAAGGAAAATAGGAGCAAGCGTGCTAGATGCAAAGGACAATTTTTGACTACTGGACATATCTTAGGCCACAGTAAGTGCTCGTCAGCTTTGGTTGACACTGGAAGATTGATGCGAAAAATAATGAATGTATACTGCATTGTCCGAGGCATAGGATAAGAAATGTTGCCCTTTATGCTGAGTCGTGCAGAAAACGGATAAATGAAATCAGGCTGGTGCAGACGCTTTCATTTTCTTTTCTGTACCTTGTCTTTCACTTTGCTGTTATTAATCTTGTATATGCTATTAAGATGACTGATGTTGATGAAATTACTGAGCCCATTGTCGGATTACCAAATATCGAAAACTACCGCTTATTAAATTTAGGTTCGGTGTTAAAGAGCGACCATGGAAACAAATTTGGCAGCGAGAAGTCGCTAGCACGTCTGTTGGATAAAAAAGAAGTTGATGCATAATGGGTATCCAAAAATAGAATTCAAAATCCCGCAATTATTACAGAAATGAGTGCACTATCGGTATCTATGGGATATGGGTTTCGAACATCTAAATTTTATGCCAGTTTTGGCTGTTGCGGGACAATTGATAGCACTCGTATGTCGGTAAAATCTTGATTCCTTTACATTTCCAGGTGCACAGATTGTTTGTGGCCTTCATTGATGGGCTCTCACTGACTCCGTCACTCTGAAGCTGTCCACAAATAGTTTTTATGAAATTATACCTAAAGCAATATTTTTCGAATTTTTAAAAAATTTTCGGGACTTCATTGCTAGTCCAAACTTCAGAGTTGACATGATACTCACAGAAAGAACAGCTTGTGCAAATGTGTTATCTTAATTTAATGCAGATCTATTTTATTTTACTTCCCAAAATACTTTTTTTCTGCCCCAATATCCGTCTTAATACCTATTCTCCTATACTCACATGTAGACACGAAAACACCCACACACGCAACAACCTATAAACACGTATGTGTACTCTAATAGAAATTGACATTTATAGAATAAGTATAAGCAAACTATATGAATTGACATAAACGCCTATCCTAGATGTCTAATTTAAAAAAAATACTTTTCCCGACGCTTAGAAGGATCAACAAAATTTTTCTTTTAATTATATTGAAGTAATCCTCATTTCCCGGTTTAACTAATCCCATCCTGTGTGCAAAGGGTTATAGATAGAGTGAGGCTAGTAAAATATTTTATTACTTTGGAATCAGGGGGATAAGGAGTTGAATTTTTTCTGTATTTAGCTCATCATCATCATCATGTCCAGCCATACAAAAGTCAAGTGACTAATGTTTCACTGCCATATAACCATAAGGAGTGAAAAAAGTATATAAGTGAATTTAGACAAATTATTAGTGAGATTTACGAGAGAGAGAGTAGAGAGAGAAGGAATACCTTGCTACTATGAGTAAATTTATCAGGATAACTCACAGAAATGAGGAAAACTAAACCTATCCACAACACCATTATGGCCAAGTAAGCATTCGGGCAAGGCGACATCAGCAATACAGCTTTCTTTCGTATTTCACTGTATCACGTCATAAACTAACCAAACCTCGCAGGTAACTTTGCCATACTAAGAAAAGAATGTTACGAAGATGATTCTACTAGACATCTGCAACAAGATCGCCACTGAGCCCGATTCGATGCCATATCGCTAAGGGTTTCTAACCAAGAACTGGGATGCGCACGAGGACCCCATCCCAGCAGACGAGTGGGTCCTATACTACCCAATTTGGATGTAAGTGACTCTAATTGTTTCTGCCATGTCAAAAACTGCCCACCTTGTTTTTTACGCCAATTTGGTGCTGGATGAGAGAACAGAGCTCTATTGGGCAATCGGAATGAGGGCATACGCAAAACGTGACCGAGCCAACGAAGTTGATGGAGCCTTATTTGTTTTTCTAACGATGAGCACTTATTGTCAGATCCAAAAATACGTCTACGGATGTCAACGTTAGTTATTCGTTGTTGGTAACCAACATGTGCTATACTTCTCAAACAACGATGATCGAATGCCTATAAGCGTCTCAGATCATCAATTCTAAGAGGCCAAGTTTCACTAGCGTATAGTAAGACTGCGCGTACAGATGCATTGTAAACACGACCTTTAAGGCAAAGTGAAATATTCGCGTTTCTCCATAAATGACGAAGGTTCGAGAAAGCTACTCTAGCTTTCGCGATCCATATTCTCACCTCGTCGGACATATTGCCTACGTTATTGATAGAGCTCCCAAGATATGTAAACCTGTCGACTATGTCAAGATCTTCATTCTGCAGTCGCAACGTTGGAGTGAGTGGTGGGTGATCCTGTAACAGTATCTTACATTTAGAGGGTGCGAATTTCATACCGAAAGACGGAACAACGTCTGCTAATCTATTTAAGGTGGTCTGGGCAGCATGCTGATTGTCGAATAATAGTACGATATCGTCCGCATAGTCAAGATCGACTAGTTTATCTCCCGGGAGAACTTCAACTCCAGCGTCCTGAATGTGTGAGAGAGTGTTGTTCATAATAGCATCGATTACAAAATTAAACAAAAATGGGGAAAGTGGACAACCTTGACGATCGCCACTGCTGGTTGTAAAGATATTTATTAATTCGTTATAGACCTTTATGCGACCAGACGTATTTGTGTAGAAAGCTCGTATAATATTAACAAATTTAGTGGGCACACCGCTTTTCGACAAGATTTGGAATAAAACATTGCGATCCACCGAATCAAATGCACCCTTGAAGTCTAGAAAGACGACTATTGTGGGTCGGTGATATAAATGTATTTAGCTAATCAACTAGGAGAGTTAAAGTTTCCATTGGAAAAAGGAAGAAAAGGAGGAGGAATTTAGAAAACCAAATGAAGATAGGCACAGAACTCTGGTTCTACCAGATTCCAAATTGAGTAGAAAAATTACGACATTTCTAACGAAACTCAACCCAAGTACATTATTACTACAATCAGTTACTATTGGTAAAAAGCTACCGAATCAGAATAAATAGAACCCCTCAACACATCAGGGGTTTATGAGATATCTTGTAGACAGTGCAAACTAAGGTATATTAGTTAAACTATGCGTCCAATAAAGACACGTAGTGGGGAACAATACGGCATGCAAATATGGAAATAGTCATAGATCAGATTTAGCCAGGCTTTCAATGAAGACAAGTCATCAGATAAACTGGGATCGCTGTAAACGGATTGCATTATGTAACCAAAATAGATTAACCAGGTCGATTAGGGAATCAATTGAAATAAAATCAGGAATGAACGTCATGAATGTGACATTTGTAGCAAAATCATTAGGCCCATATTTAATGAAGCTTTCTCGAATGGCAAGAAACGGATTGAAGGAATCAATGTTCGCTTGTCAATTTTCCGTCGTACTCCGATGATGGTCATGGAAGGTCTAAACTCGTCAGTACGTGTAACTGAAGGTAGCTTTTCTATGTTGTTCAACAACTGGTTAAATACAATGGGATTGGTGTTTACTTCAAATTCACAAACTTGATTTAAAGAATTTTTACCACCATCCGCGCAATCAATGATTGTTTAATTGGTTGCTTATATATTTATTCAAATTTGAATAATATGAATATGTTGTGGATAATTATATAAATGAATCTACATATTTATATTAGATGTGGAGTTAACTCACACAGTTGCTTATATGCTTATTTAGATATGATTAATATATATAATTTTTACACGTATTTATGGATGGATATTTAGATTATTATATAAGATTTGAAAGGAACTCACATGGTTGCTTATATGTCGATTTAGATATACGTTATATATGTGGTGTGTAGACGTATATGTGTATGAATATATATGTATTCATATAAAATGTTAATATAAATAAATATATATGTGAAGTCGATATATTATGTACTCGGGTTAGGGTATAGAACCTATTTTTGTGCTTGTACATATATATATATATATATATATATATATATATTAGCCACATCCATATAAATATATTAAAATATTTACAACTGTGTATTTTAAGTATATATTGATTATTTGCGCACCAAAATATATTGTTGGTAAAGGGCGTAATACCGGCTCCAACTGATGAGTCGCCAGTAAGCACGAAACGAATGTGCATGAGATTATATATTACGTTCATGTTCTATTTGGTTTATCCCTCTGGTCATATTTGAACTAGGTTCGCAACACCTAATACATTGTGTATATATATTAGTGCTCTCCTACAAAAAGTATCTAAATGTGTATTTGACTGATATACTTTATCCATTTAAGAACTCACATGGTTTCTTGCATGGTATGCATATTATATATAGTGTGATCACGTGTATATATGGATTAATATATAGGTAATTATACATAATACGAGAAGAATTCACATGTTTGTCCATATGAATATCCATATTCGCATATATTTATATATAGGATATGAATATAAATAAGTAAATGATAAATAAATATAATTATTGCTGATATATTATGTGTTCAAGGTGAATTGTATGAGCACATCTTATTGTTTAATTGTATTATATATATATATATATATATATATATATATATATATATATATATATATATATATATATATGGTTTGGATTCATATATTTAAATTTAAAATTAAATTTATTCAAGATATGAGTATAAATAAATGTGTACTTGGCTGGTATATCATTATTGTAGACTCAATATTCGGTCTTGTCCAAATGATAAAGTAATATAATACACTTTCAACAGTTTTACTAACCTCTATCTATAACTTAATACAGATAGGATGAAATTAGTTAACCCAGGAATTAAGGATTCCTTCTATGCGTCGAGAACAGTAATTTTTTTAAATCCCGATATTGCGGATTGGGTGGTATGTCAATTAAATGTTTTTCTTATACTCATTCAATAAATGTAAATTTATATTAGAGTACACATATCTGTCTATAGGTTGTTGCGTGTGTGGGGGATTTGGGTGTTTTCGTATATACATGTGAGTTTGGGTTAATATGTATTACGACAGCTTGTTGGGGCGGACGAAAAATTGTTGGTAGTAAAATAAATAAATAGGTATAATTTGAATAAGGATATCACATTAGCCACAAGTTATTTCTCTATGAGAATGGTGTCAACCCTGAAGTTTGGACTGTGAATGCAGTCCCGAAAATTTGGAAAAAAATCTGAAAATATTGTTTCACAAACAATTTCAGAAAAAATTAATTGTGAGCGGCTTTAGAATGACGGAGTCAATGAGAGCCCATCAATCAAGGCAAAAAACAATCTGTGCACTTGAAAAAAGTATGGGAATCATTATTATACCGACCTACGAGTGAGAAGTTTGTATTTTACTTTACCTAGAAGAGAACGTTTATTAACTCACTGAATCGTTGTAAACTGACGATTTTGTGCAACCTTCTCAAATGACGCAAAACGTAATCCTCTTTACTTTTTCATCAAGTCTGTATCTGCTCCCACCGCTTGCAGCACAGATGACAGCAAAACATCCAAGTTCTGTCCCGAATTTTCCGCTGTTCTAAACGACAGGATTACTTAGTGGTTAGAGCAGCAGACTCCGATGCAGATGTGCTCAGGTCTGAGCCCTTCCCACGGATAATTCTGGACAGTACGTGAAGAGTTCCTAATTCGGAAAAACCGGTCTGTTGGATAAATTGTCATTTCTACACTATACGATGCTTTTTTATGCTGAAATACGATTGTATATAATGGGACTGGTGTTTACATCAAGATTGTAACCTTGATTTAGTTAATAACCGTTAAGATTTTTCGTATTCATACGTGGGCTGAACAAATATAAGATATTTTTTGGCATTTATTAATTGTTTCCTTATCCTGCTGGTTGACTGGAATGATTTGACCATCATTCCTATCTTCAATAAAGGTAATTTTAATACGTGCAGTAACTCGTGAGGTATAGGCTTGACTATCGTATTATGTAGGTTACTTTTTCAGTTATCTTTCGCGTTGTCATCAAACCAGAGAGGAATTATATTTCCTTTAATAACTAATGCTTTATCACCATATAACCACGTAAAAGTTTTTTAAAACAATAATAAAATATTTCAAAACAAATAACTCAATAAGGATAATTGTATACTAAAAATGTTAAAGTAGAGTGATTTATGAGGAATCGTTAGTTGAGATTGAGATACTTATCTAGGCACCACAAAGAAATTAGTCAACCTAGATCTCCACACACCATTATTGTCCTGTCCGATCTATGGCGAGGCGATATCGGCAATACAGTTCCTTTACGGGTTTCACTGTAGTGCGTATTGAACACGACCAAATCTGGAAATTAAAACTGCCTAACTAATGGAAGGAAGTTTAAACGATGATTCCACTAAAAATGTCTAACAGGATCGCCACTGAACTCGATTCAAAGTCATATCGCCTAGAGATCCCAATGCAGAACTATGATGCGTATGTTGACCAAATCCTAGTAACGAATGGATACTATTCTATTCAATTTGAGCGTTGTCCACCTTTGCTGTTTTTGTCACAGGAATATCCGTTCATCTTGTTCTTTGCATCAAGCTGGCGCTGGCTCGGAGAATGATGAATTAATGGGTAGTTGTATGTTAAATAACTTTGTAAAAATTACACGTGTTATCTACAGAGAATGGTCGTACAACATTACCACAACAAGTAGTGCTCTTCACGTATGTCCACTTTTTCCGTTTTTGGTTAATTAAGTATATTTGCTGTTCCATATTTTCATGACGCAGATCTTCCAGTTGTTCCCAGCGGTAGATTAATCGATCATGACTATGCTGACAATCTTGTATTATTATGCTAAAACCGAGAATCTGTTCAGTCCACATGGAATAAATTATGAGTAAAAAAAAATCACATGTTGCGCGGGTGGTGATAACAATTATTTAAATCAATTGTTGCGAACTTGAAATAAACAAATTCCAACGATATGTTCATTTATCAGTATATAGTAAGTATTGTATAGGGCAACAATCACAGTTTGTTCATTAGACCGATTTCTTCCTTACTGGCAATTCTTCAAGTACTATACATAGTTTTGCCGCGAACGGGGCTCGAACTAGGGAACATTGGCTTCAGAGTCTTGGACAATCTACAACGTTGACAGATTTACATATCTTGGCAACTCAGTCAATATCTCAATAAAAAGCAATTATGAGAACCACGAATGCTAGAATAGCTTCCTCTATTTTTGGGAAAACGCGAATAATTCACTCTTCATTAGTATATGATAGTGAGACTTGGCCTCTTAGAGTTGATGCTTTTTAGACGCTTCCAGTTATTCGATCGCTGTTGTTTGAGGAGAATAGCATTTGTAGGTTTCTAAGAACGAATAACCAACGCTGATCGTCACATATCGGTCGTTAAAAATGCAAATACGGCTCCATCAACTGTATTTGCGTATTCCCTCAAATCGATTGCCAAATAGGGAATTATTCTCCCGTCCAGCACTAAATTGGCATAAGAGGAAAGGCGGGAATTTTTTGGCATGTTAGTTACGGCTAAAGTCAAATGCGTCAAAATTGGGTAGCTCGAGATTGGATCATAATTTCTATTTTGAAATACTGCACTATATGACATCGGGTCGGGCTGAATGGTGATCTTGCTGTGTGTTTCTAGTAGAATCATCTTCGTAACTTTCTTTTCTTAATTGGGCAGAGTTAGCTGTGCGGTTTGGTTTGGTTTCTGACATTTTTAGGTGATAACGGCAAGGAGGCTGTATTGCTTATTTTGTCTTGCCTTATGGCTGAATTGTCGTACAGAGATATAATTTGTCTCATTTGTGGATTTTATCTAGGTAAATTTATTCATATTACTATTATTATTCATTATTACTACTTTTTACGACGTTTTAATTGTTTGTGGTTATTTTTCTTATGTTTATATGGTAGTGGAACATAATTTACTAATATAATAAGTATTGTTAAGTATAATGATGATAATGACGTTTCCAATACTTACGATAGTAACTGATAACGATCCATTCTGTATTCCTAGTAAAAATTTTTAAAAAAATATACGATGATTTTAAGCCCTTTTTTGAGAATTAATTAATAAAAATTTTATTTCTTCTTATTTTTCTTTTAAAAAAATGCGCTTATTATTACCATAAATTTTATATATTTGCCATATATATAACCGCACATTTTATGAAAATTGTAAATTAGTGTAAAATGAACCTTCTTTAATATTAGTATCCTAATTCCTGCTACGTCAAAAGTGCGTGTGACTGGCGGTAGTTTTGCTATGTTGTTTGACGACTGGTTAAATACAATGAGATTGGCGTTTACTTCAAGCTCGCAAACTTGATTTAATGCATTTTACTACTACCCGCGTAACCAATGATTGTTTTATTGTCTTCCTATTTTGGCCTGTTACTTTAACAGACATGCAAAGCCAGTATAGAATTTGTCTCGACAAATAATTTAATATCCGCTTGCACCGTCCTAAGGGTATAATTTAGTCGGCGTCCTTTGAGGAAATGTCGTTGACACCTTAATTTGATGTGTTACCTGTTATATGTAATCTCGATGCGCTGAAGATTCCTCCTCGCCTTCCATAATATGATTATTTTTTGTTCGGGGTATGCAGATAATTGTTTTAAAGTGGGATTTTTTTCATTAAGTATATGTGGCTCTGATGAATTTGCACGTTGAGGTGCGCCGAAAAATCGGGCCAGCAAGTAATACATATAGCTCCATTGCAGCGGAATTTTTAACTTCTCATCAGTGCTTTTAAGCCAGATTCCAATTGCGGATTGTCATTCGCCTTTTCTTTAAATCAAGTTTGCGAGCTTGAAGTAAACACCAATCCCATTGTATTTAACCAGTCGTCGAACAACATAATAAAACTACCGGCAGCCGCAACGCACTGACGCGTTTCGACCTTCCATGATCATCATCAGAGTACGACGGCAAACTGACTATCGAGGATCAAACCGCATTGAATATATATGGAAATCAAATTTAGATATGCGGCTCTCACTTCTAGCAGTCTCGCATACATTGAACCTGACTGGAAATGTCGGCTGCGCAATTTCTATGCAGTCACGACCATAAACTGTTTGTAGCTTTCGCCACATATGTATATATAGGCAATACAATTTAACAATAATTGTTTGCGCGGGTGGTGGTAACAAATTCTTTAAATCAAGTTTGCGAGCTTGAAGTAAACACCAATCCCATTGTATTTAACCAGTCGTCGAACAACATAACAAAACTACCGCCAGCCGCAACGCACTGACGCTTTTCGACCTTCCATGATCATCAACAGAGTACGACGGCAAACTGACTATCGAGGATCAAACCGCATTGACTATATATGGAAATCAAATTTAGATATGCGGCTCTCACCTCTAGCAGTCTTGCATACATTGAACTTGACTGAAAATGTCGGCTGCACAATTTCTATGCAGTCACGAACATTAACTGTTTGTAGCTTTCGCCACATATACATATATAGGCAATACAATTTAACAATAATTGTTTACGCGGGTGGTGGTTACAATGCTTTAAATCAAGTTTGCGAGCTTGAAGTAAACACCAATCCCATTGTATTTAACCAGTCGTCGAACAACAACAAAACTACCGCCAGCCGCAACGTACTGACGCGTTTCGACCGTCCATGATCATCATCAGAGTACGACGGCAAACTGACTAACTAGAATCCATCCGTAATCCACAGATGGGGTATGTAGATTCAGTTATGCGATTATCCCTCTGGTACTTGACTGGAGATTACGACTTCGCAAGCTTATGTAAATGGATAAAGTTTTGAAGCTTCCGCCACACGTATATAGTTCATAAGCTAAATAATCATCGGTGCGCGAGTGTTGATAACAATTCTGTAATTGACATTTGTGAAGTTGAACAAAATACGGATTCAATTTTATTGGACAATTAGTACAACATAGCAAAACTACCTTATGTCACTAGTAATTTACCATTTTAACCGGACTATGGATCTACCAATAGACGTTGAAACTGCGGTATAATGTATTATATTAAGTTATTTCTTTATAACATTTAACAAAATATATATTCTTATCTTTGTGTGATTTCGCTCTGCTATGTTTACGACTATTATATTTTCTTCCCTATATCCAATACTATTGATATAGTTCCTTGTCAAAAAGTTTCCTTTCGATTGATGATTTAATTATTTTTTATGAAGAGATTTGGATTTTTGCACGAGTTTATTAAAGTAAATCTCATCCTGCAAATATTTTATTGCGTCATCATTCTGCTTTTTGATTTTTCCTTCACATTCACTACTAATTTTGCAGATTTCATTCCATGGGTTCACTGATATGAACGCATTTTTTATGTTCAGTGGTAATGGATGTGTCTAAGTATATCTTGCCTGCGTTATGCCTTACTGATCTACTATTGAGCAAGCTTTGAATGTCAAGTGACAAGAAGATGATGTCAAAATTCTTTGGGTTTCTTGATTACCTTCTATTTTCTATTTTTTCTGAAATCTTAGATCACATACAGCACATTGCTGACACTAACAGATTTTTGCTTAAATCGGTCGGTGTCAGCATTGTAGTGTGTTTGATTAGAAGCCTGATGAAGGTACTAGAAATGAGGTACAGAAACGTTGTCATTCAACGAAGATTAGATCGTACCTCATTTCCAGTGGTTAATACGATTCATGTGGAAGCCTTCGATGTGAGAGGATGAATCAACACCTAGCCACAACGAAGACAAACTCGATGTGTACTTGGAAATGGGGATCAGTCGTATCCTTGCGGATCTGATAGTAAAAATCTACCTTCAACGAAAGAAAACCGTGGTTACTCTAAATGTGATATCTTAATTTTTTGTTATTACATTTAGTAATTATTTTAAATGTTACGTCTAGAGAACATACGTTTGATGTTTAAACGATGTTTTGCACAATTGCAGACGTGTATTCACCATTTGATTAAAAACAGGCGTTTAAGTTGCAATGTTCTCTCATTCGAGTAATTAACCGTCTGGTCGATCGGCCTACGTAAGTTGATCGACAACTTGAACATGTATATTGGTAAATAATATTTGATATCGACATTAACGGCTGTTTCTCGTTGGTTGCTGGTAAAGGCAAGTGTGTTACCCAAAATAACACTCGTAGTTTAGCTGGATTTACTTTGTGATTAGGTAAAAAATATGGCACCTAAATTCGTAATATAAATGATCTACCTATGAGCTTTGTCGAGCTTTTTTACAATTTTTCTTAATCTTGATATTGTTTGCATCAACTCAATGCAATGCTATAACTTTTCTCAATTAATCATTTAGTTGTTAAAGATTTTATTTTAAATTGTGTAATTACTGTTTTTACGCAAACTGGTTCTTCCGCTGAGTACAGATAATGGCAGAATTTAGTTCGTTCGTGTTGATTCATGAAGTTGACACTAGATCGGCTGTCTATCACCAACCGATGGAAGCATAAATCGTCAAATTTAATTCGTTCTTCGTCTTATTAACTTTTCTTTTTCTAACTGCATACAAGATGCTGATTATTCACATCAACAGATGCATGAAGTAACGCGTTCTAGCAACAACAATGTCAAAGATGGTCCTGATGAATCTACCATTGAGACTATTAGCAACACGTCACAAAATTGCAGTCAGTCGGATGATGTTGACTGTGCGTCTTATACGGCCGCATCATCATCACTGACATCAAACATAAAATGGCCTTTGGCTCTCCGAGGTTTAGTCGTTCGTGGATTTCTAGCTGGAACCACTAATCCTGTTTTGGCTCAAACGCCGCGACTAGCAGATGTGATTATAACCGATTTGCCAATGGTGAGACTCGAATCCGAAAAATTTGATTCCCCTGTAAGTTTCTGAACTTGTTTTAGATTTGAAAAGTCTCAATGATGGTCACAAAGCAATTTAAAAAAAAACATGCTTAAATTATATTAGAAATTGAATAATTTTGCGACTTGTGGCCTGTGGTATTATGGGCCTGCGTAAAATTAATTATTGGGTTTCTGTAAAATCTAGAGATTCTCGAAAATAAGGCGCCAAATTCTTCCTAATTCGGCTTATTCTAATACTCTTACAGCCATAAGATGCCAATTTTAGGATGGTTTGACGTTGATCCTAAATCCTTTTGGATTAGAAATACTGACAGTTTCGAAGAAGAATTCGTGTCAGTTAAAAATCTATGTTTGTTCCAACTTATTTACGCAACAGATCTGTGAAAATGAAAATTTAGCGAATTAATAAATAGATTTAGCAATAATCTAGTAAGAGCAATATATGTGGTCCTGATAGTTTAACTGATCGTTTCAAAAATTAATTTTTTGGATTACCTATGGACATCTATAGGTTAGTCATATGGAGTACAATCGTATCCTTTAAGCATAGCAAATCTGCAGTTCCAGATGTTTTTCTTCCGCCCTTATATAGGCTTGTTCGCGACATTTTTTGTTTTGTGTTGACTGAACGCATGTAATTGAACAGAAACGTGTACATCGCCGTTTCGCAGTAGCCGCCATTTGACAAAGTTAATTGCAATTTTCTTTTCGATATTCTGTCGAATAGTTGCATGCCCTGTAAATTTTTAAATATTTTGCGCGCTCTCTACCCGGACATTTTTGGTCGTGTAATGATATACAATGAATTACCGCACAACATTACTTCTATTAATAGCGTCCTTCAAGCATGTCAACTTTTTCAATAATTGTCTACTTTTGTGATAATTGTCATTCTGAATTATAATCTTTCATACATTTAGGATGCAGGCATCAAACTTAACATACTTTTAAATTAATCGTTTACGACGTTGCTGACGATATTGTATTATTCGTCAACCGATATTAATCATAGGCTACCTTAAATAGATTAGCAACTGTCGTTCCGTCTTTCGGTATGAAATACGCACCTTCTAAATTTTATATATATTTCTACACCATCACTCACTTCATTCTGCGACTTCACTGCAACGATCTGGATGTAGTTGGCAGGTTTACTTATTTTGACAGCTTAATCATTAGCTCAGACATTATGACAGACGGGATAAGTATGAGAACCGTGTAAACTAGGGTAGCTTTCTTCAAACTTCTCCATTTATGAAGAAAAATATCTCACTCTGCATTAAATCTCGTGTTTACAAAATATATTTTCGTGCACTTTTTCATATTTTAATGAAATTTGGTCCTTTGGAGTCACATATCTTGGGCGTGTCATCATTATCATTATCATCAATAGAAATACAATTGTTATTAATGACTAATATTAAATAAGAAAAAAACATGAAAAATATAAAATAAGAATCAATAATGACAAAAATCATAATTTAAGCAATTAAATTATTAAAGGAGAGTGATTCATGACGGAGAGGTTCTAGTTAATATGACCATATTTACCTTGATAACACATAGAAGTGAGGAAAACTAAACATCTACGCAACATCATTATGGCAAAGTCAGATATAGGACATCACGAACTTCGACGCGTACATACGTTTGATTGCCGTTGTTTGAGAAACATCGCCATATAGATTACCAACAACGATTAAGCAGCGCTGGTATCTGTGGACTTGTTTTTAGATCCCAGTTTCTCATAACCGAAGTTTGGTACACAGTCTATACTACGGAATAAAGAAAAATCTGTTTGGAAGAATTTCAATGCCAAAAACTAGCGGCGCTAAAAGTAACTGTTAGAAAAAGGGTATCATGAAAATTTTTTTGTAACAAACGAATTGTAAACAACGAAAGAAAGAAGTGAAGCCATGTCTAGTCAAAAGGCAATATATGCGCTTATACTTTACAGGGAAAACACTCCATCCGAAATATTTACTCGACGAATTCTAAAGTTTTCATTTCTAGAATTTTTAATACACAAATGACGTTTGCTTATACAGAAAAGCATTTGCTAAACATAAATGTAAAAAATAAGCTCTGTGCAATCGAACAGTCTAGCTCCTTTTGTTTATACAAATACAATAGCTGCTGTGTGCGCCATGTAGGACGAACTGGTTACTTGCTACTAAAACGTATTCAATTGTATTTTAGACACAGCAGGCAAACGGGAGAAAATTTCCGCAATACCTGAACTCATTTTTTAAATTCAAGTTTGCAAGCTTGAAATAAACATCAATCGAATTGTATTTAAACAGTCGCACAACCGCAAAATTACCGTCTGTCATACGTACTAACACGTTAAGCCGACAGTCAAGTACAATGTATACGAGATTACTAGAGGTGAGAGCTGTTTATCTAAATTTGCTTTCCATATAAGTCATATAATGTCGAAATGCGTCAGTACTTGTGACTGACGGTAGTTTTGCTGTTGTTTGACAATTGGTTAGATAAAATGCAATTGGTGTTTACGTGAAGCTCGCAAACTTGATTTATAGAATTGTTACCTCCACACGCGCAATCATTGTTTGCTTAATTTTATTACATATTTTTATGTGTGATGAAATCTGAAAAAATCGAATGCTCGTGACTGCATAGAAATTGCGCAGCCGACATAACCAGTGAAGTACAATGTATGCGAGAATTGTAGAGGTGACAGCGGCATATCTAATTTGCTTTCCATATATATGCATTGCGGTTTGATCCTCGCTGGTCAATTTGCCGTCGTAATCTAATGATGGACATGGAAGGTCGGAACGCGTCGGTACGTGTGACTGACGGTGGTTCTGCTGTGTTGTTCGACGACTGGTTTAATGCAATGTGATTGGTGTTATTTTCAAGCGTGCAAACTTGATTTCAAGAACCGTTTTCATAAATGTATTTTAGCTGTACTTATTATTTATAAAATTCAGACTCAAAAGTAGTTGTACTTAGAAGAAGCTGCTATGTACAGCAGACTTAGTCCTCAGCTAAATAAACAAAAGAAGTTAGTTCGTGATTTCAATGCAATCTGGTGAATTTTTTGTGTGTCCTTATGTGTGTGTGCTGCAGCACGTCTATTTCCTATTGCCTGATTGTTGATATAAAAAAGTTGTGCTTAATCGAATTTGTTCGACCATGCTTTACAAAATGGACCTTATATTTGTGGTAGTTTGAATTCTCATCGCTCGATGTTGATCTTCGCCTTGTGTGTGATTATGACTCGTTTCGCTATATTTGTAACACTTTAGCATTGTATCAGTTTCTTATACCAGAAAGGTTTATGTGAATTAGTCAGAATGACACAATATAAGTCCACCATTAGAAATGAGCGTCCTAGTTTTAATTAATGTTTTCACATTATTGTGAATTGCACGGTTGTGCGGCAGTGAAACCTTAGAATATTATGGATATATACTGCTTGTTATGGAGACCTAATATATATATATATATATATATAATATATTTCTAGGGCACCTAGAGAACACATCATTAAAGAGTGACATAAGTAAATGTGTTCAATATATACGGTACGTGGATGATATATTTCTTGTCCTTAAGAACAAGTGGTAAGTGGGCTTTATTTCTGCTTTACAATTACTAACGGCTGGAGCCTACTACGTTGGAAACGAAAATTTATTGCACAGTCGGTGATAAAAGTTACTTTAATCAAAGTTGTGATCTTGATTTTAAAACCTGACCCATTATTATACGTACATTTGTCAGTATAAACTAAGTAAGGTATAGTGTAGAAAAGACAATTTATCCAGTAGACTGGTTTCGTCCTTATTGGGAACTCATAATGTACTTTCCAGATTTTGCCACGGCAGGGTGGCTCCGTGGTTAGAGCACCAGATACTGAAGCTGACGTGCTCATGTTGGAACCCTGTCCGCGGCAAACTCTGGAAAGTACGTGATGAGTTCTCAATAAGGTCGAAACCGGTGTACTGGATGAATTTCCTTTTCTACACTATACAATACTTGATTTATACAGTCAAATGTATGTACATAATGGGTCAGGTGTTTATATCAGGATCGCAACCTTGAGTAGAGTAATTGTTATCAACGCGCGCCCAACCAATGTTCGTTTAATTATAGAAAATTTCATTTCAATATCACTTTTCCATGTAACGTGGAATCTGTTCTATCGTGACAGATTGTGGATGGTTAGAACTAAGGGGATGCTATATAGGCTTCACCTAAAGAAAAGGCTTACCAAGAAACATTATTTAGTATATAACTGAAATTTGTGTGTAGTGTTCGTCAGAGTGGTTCAATGGTTAGAGCATCAGATTACGAAGCAGATGTGCCCAGGTTCGAACCCTGTCAGCGGCATATTCTGAACAGTGCGTGAAAAGTTCCCAATTAGGACGAAACCGGTCTACTGGATGAATTGCTTTTTCTACACTATACAATTCTTAGTTTATATTGACATATGTAAGTAATTAATGGGTTAGGTGTTTATATCAAGACAGCAACCTTGATTATAATAATTGTTATCACCACCTGCGCAATCAATGTTCGTTTAATTATATAAATGTTCGTTTCAATACCACTTACCCATGTAGTGTGGTGTCTGCTCAGTAATGACAGATTTGGGATAGTTAGTTGGAACTTTAGGTCTAAATGGATGCCATATAAGCTCCACCTAAAGGAAAAATAGACTAACCAAGTTACATTAGTTAGTATATAACTGAACATTGTGTGCAATGTAGTGTGCGGCAGGATGGCTCAGTGGTTAGAGCCCAGGTTCGAGTCCTGTCCGCGGCAAATTCTGGCCAGTACATAATGAGTTCCCAATAAGGACGAAACCGGTCTACTGGATGAATTGCCTTTTCTACACTATACAATACTTAGTTTATATTGACAAATGTATGTACATAATGAGTCAGGTGTTTATTTCAAGATTGCCACCTTTATTAAAGTAATGTGTAATAGCAATTGGTGAATTTTATGTGCTTACATGCCTCTCCATGCGCGTCTCAAAATCTTATTTACATCTCATTAGTGTATAATTTGAACAATTCATTTTAAAAGAATAATTTCTTAATTTGCTATAAAAAATCATATACTTAACTCAAGATACAAACGTAAGGAAACAGATACCCCAATAAAAATATACCTAATTAAAATGATATTTTTTAGTCAAATTAATTTATCTGTGTTGTAACTAACACAGGCTGAGTTTCTAGCCGTCTTGTTCGATGCAGATATATCGGTTGCTGTTGGCGGCAACCTTCGTCTGTACACGGTTCATCACAAGTTTTGAAAAATAAACTAATGATAAAAGTTTCAAAAAGATCTGATTCATCACAATTTCCAATTTCGTTTTGTCTTCGATCGGGCTGAGTTTGTATTCGTCCCAATGGAAATGCGGTTCTATCACATCTTTTTCTACTGGCAACGTTTTGGAACGAAAATCCCCGTTCCATCATCAAGCCAATTTGTCTACTTATATCCACAGCACAATACTCACAATAGCAGATTTAAGCAAATGTGGTGAGTTTTGTGCTGTGGATATAAGTAGACAAATTGGCCTGATGATGGAACAGGGCTTTGCTTAGATCTGCTATTGGGAGTATTGTGCTGTGGATATAAGGAGACTAATTGGCCTGAAGATGGAAGTGGAATTCAACTTCCGAAACCTCGCCAGTAAACAAAGATGTGATAGAATCGCATTTCCATTGGGACGAACACAAACTCAACCCGATCAAAGACAAAACAAAATTGGAAATTGTGATCAATCAGATCTTTGTGAAACTGCCCGTGCAAAGCTACTACCCGCGTACGCAAAGCGCGGCATTGGAATAGATCTTTACTTGACACTGTTGTGGCCAAATCAGCTTTAAGGCAATCGTGCACACACATACAATCATACATGAATGCATATATGATAGAGACGATTGCGTGTGGCTAGTTTAAAAGAAAACGACTTACAGAAAAACATTACTTAGAATATAACTGAAAAGCGTGTGTAGCCTGCGGTAGTGTCTTATTGGTTAGAGTTAGAGACTCCGGAGCAACTGTGTTTCGGTTCGAGCCTCGTCCGCGGAAAAATTCTGTACAGTACTTGAAAGGTCTCCAATAATATTGGAACCGGTCTACAGTATGTTTAGTCTTTTATACATTTAAATAATTGTTTTATGGTCATTATGCTTGTTTCTTCTTACATTTGTTTTAAAATAGCCATCTTTTTGCAGGCGTAGTCAGACGAGTGTAGTTGACCTACAGAGAGCCACATTATCTTCGTGCACACCATTCAATTTGACGAATAATCACACATGGAGTGTACTCACAAAAGAGATTAAACCACTTCTCCAACAACAAGGCGTTCGTTTAGGAGATGAAGAATGTGGTTTGGGTGAGCGTGTTTCGATTGTGCCTGCCTTACACTACCTATCGGCATCAACAATTTCCGGTTTACATGGCCCCTCGTCCAGCAGTTTCCTCCTTTCATTATCAAGCAGTCTGCGTAAGGCCACGGAAAAAGCGGCTGCAATTTCATTAGTTTCGGGAGTGTCTTCATCGAAAACATCTGTGGCGGCGGCCATCCCGGCAGATTCTGACGGGGCTAACGTGATACCGTTGATTGGTAAGGGTTCCAGTACTCTCGTTATAGATGGTAAACCAAGTGACCAAGTTAACAGTGAAATTATGAACGTTGACAATTCTCACAGTGTGAATTCTGAAAAAACTTCTAATACATTACCATCATCTTTGGTTGATACTGTTCCACATACCAAAGCTGGTAAGACATTTGATATATTTCCGTAATGAGTTTAAATGCTTAAGAATATATGAATAATAATAATAATTAATCAAGTTATTAAATTTGTTTTATGCAGTCCGTTAGGGAATCTAATAGCTCATGTTCTGTCTTTAATCATCAAAGTGCTGCCATACGCATATCTCAGGAATGGAGATGTAGAAACAATAAAATTTATCAAGTAGTTTACACCGTGGACGATCATGTTCAGTTATTTTTCGAGTTCGAAAACGCAGTCTTTCCTGGACGTATTCCCATTGCGAAACGAAAATGGTGGTTTTAAAAGGAAAATATACCGAAAGTAGACATAGACTGGTCAGTGAATCCATTTCCAGTTTACTGGTACGTTTTCCAAAAGGAGAACTTTGATACGAAATTTAATTTACTGAACGAAGAAAATCTGTTCTGAAGAACTCCACTGCCAAGAACGGACACTTCTAAAAACAAATTTAATAGATGCAAGTATGTATTAGGTGTTGCGAACCTAGTAACAAATTAGTTCAGTTGTGACCAGAAGGATAAACCAAAGGCAGCATGAACAGAAAGTACAATCTCATGCACATTCGTTTCGTGCTTACTGGCGACTCACCAGTAGGAGCCGCTATTACGCCCTTTTGGTCAAGAATGTGCATGAGATTATACTTTCCGTTCATGCTGCCTTTGGTTTATCCTTCTGGTCACAACTGAACTAATTTGTTACTAGGTTCGCAACACCTAATACATACTTGCATATATATTAGTTCTCCGCAAAAAAACAGTATTTAACTGTTATATATTGAATTGAATGATGTCATGCTTACCGCGAAATGTGATAACTGATATCGATCAAGGCCAGGGTGTATGGATTTATTGGAGTAACAGGTGTTCAGAAATTGTTGTAATTCTCAATTTCGGTGAAATATAGCATAAATTGATATCCATCATGTTGGTACCATGTTCCGACTCGGAAACCATAGTGTTAGTACCATGTACCTTTTCGGTACAATAATGTTGGTATCGGTTACTAACACAATAGCCATAGTGTTAGTATCCTTTACAGACTCGGTATATATATTATATAGTGTGAGTTAGCGTTGAAGTCGCATTGTCGTAGACTATATGATGTTAGCTTCACTATTGCAGGTTTACACATTCGTCTAGGAGATTGTACCGTCCTATTATCCCACATTCTTCGACCAAATATATAGTGGTTCAAGGGCGTAATACCGGCTCCTACTGATGAGTCGCCAGTAAGCACGAAACGAATGTGCATGAGATTATACTTTCCGTTCATGCTGCCTTTGGTTTATCCTTCTGGTCACAACTGAACTAATTTGTTACTAGGTTCGCAACACCTAATACATACTTGCATATATATTAGTTCTCTGCAAAAAACAGTATTTAAATTTAATAGATAACCGGTATTTAGAAATTTATATTAAGGCAAACATGAAGTATAAGCGGCGAAAAATAAAGAAATGAATCCGTAACCAGGAAAAAGTCGATGTATATCAGTATTCCGTTTAAAGGGGACGTACAAATTGATATATTTATTAGAGGGATTTTAAAAAGCAATGCCTTTTCCGATGGATAATACAACAACTGATATTGGTTTATAAAAAAGAACGCCTGCCAAACATGAATGCAACGGATCATCTCCATGCAATCGAACAGACCAACGTTATTTATTTAAATAAATGTCATCTTTGTGCTTTGCGCTATATAGGTTGGACAGGATGATCATTAATAAAGCGAATTCATGCGCATTTTCGACTGATCATAGCTGACAAAGGAGAGCACGTTTCGACAATTGCTGAACACTGTTTATAAAATCGGCATTTGAAATCAGACGAATTTCTGTGTATGTTTGAAAGCAACGAAATAGAAAACCTTTATACACAACAAAATTGGCAGCTTGCAATATCCTTAATCAATGGTTGTTTAATTTTATTGCTTACATACATGTGACGAAAGCTGCAGAAATTCAATATTTGTGACTGCATAGAAATTGTGCGCTAACATTTGCAGTCAAGTACAATGTATGTGAGACTACTAGAGGTGAGACGCGCATATTTGATTTTTCTTTCCATATATATCCATTGCGCTTTGATTATCGATAGTCAGTTTGCATTCGTACTCTGATAATGATCATGGAAGGTCGAAACGAGTCAGACTGGTGAAATAAAATGGGGGTTGTGTTTACTTCAAGCTAGAAAACTAGATTAAGAGAATAGTGTCCACCACCCGAGCAATCATTGATTGTTTAATTGTATTACCTATATGTGGCAAAAGCTGCAGAAATGAAATGTTCGTGACTGCATAGAAATTGTGCGGCCGACACTTCCAGTCAAGTACAATGTATGCGAGACTACAAGAGGTGAGACGCGCATATTTGATTTTTCTTTCCATATATATCCATTGCGCTTTGATTATCGATTGTCAGTTTGCATTCGTACTCTGATAATTATCATGGAAGGTCGAAACGAGTCAGACTGGTGAAATAAAATGGGGGTTGTGTTTACTTCAAGCTAGAAAACTAGATTAAGAGAATAGTGTCCACCACCCGCGCAATCATTGATTGTTTAATTGTATTACCTATATATGTGAAAAGCTGCAGAAATGAAATGTTCGTGACTGCATAGAAATTGTGCGGCCGACACTTCCAGTCAAGTACAATGTAGGCGAGACTACTAGAGGTGAGACGCGCATATTTGATTTTTCTTTCCATATATATCCATTGCGCTTTGATTATCGATTGTCAGTTTGCATTCGTACTCTGATAATTATCATGGAAGGTCGAAACGAGTCAGACTGGTGAAATAAAATGGGGGTTGTGTTTACTTCAAGCTAGAAAACTAGATTAAGAGAATAGTGTCCACCACCCGAGCAATCATTGATTGTTTAATTGTATTACCTATATGTGGCAAAAGCTGCAGAAATGAAATGTTCGTGACTGCATAGAAATTGTGCGGCCGACACTTCCAGTCAAGTACAATGTATGTGAGACTACTAGAGTTGAGTCGCAAATATATGATTTTCCTATCCATATAATGCTCATGGAAGGTCGAAACGTACGTGTGAATGATGGTAGTGTTGCTGTTGTTCGGCGACTAGGATTGGTCCGTCGTAAAGTCCATCCCCTCCTCAACGTGGTACGACGGTGTCAACCATGTCTCGATGGCCGATCGTACATGGGCTAACGGGGCTATGGCGGTGGTGTCACCAGGGCGTGGTGGATTTCCGACCGGCAATCGGATCTCCTATAAAATACCACATGAGCCCGACGACGGCACCATGACTCGGCGTGTGTTCCCCGCCACAAAAGGGTTCAACAGCCACAGGATTACATGGACTCCTGGACAGTGCCCGTACTTCCGAATGGCGAATGAGCTATCAACAGCCACCGGCAACCATGCAACTTACTGCTGCCTTGCAGACTGCGCTTGGATGTGCAAAGGCTAGAGGTGCGTCCTCGATCAAAAAGCCGAGTGGTGAGGGGACACCACTTGTACCAAATTCCCAAGAAACTCCATGAAAATGGAGCCGGCTTATCCTCCAAAAGGAGTCAGCCGCAGTAAAGTAAAGAAAGACTAGGATTGGTGTTTATTGTATGCACGCAAACATGATTTAAAGACTTGTTTCCACTAGCCGCGCAATCATTGATTGTCTAATTATATTCGATCGGATTGAAAACAACCTGAAGAGGAAACAAGCAGCTGCACAAACGGCATCACTAGCGTTGTTAACAGCAATAGAAGCATTCGACACTGCAATAGCCGCACATCCTACGATATTACCAAGGAGACGAAACAAAATGGAGCAACAAGGCGAAACGAAAGACGACATTCGGGGGAAAATCATTCGTAAAAGTAAAATTCTACAAAAAGGAACTGTTGGCTTAAACTTGATCTATCAATAAAAGATTGACCAGATCTCAGGCATCAATCTGCAATACAACGCGAGTGACCTCTACATACACCAGTACACACGTACACATACGCATATACACTTAAAAAGAAGCCGAAACAAGACGTAGAACTAAAACGGAAAATCAAAGCAGCCATGTTTTGGATGTTTTCGCAGTGCGAGCTTCAAGTGTTGAATACCCGCGGTTCGCGCTCGCTGGTCGTCGCAAAGATCCCCATTTCCAAGTACGAATCGAGTTACTCTTATTATTGGCTGGATGCGGATTTGTCCCTTTCTTCCGTTGTTGAAGCCTACAGAAGAAAGGAACGAAGCCGCGCCCAACCAATAAGAAGACAAACTCGATGCGTTCTTGTGAGTTGAGATAAATTGGATCTTTGTGAAACTGTTGGTGTCAAGCGACAACCCGCGAATGCAAATCACGGAGATTCAAAATCAGACCAGTTGCCACTCCGCATAATCAAATGAAAACCGAGGATGTGTATAAATGAACGATTGTAAAGCGAAGTTTAGTATTCTAGAAATTAACGAACAATATCCGCTTTTTTATTAATTGTGCTTTCTCTTCTTAATATTAAATATACTGTTTAATAGTCGAAGGCAATGGACATTATAGAGAACACTACACACACGCTATATATATATATATATATATATATATATATATATATATATATATATATATATATACATATATATCAGTATATATATATATATATACATATATATATCAGTATATATATATATCTGATATATGTATATATATATATATCAGTATATATATATATACATATATATCAGTATATATATATATATTACGTTGGTATGACGTAAAGGTTTCATAAGACATTTGTGTCGTTCTTATTGGGCAACCTCTTAGTGGTTCAAGGACTACTGCGGTAATGATAGGACGTAGTAAGGTTGTTGTTGCTGACGTTTAACGTTCATATTTAAAGTGATAATGTGCATCGTTTACATAATTATGTGGTTGTGAAATAGCAGGCTGGGTTGAATAACGACTGCCATTTTAGCTCAAGGCGACAAGTTTCTTCGTGCCAATTTCCTCAAATCTGCAAACTTCATCTAAATTATTGATATCAACACTGGCCGAATCCGACATCTTTGGCTCGTAGGTCACTGAGACTATTATAGCAAATTGTTTTCGAACCTCGTATGTTCGCCCTATAGACAATATGGCAATTTCGCTCTCAATATCTTCCTAAACAAGATACACAACAATCTGAGAAGATCTGGCCGAAGATGAGATTCGATTTGGTGACCTTTTTATGTGTGATTTTATTGAAACCCACTGTGTGAGAGCCTTTTATCCCCATGTTCATATGCAAATGTTTATGTGTGCATGTACTTTTACAAATTTAAAAGACAAAATGAACAAAGAAACGGACCTGTGTTTAAATAATGAGCAAATGCCTAATGCTTAGTTTAAACCGACAAATTTATGCTTATAATAGGATGTGTTTTTATCACGATCGTAACATTGATTCAAATGAATGATTTGTTGGTTTACTGTTTGCTGCTGACGTTTTGTACTGACTTTATATATATATATCAATGTATCACAGTGTCTTCCAAGCATTTCCTTAACTGAGTACCACCATTTCAGACTGGTTGCTGTGTTTCTTTTTGTTTATTAGGAATTGATTCTGACAGTTTCGATGCGCTGCAACAGCAAGTGACTTCAAACGCAAAATCTGGGCCCACTGATGTCTATGCCTCAACAATAGAAGAGTCAACAGAATTGAAAAATCCGCTTCCACCTTTATTTGATTCAGCTGTAGCAGCAAGTCTTCTAGAGGCGGAATTCAACGATCCCCGTCATTTGTGTGCTATGCCGGTCAACTTGTCAAGAGCTTTAAAGTTGACTCGTCTTGATAAGGTAGGTTAGGTAAAAAGATTCGATCAGTATATGTTAAACTTTAGTTCATTATTGCTTAAGTGAATAAACTTTTATATATAAGTATTAACTAATATAATTTGGTTTAATAGTTCTATTGTCTGGTTGCTTCGTTTCATCGATTCCTTCCTATTTGTTAATAATAATTCATAATAGTTTTGTCATTGAATAAGTATAAATATGGCAACTTAAATTATTATAGCAGCAATTCTTTTCAAATATCCACAATCTGTTAGTATTATTTAATTATGCTGTTAAGTTGTGCTTCGATAATTCGGCACTTACTAACATGTAAGAATTGTTTAATGAACGTATAGAGAATGTATACGTAACGGATTGTGCCACATAATATATACAAGTGTACATAACTGAAAATCAACGTCTTATGATTCTGCAGTGCAATCTGTTTTAATAGTACATAGAATTTAACCAGCACAATATCCTGATTATTCAGCGTCAAATTAACATGAACTTCATAGTTGTGGGTATGTTATAAACTTAAAATAAGTCGGCTGTTATTAGAGATGGATTGAGATTGTTTTAGTCGATCTTTTCTTTTAAAGCCTACCTGACATGATAATTTCTTACAGAGTTTTTACGTCACTGATATAACTCAACGATTCATAAAGACACAAAAACCTTTAAACTTCCTAAAAATTTCCAGTTCCCAGTAGTAGTTAAATAAAATAGGTCTGTGTACTGGGTTGCCTTAGATACAGTAAAAATGGCTGAGTATAGTTACAGGAATGTTTTGATTATATACTGAATAGTTCGTGTCGCCATTCGCACATCCCTCAACATTATTTCGAGATGTAAAATAATAGTTAAATACTGTTTGTTGCGGAGAATTAATATATATGCAAGTATGTATTAGGTGTTTCGAACCTAGTAACAAATTAGTTCAGGTGTGACCAGAAGGATAAACCAAAGACAGCATGAACGTAAAGTATAACCTCATGCACATTCGTTTCGTGATTACTGGCTACTCATCAGTAGGAGGCCGGTATTACGCCCTTTAACCACTATATATTTTGGTCAAGAATGTAGATGGTAGAGCGCTCGCTTAGCATGCGAGAGGTACTGGGATCGATACCCAGGTACTCCAGAAATGGTCATTAGGAGATTGTACCGTCCTATTATCCCACATTCTTGACCAAAATATATAGTGGTTAAGGGGCGTAATATCGGCTCCTACTGATGAGCCGCCAGTAAGCACGAAACGAATGTGCATGCATATATATATATATATATATGTGTGTGTGTGTGTGTGTGCTTTGTTTATAGGCTCCCAGTGTATATTTCTACTCTCTAAAAGAGACTAATCTCCATTTTTGTGTGTGTGTGAACCTTGTCACTAATGCAAGTAAAGAAATTAATTGCCTGTAAAGCCTGGAGTTCTGTTGCACTGCACAGTAAACACATGAACAGCACTAAGAGGATTGTGATCAAACGGAAACAGGCTTTCCTGACGCCAAGAGCAAGTTTTGCCAGCTCAACAAACTAGTCAATAGATATGTTTATCAAAATTTGACGCGTTATTGGTTTTACTCTCACCGATAGGATTACTAAATCTGAAATCGTTACCGTGACATGGATACATAATTTGTGTCATCGCATGTTGCTTTACCAGCAAGCTCTAAGTCTCTATGGGATTAATATTTCTTAATAACAGCCGTGTAAACTAGAGCAGCAGAACCGAGAAGCTCAACGTAATTCCATAAGTATTACTCACTTGAAGTTGAAGGCAAACATGTGTATATCGGCCCATAGCCTTTGTTCATGATATGTCTCTTGTTCCTTGATCAGACATAGTTACTAATATTTAGTGCTATATAGATAGTTCAGCAACACTGTACTGTGCATCTATATTTTTACAATTTCCATTACTGTAGAATTAAACCAATAATTTATTTTGGAAATAAATATCATTGGATGATTGAGATTGCTTCCTTAAATAAGTAGAATTTTCTAATTAGAACAAGTCTGTTGGAATTAGGATGACTCTGGGGATACTCTCCGTGGCACTACAGTCTTAAGGCTGCACAAATTTTGAGGGGAACAAGACAGAAATAGCTTTATGTACAAATGCAATGCCCTGGTGTGTGCGTGTGTGTATTAAACCAAATCAAAACCTTAGAAATTTTTCTATTGTTTCGAAAAAAAAGATTTGAAGTGATTTTTCAGTTGCGACGATGCTGATTGAGTAAGATAACACGCTAGCAAATAAATAATGGACCTTCAGAAGTATTTTCTGGTTTTCGTGTTCCACTGCCATAAAAATAATAAGTGATGAAGCTCTCGAAACATGTAAGTTTTGCCTCGCTAGCCAGTGTGTCATTAAATGACAGCGAAACACAAGATTAGTGTAAAGATATTTGGATTGATTTATTTTCGCCATTGTCTAATTCTGACATTACAGGCGGATAAAGTCAATTCTTTACTGTAATAAATATTATTCAGTTATGTTTGAAAACCGCTTTGCAATCAATGTCTATATTTGCCTAATTTGAAATATTTATATGCTCGTTTACGAGTATCTTTTTCAGGTGTTAACTCATTACAACAAATGGGAAAATTGAATTGAAATTGGCACCTTTAATTGACTGATTTCTTAACAATAACCATTCTTTTACTAGCTAGGCGTGCTTCACTTATGTGTGCAGGTATTTATATATTTATCAGCTTAATTATACATAATTACGTACTTATTTAAATCGTTCTAATCTGACTCCAGTCATCACCTGTATGTATATATATGCACGCGTCATTCTAAAATATTAAGATTATGGGCGTGTATATAGCATAAATACATTGTATGCCGATGACATTACTCGTTGCTGCTTTTATTGCACACAAGTTTACAGTCAAGAGTTAGGAAGTAAACAGTAAAAGAAAGTTATTTCCAAAAGTATAAAGAGAATATCAGTACAAATCACTTAAGTGATAAAATGTCAATATTTATCTCAATTGAGGAAAGCCATTGAAATAACGGAAGGTTAAAGTAAACTCTCTGTGATAAGGAAAGGAACGGTGATGATTGGCGTACAAGTTTTTTAATAAAAGTTACGCGACTTAAAGGTACTAATTTTATAAATAAAATAAGGAAAACAATAATGAAGGATTAAAGTTTAAATATTAATAGTATAGGATATCTCCAAATTGTTAATAGTAAATCATATCTGACCTTGTCCTAATTCAAATTCTTAATTTTTGGCTTGAGTAAGATTCATATTCAGATTCGCTTTTAACCATTCGTCAGGGCTACGCATCATGTCGAAAAAAGCGATTTCCTCACCACTGTTTCATTCATTATTTCATATCCAGACATGATTTCAGTAGATGTCCTAGTTATAAAAGAAACATGTTGCGCGACAGGGAGTAGATTATTTACCTGATTTTCGGATTGCGTACCGAATTGTTTGAATACACTGTCATAATGATTTATCCATATATTTCGGCCACCGCATATGGAGGCCTTTTTCAATGGAAAGCACATCATTCACAAATGACAATTAGTATGTCAAGTGAAAATTTTAGTTTAAACTGCTCCATTTATACTTGTTACTAGATCTCTTAATCATAACTTGTTTTTATTAGGTAAGTGTATATCAGATGTCCTAGTTAGTTTTGTTGCTCTATAGCGACTTTATATCAACGTGTCATAAAAACCGTCCAAGTTAATATTTAAAACCGATATGCGGATTTGACATGAGAACAAATATAAATTTATTTAACTATTCGCACAACAGAGCTACACTATCGCTGTTCGCATGTAAAATTTCTGTTTTGAGACTATTAATAAAACCGGGTTGCTTTTTAAATTAAGTCCAAAAACTGGTTTAAAACATTTTTTATCATCATAGCGTTTTGGTACAATTTACCGACTAGGAAACAGTAATGTTGTTACCCTATACAGGCTTAGTATATATTACATATAGTGAGCTAGCTTTGAAGTCATATTGTGGAAGACTATATGAAGTTAACTCCACTTTTGCTTGTTTACACATTTGTATAGGAGATTGTACTGTCCAATTGTCCAACATTATTTGATCCAATATATAGGGGGAAATTATACCTTTCGTTCATGCCGACTTTGGTCTATCATTCTAGTCCTATTTGAACTAATTTCGTACTAGGTGCGCAACGCCTAATACAAGGTTGTATATTTATTAGTTCTCCGCAACAAACAATATGTAACAGTTATATATTCTTGTTTATGAGAAACTAACATATATGCATTTATGAATTTGACATTTTGTGCTTAAGAAATACCTCGATAAATAAACTAAAAATAATTCTACTCTGTATCGGTCAGTGCGCAAAATGACATGAGTCGCCTTGTCTACTGAGTCTTACGAAAATGAGTTACCGCAGATAATTCTTTACTCGGGGCCTTCATGGTTAAAGGATTTTAATGCCCTTCATCGCTTGCGCTTGAACCCCAATGCAAATTACCTATAAGCTCCTGAAAATAGCGAGTTAGCTATATTACTTGTCTCCACAAGAGCAGAATTTTTTCGAGCACTTGAAAATGTCTCATTCAGGCCAGGTTCACGAGTGAAGGTTAATCTTCAGTGAACAAACAGAATATAGAGCTGCCTTTCTGCTATAATGTATTGCAGCAACAGCTTTATATATATATATATATATATATATATATATATATATATATAACTATTGCATGATATAAGCTATATTCAGAGCAGACAACCTGGTTCTTGCAGTCGTTAATATGTACGTGCCGATTTTCAACTATTCTGCTAAAGGAAGGACGGGTTTCTTCGAAAGCCTATCAAATTTAATCTCTATTTTTGAACGGCGTTCGGACATCCTAAGGATTACCGGTGATTTGAACGCCGAGTTGTGGGAAGATGAATTCCAAACAAAAATATCTGTGACAACGGCAACAGAATCTTTTATCTTGACTATATCCTTATCTTAATTGAGGAGATGCTAATTTTTTAGCTCCACCATTGGCATCTTTCCACAAGTCGTAACGATGTAGCTTATGCATATAGAACGGTGGCATGTCATTGCACGCAATTTGACTACCTGTTGGTAAACAGCCGATGCATGTCATCTGTTGAGCACGAGGTAGTGTATCACTGTTGCTTTACAGGTTTTATTAATGTATGTGATCACAGTTTTCTTACTTCACAAATACGATTAATATTCCACTCCATGCTGCTGCTCAGATTCGGTTCGAATACCCTAACTATGAAAATGGATATAAATGTTAAAAAAGCTTTTAGAGGTGCATGTGCTTCTGCTGGACCACCTGTAGCTACAGCTGCTGGCATACCAAACAGAATTTGGAACGCTAGTAAGGAAGAGCTTAACTCGGTTTGTCTTCCGTCAAAAGAACCTGAGAACCTGTTTGCTATCTCTGCTAACATCATAACTCTTCAATACGCTGCATCTATTTCGAAATACGTGTTAGTAGCGTGGCTTGTAAGCTTCGTAAGGAAATTTATGCAAGCCAAGCGTTGGATGCAGAAAAACACTGGTTTAATGTTGCTTATCTGCTAGAAGCAGCGTCGAAGACTAACAATCTCTTTGATTTGTATGCTCAGATTCGACCTATTCGTAGTGGTTGTTCTGCCTGAGGTGTGTCTCACCTCGACATTCTGAAATACGGACCGTAATTCTCTTTTAAAATCTCAATCCGCAAAATATTGCAATTAGCGTGGCTATCTATGAGGTTTGTTCTAAGCCTTCTTACGAGATGGAATAAATACTACTATTTATCATGAAGTGGCGGTGAGTTGCGGTCTTGTAAGCAACTAATAAACAGCCGAAACCAGTGGTCTCCTGAATTTAGCAATTTCTGTGTAAAATGATTTTAAAAATCGACTTAAGCGTATTGCCTCAATCTGAAAGAAAGAACAGGTTTTTATTTAAAGTATGTAGTCAGTTGTCGTGTCCATCCAAAAAAGGTAACTAGCACTCAGACATACTATTGTGGCATCATTTTTCTCTGTGTTGCAGCAAATGTGGTATCAAAAACAAACCAGTCTAACTCAAGTTCGGTTTTGACGGAGAAAGGGTTCCTAGATCAAGTTTCTGCGCTGTAGCTTATAGCAATTTGCACTACGCGTCAGTTGCTCATTGTCGTTAATTTATTACTATTAAACCGCTTTTAGATGTGTAATGTTAGTTATTATTAATTTTGGCGATTGAAAAAAATCTTGTCCAACTATATGGAAAATTATAGTGAAGCATTTATGAAACGTTTAAGATTATCTCCAGCATACGACATTGGTGTGTTATTGTCATCACCTCATTCAATTACGTTTCTTATACGATTTTTGCTGAAATGTCTGTACTATTCTTTGTAACAGAGCTTGATGTATTTGTCGAGGTGCTTGACCTCAAATATACTGTTCGAGCTTCAAATAGCCATTAACTGTACTCGTGTAGCATTTATTCAGTGCGGTCCATAGTTAAGTACATAAAAACCGTCGTTAAAATTAGCTGCGTTCTGAAGCCTAAGGCGAGTCTGAACAGAGCCTCTCTGTCGGTCTTCAAAAATATGTCAACACGAGATCTTTTGGTGACACCAGATGGATCCGCTTATAACTAAACATTCAGACCCACTGGCTTTTCTGCGCCCGCCTTTCACAATTTATTGAAACTATTCTGAAATCACCGGTCTATTTCTTTAAGCACGACATCCCATTTCTTCAGTTCAAATATTTAATTGATTTCGCTTTTCACTGAGACATGGAAGACCATATCTGCTAGTGCCTGGACAGTTTTTATAAATCGATCGATTCGAACGGTCTTGTTTCAGTTATTGTAATCTTAGCGTTAGGTAAAATTGATTAGGCCGCCATTGTATGTGCCTTTACTAAATGGGGAATGCTGAGTACATCGGATAGAACTGTCGGAGAAGACTTCATTCACATTCTGCTTGCTTGGTAACCGAGGCAACTATTGGTTGGCTTAAATTGTAGAGGAGCCTCACCGGCATCTCGTGAACTGAAATTATTATTCGCGATATCAATTACTTAATGATGCTCGACCGTATCCTCGTTAACCAATCATCATCACGAGCAGCAATAAAGCTGCATTAAAAAAGGAACGCTTCACTGCCATATAACCATCAGATCGCGAAATAATATTTTTTTTAAATAGTAATTTGAAACTTTAAAACGGTAAAGAACATTGGCTAATGAGGGAGTGTATCTAGCCAGAATAAAAAAGGATCTACCTAGACAACGAAAGGAACGAGACATTATAGATCTCTACAGATAACATCATTAAGGCCAACTGAACTTAAAGGAAAGGAGACATCAGAAAAACTGCTTTATTGCAGTTTTTATGTTAACATTACATAAACAGAACGAAATCCTACTGTTAATTTTGTCAATGTTATAAACGCCAACAGAGAAGAATGTGATATAGATATCAGCAACAATTTTGTCACTGAGCATCTTTTGATACATTATCGCACAGAATTTGCAATCGAGGATTAGTATGACCACATGAACCTCATCCTAATAAACGAACTTGTCCTATCCTAGTACGGCAGGGTAGCTCAGTGGTTAGAGCACCAGATTCCGAAGCAAACGTGCTCAGGTTCGAGCCCCGTCCGCAGCAAATTCTGGCTAGTACATGAATGAGTTCCCAATAAGGACGAAAGCAGTCTACTGGATGAATTGCCTTTACTACACTATACAATTCTTAGTTTATTTTGACATATGTACGTAATTAATAGGTCAGATGCTTATATAAAGATCGCAACCTTGATCATAATAATTGTTATCACCGCGCGCGCAACCAATGTTCGTTTAATAATATAAAGGTTCAATTCAATACCACTTCCCCATGTAGTGTGGTGTCTGTTCAGTAATGACAGATTTGGGATGGTTAGTAATAACTTTGGGTCTAAATAGATGCCATATGAGCTCCACCTAAAGGAAAAATAGACTAACCAATTTACATTTGTTAGTATACAACTGAAAATTGTGTGTGGTGTAGCGTGCGACAGGGTGGCTCAGTGGTTAGAGCACTAGATTCTAAAGCAGACGTGCCCAGGTTCGAGCCCTATCCGCGGCAAATTCTGGCCAGAACGTGACGAGTTCCCAATAATGACGAAACTTTTCTACTGGAGTAATTGCCTTTTCTACACTGTACAATTCTTATTTTAAACTAACAAATGTATGTACTTGATGGGTCAGGTGTTTATATAAATTTCGCAACCTTGATTATAGTAAATGTTACCACCGCCCGCATAAATAATGTTTGTTTAATTATATAATTGTCCTATACTAGCCAATATTTTTGAAAGTTAAGACAAAAGTAAGAATAGAGTCGAAGGCTTGGAAATTTGTGTGTCTGCAGTAGCTTGACTTCGCTTATCCATTCTGCAATGTACGGAGAAACGCAAGTATCTCGATCTGGCTTAAAGGTTGTGTGTGCAATGCATCTATACGTGCAGTGAAACATAGTCTTATAAGAATTCGATGGCCATTTTTTACCAAGCATCGAAAAGTTACGTTAACACGAAGGAGTGAGCAATGCTAGTATCCGTAAGCGTACTTTTGGATTGATCAACAACTGCATCTCATCAGATAAACAGATTAAAATCCATCAATTGCACTTACTCGATCACGTTTTGCGTATGCCTTCAATTCGTTTGCCCAGTAGGACATTATTTCATTATACAAAGCCAAATCGTCATAAGGAGCAGGATAGACGGTTTTCGACATGGCTGAAATAGCTAAAACGAGCGAGAACCAAATTGGGAAGTAAAGGACTCATTTGTATAAAAGGTTGGGCCCACGGGCGCCTTGTAGCTCATTGCTGTTAACCCTGTGTGTTATGGTATTGAATGGAGCTCATTAACAGTCTTGTTACAGATTCATAGTAGAATCATCTTATTAAATTTTCTTACGTAGTCAGGTAAACTTGACTGCAAGTTTTGATCTTGTTTATGAAGCGAGGTTTATTGCCGGTGTTGCCTTATCTTTAAGCTGAATTGGCCTAGGTAGTATTATTTAGAGGTCTAGGTCGCTTCGATTCTGTGTATTATCTAGGATAATTCCTTGACCTGAACAAGATTCTTCTCTTTAAATTGATGTTTCTTTACCAATTTTTGAAATCTTAAATTAATGGTTTTTCACTTAAAAATATTTTTATTATTAGCGTTTTTTCTTTTCTTGTGGTTATGTGGTAGTGGAGCATCGAATTTTAAATATTGTTGTTATTCTGTCTATGATGCTGATCATGTTGCAACCTCCAAGATTCAGCAACTAACAACACACTTGCTATTATCAAGGTTGCGAACTTGATACAAACGCCTGACCCATTAAGTACATAAATTTGTCTCTATTAACTAAGAATTGTATTTTGTAGTAAAGGCAATTCATCCAGTAGACCGGTTTCATCCTTATTGGGTACTCATCACTTACTGGCCAGAATTTGCCGCGGACAGGTCTCGAACCTGGGCACGGCTGCCTCGGAATCTGGTGCTCTAACCACTAAGGCACCCTACCGCACACTACACACTATTTTCAATCGTATATTAACTAATGCAGCTTGATAATTTTTTCTTTAGGTGGAGCTCATATGGCATCCCTTTTACACAAAGATCCAACTAACTATCCCCAATCTGTCATTACTGAACAGACACCAAACTGCATGAGGAAGTGGTATTGCAATAAATATTTATAGAATTGGTTGCATGGGCAGTGATAACATTTATTATAAGTTTGCAAACTTTATATAAACACCTGACTCATTACGTACATGCATTTGTGAGTATAAACTTAGAATTGTTTAGTGTAGGAAAGGCAATTCAACCAGTAGACCGGTTTCATCCTTAATAGGTTAGTGGTTAAAACAGTAAATTCCAAAGCGGGCGTGCCCAGGATCGAGCCCGGTCCGCGGCAAATTCTGACCAGTACGTGATGTCAGTTCCCAATAAGAATGAAACCGGTCTATTTTGTGAATTGCCTTTTCTACACTATACAATTCTTCGTTTATACTGACAAATGTATGTACTTAATGGGTCCGGTGTTTATATCAAGTTTGCAGCCTTGATTATAGTAAATGTTATCACCGCCCACGCAACCAATGTTCGTTTAATTATATAACAACACATTTTTCTTTTTGCGAGACGCTTGATACTTTTTGGAATCACTTCTTTTATTATTCATGCTGACGTTTGAGATGTACGATCATTAGGTTAGTTATTGACGTAGACTATTCTGAAACGCACTGTCGCGAGATCTAAATCACAGTTTTACATGTATGTATGTAAGATCTCATTAATTTTATATGTATGTATGTAAACATATATACAGGTATGCATGCATATATTTATGTATGTCTGTATGTATGTATGTATGTATGTATGTATGTTGTATGTATGTATGCATGTATGTATGTATGTTTGTATGTTTGTATGTTTGTATGTATGTATGTATGTATGTATGTATGTTGTATGTATGTATGTATGCATGTATGTATGTATGTATGTATGTATATATGTATGTATGCATGTATGTATGTATGTATGTATGTGTGTGTATGTATGTATGTATGTATGTTCGTATGTCTGTATGTATGTATGTGTGCATGTATGCATGTATGTATGTATGAATTTTTGCATGCATTTATGCGTTTATATATTTATATATGTATGTATGTATGTATGTTTGGATATATATATATATATATATAGTTTAGTACGTATGTTTATGGTTTTGCTGGTACGCATAGTTGTATGTATAAATTTTTTTATGATAGAAATAAGCTTTTAAATCTTTTCGGCTACTTCCGTCAAATAAAAGTCATACAACTAAAATCCGTTTGGCACTGATCGTGATATGATTAAAATATCGCTCCGTTGACGTTGTCATAAAGTTGTTTTGTTCTATTTATAGCGGAGTGGTACAATATTATTTCAATGGCTGTTTATTGTTGGAATTTGCAACAGCTTGATGTTTTGCAGCTTTTAATAGTTGCGTATCATGTTCGTCTTTCTGTTTGCCCTGCTTTTCTTAGTAATTGCTTATTTTTATTTCGTTTTCTTAATGGCCTTTAGACATTTGTGGAGACGCTTATACGCATAGTTGATGGCTGGATGGAGGCACAGTATAGAAAACGTGTTCAAGACCAGTATGATACTCATGTTTTTGAATATCTATCAACACAATTGAAACCGAGATCATCGGTCAATGATGTAATGCTTGATGTTGGTTCTTTACCATCCAGCAATACTCTGAACTCGGCAACACAGCCCAATACCCCGACTGGTGATATTAATGTCAACAAAACTGGCATTGACATTCGAGGTTTTGATGATTGTGGCAATGGTAGTGAATTAGATGGCCAGTCCTCAAAAAATATCTGTAACGACAATGACCCCATATCGATTGATTCGGGAATTGAAGAATGTGGTGATTTTCCTGTTAAGCTAGCGCCAGTTTCTTCTGTTAATAAGACTAATGTAGAAAGCAGATGCTCAGCTATCACAGAATCTGATGGCTCTCAACTTAAAAGCAATGCACAAAGTCAACGCCTTCTACAGCCTCAAGTTCCACCTATGACGCAGTTTCATAAGCAATTACTGGATAGGTTTCCAGGTAAATTGTAACGTTTATTACTATAAATTATTTTACGCTTTATACAAAACTTTATATTTTATTCTCAAATAATTAAATTATATATTTTCATTTATAGTTCAATATAGTTGATTTTAAATTTCTTTCGACAAGAGTTTGGGTAAGGTTAATTCGATATGTTTTATTACATTTAGAAAAATCATTTGGTATGGATAAATATTTGTTGCAGACTTATAAGAAGTAATTTTTTTTAGAAATTGCGCATAACTTATATGTAATATTAGATTATTTTCAAAAGAATACATCAAGATTTTTAATTATGCATTCTTATATTTATAGTAGGGTATAATTAAAAGCGGTGCATCCGATACTTCCAGTCGTTGCAACAAAATATTTCAAAAGTTGGAATCTATAAAGCACAAATTTGATCCCTATTGATTCCGTTCTTCTCGTGAACATATTTCAGGATTTTTACTCACCTTCAACAGCAAATATTGATAGGCCGAGATTTTATGTCGAAAGACGTGTTAGATTTTCCTTTTTTACATATTTAGAATTTCTAAAAGGCAGTCACTTTCAACATCCTTCATTAGTTTTCAGATAAAAGAAATTTGAATATGAATTGGACATAAGATTATGAAATGTATGTGTGTGTGTGTTTCTGTATAGTATTCGTTGTTGTATGATGTATTCGTTTAATCCAATTTAATCTACTTGAATGTTTTTATCATTTCTAAACTAAGTACCAAATATTGCAGTCGAGTTAAGTACTGACGAGAAGAAAATCTACCTTTCGTAAACTGGGTTGTATAAATCTGCTTTATAATAGAGGTATGCTTCATTACACGACGTATTTCCCGATTGACACTACCAATACGATATATGTCTGAACTCAACGTTCTGTCAATTCCCTATTGACACTACCAATACAGTGTATGTCTGAACTAAAACTCTTTTATGAAAGTTCGGCTTTACACCTAGTTCAAACAGGATTTTTTGTTTATACTAAAGTTTTTTTATTTAGAAAAAGGAAACTGTGCTAGATTCTGTCATATTTATTAATAATCGATTAAAATATTAGTAAACATCCCTGATGATAAAACCATCGATTTCCTTTGTACGTTCGTCGATTGTAACCATCCAGCATCTCTCATACCTAAAAATCATCTAAGAATTCTCCTCAATAGATGCAGTGGAGATGTTCACTTCAATTTTAATAATCAATGTATCATCCAGGTCGATGGAGTTGCAACGGGTATTCAGTTAAGGAGCGAACTACCCGAAATATTCACTCTAAGAACTTAGAAAAAATGACTTCTCAGAATCCTGATACAAAATTGATGTTTTTTATACGGAAAAACGCCTGCCAAACATAAATGTAAAGGATAATCCCCAGAAATTGAGCAGTCTGACATTGTTTATTTATAAAAATGTTATAGCTGCTCAGTGTGCTATGTAGGCCGGACTGGCCAATTGCTAATAATGTGAATTCAAAGGCTTTTTAGACTATGCACATCAGCCATAGAAGAGAATTTCTCCACAATAGCTAAAAGCATTTCTATAAAAAGTCCTCTCTGAATCAGGCGAATTTCCAGGTGTCCTTAAGCTCATAAGCGCATAAAACGAAAAACCGTTTTGCACAGAAGAGGCAACACCCTTCATCCTCAGATAAATAAACAAGATAATTTCAAAATATGATTTATTTATCAAATCACATTACAGATTCATAAAAATGGTTGTACTAAAATGTCTACACTGCTTGCGATTATTTATTCTTCATATACGCAAATCATTTATTTCCTGAAAAGAACAGTCTCCTATCGTTTGCCTTCGCATATTTTGCAGCCGACTTAGTTTTAATTCACATTTACCACCAAACTTCCTAAACCTAGTGAAAAAGACAAAAAAACACCGAAATCCGAATTCAACGCTATCTACGCTTGGATTGGTTTTTGTGTTCCATTTTTAGGCAGCCACATTAAAAGATAAATTTAACGCTTACTGTAATCGAGATTGCGATCTTGATATAAACACCTGGCCCATTAAGTACCTGAATTTGTCAGTATTAAATAAGTATTGTATAGTGTAGAAAAGGCAATTCATCCGTGACCGGGTTTCGTTCTTGTTGGGAACTCATCATGTACTGGCCAGAATTTTCCGCGGACAGGGTTCGAACCTGGGCACGTCTGCTTCTGAATCTGGTGCTCTAACCATTGAGCCATCCTGCCGCACACTACACTACACACTATTTTCAGTTATATACTAATTAATGTAACTTGGTTAGTCTATTTTTTCTTTAGGTGGAGCTCATATGGCATCCATTTAAACCCAAAGTTCCAACTAACCATCCCACATCTGCCATTACTGAACAGACACCCCACTACATGGGGAAGTGGTATTGAAATCAACATTTATATTATTAAACGAACATTGGTTGATATAAAAACCTGACCCATTAATTACTTACATATGTCAGTATAAACTAAGACTTGTATAGTGTAAAAAATAAATTCATCCAGTAGATCGATATCGTCCTTATTGTGAACTCATCACGTACTGACCAATGTTTTTCGCGGAGAAGGTTCTGGAATCTGGTGCTCTAACCACTAAACCAGCCTACCGCGCACTACACACAATTTATGTGGTAGGTTGTCATATTTTAATGTTTTGGAAAAAATAGATTTGATGGTTATTTTATGTCGGAAATCTTGATTTTAATTTGTTATCACTCCTATAGCTCATTGAATTATTAGAATCAAGGTTGCGGTCTTGATATAAGCACCTGACCCATTAATTACTGGCATATGTCCGTATCAGTGTCACCTTGCCCGAATGCTAACTTGGTCATAATGTTGTTGTTGAGAGATTTAGTTTGCTTCATTTCTGTGAGTTATCCTGATAAATTTACTCATAGTAGCAAGATATTCTTTCTCTCTCTCTCTCTCTCTCTCGTAAATCTCACTAATAATTTGTCTAAATTCACTTATATACTTTTTTCACTCCTTTTGGTTATATGGCAGTGAAACGTTAGTCACGTTTGACTTTTGTATGGCTGGACATGATGATGATGATGATGATGATGATGATGATGATGATAATGATGATGATGATGATGTCAGTATAAACTAAGAATTGTATAGTGTAAACCGGTTTCGTCCTTTTTGGGAACCGGTCTACTGGATGAATTGCCTTTTCTACACTATACAATTCTTAGTTTGTACTGAGATATATAAGTAATTAATGGGTCAGGTGCTTATATCAAGATCGCAACCTTGATTATAATAATTATCACCGCCCGCACAACCAATGTTCGTTTAATAATATAAAAGCTCATTGAATTATTGCTTAGTTGTGTAAGTTTTCTTTGCGAATTCCATATTCTAAGCACAATTATGGCTTCTGTGTCTGTCTGATAGGGAAGCGCAATAACTATTGTGTGTAGTTGACTTTTGTATGCTTTCCTGGTGTTTTCTGTTATTGCAGCGCAACCTTAACCTCAGTGTTAGGCGCTATACGATCCACATAGGTACACTGAAATTCTAATAACGACGTTCCTCGCTGGATGCGAACGCCGTCAGAAAGCGTGTCTGAAGCTAGTTTTGCTGTGATGTTCAAAACTAAAATTTAGTTTTATCTAGAGTCCACAGCCCTGATTTGTGTTAAAGATACCCAGACTGCCAATAGCTCATTCTATATAGTTTTTGGTATCTCTATCGTATATCAGTCTGCATATATTTCTTTTCATTGTTGTGTTATGCTATGTGAGTATAAAATAAATCACTATCCTTTTTTGCAAAGATTTTTGTTTGTTTTTGCGTTTTTCTCTTCTGCATTTTCTTACCTTCGTGCGTTGCCCGTAGCCCACTGGCTCGTATTCGTGTTACCGACAAAGTATAATCTAGTATTGTTGAAAATTTGACTAATCAATAAAGCGAGCTTGCAAATTTCTGTGTTTTGCGCAAATGTTGCACCTTTTGATCGTTTTTACTCAGATTCGAGTGTTGCGCCTAACTCTTCAAGTATATTCAAACTCATACATTCGAATTATTGCTGATGCCATCTGCATGTCAACTCTTCTGTAAAATAAACAGTATGCTTGCTGCAAGATTTTAATTGGTAGAATGAGATTAAATATGTAGACATTTGCATTAAAACAATCGATATTAGGTATTTATTATATTAGCGTGCTATTGACAGACAGGTAAAGCTTTCAGCTCTCTTTTATGCGTTTCGGTTTTGGTCACCGTTGTCACCTTCATTTGATCAATCGATAATTGGTACCGTCGGAATTGAAATATGCATATAAATGATAAAAGTATGCCTTTGGCGGTGGTGCATTATTAAGTCGAATGATAGATAGACGATACTCTCACTTGGCCTAATGTAAGAAGTTGCTCTGAATCTTTAACCTGATCCCGTTAGTCAATTTGCGAGCTTGAAGTAAACACCGATCCCATTGTATTTTACAAGTCGTAGAAAAACATTGCAAAACTTCCTTCAGTCACTACTGGTTAAATGCAATGGTATTGGTGTCTACTTCAAGCTCGCAAACTTGATTTAAAGAATTTTTACCGCGACCCGCGCAATCAATGATTTTTTAAATTAGATTAAGACTACGAAGGAAATAACGCTGTAGAAGCATGAATCCTGGTTGAGTCTAACCAATCTTTCCCATTTACTTCACCTGGTCTTGGTAAACTCAATTGTCCTTCATTGAAAGGCATAGCGCTGTTCTCTAAGCAAATGTGACAGTGACATTCCGTCGTACTCAAATCGAACACATTCTAGTAAGCAGAAGACGGGTTTCTTCAGTCTAGATCACGAGAGCACATCATAGGTGTTTTACTGGTTCAGTTAGCGAATCTGACGAATATTTTTGACCGCAAGAATCCTATCGAAATTCCGCTCCATGTGGCTGGCTGTATGCTGTTCGAATATCCGGAAATTTGAAACCGATGCAATTGTGCAAATACCTTCAGGGATTCCTTTGCTTTTGTTAGCCACTTCCAGCTACAGCGGATAGTGTACTAGAGAATACAATAAGGATAAAACTTAAGCATGCTTTCATCGTGTTTACTTACGAAACTATTGTTAAATAACTAAAGAGGTCAGTAACGTGATTTGTAAGTTTCATAAGGAGATTGCTGCTAGCCTTTCGGTGGATAATGGACAACACTAGCATGATGTTGCCGATGGATTAGGACAACATCTAGGCGTAACAATTTGTTTGATTTGTACGCTCACAGTTGACTTTATAAAAGTAGTTGTTCTGCCAAGAGAGCACAAATGAAACCAGTTTTTGAAGCGCAGTCTGTCAACAACTTCCAAAATCTCATCAATCTGTCACATGGCAAACAGCGTGATTAGCGATAATTTGACTTCGCGAGACTGTTAAGAGATGGAAATCGATCTCCTAGTTTTAGTGAATTGGAAAAGACTAGGTCTCATGAGAGGCCGCTAAACCGCCGAAATAGATGCTTTTCCTTCTGAATAGTTTATGCTTAATGTAATAAAGGTCTAGAGGGATTTGCACCGGCTCGTCGCCACTATCTGATTGGAAGAATTCGTCCCAAATGAGTGAAAGAGCGTCTTTGTAGTTCCTATTCGTGATAACATCGATACATACATTCATGTCAACTATTCTGTCGTCAGTTTGCACCATGCTGCATCAAAGATGGTCGCTGCTATTCTCGTTAGAAGGATTCATGAAGGGTCAGAGTAATGAACTAGGTTGATCCAGGCAGGGTTTTAACTGGGAATGGACAAAATTCATGCGCTCGACAGCACCACCGTTACCACCAATCCATCATTGCTTTTATAGACTACACGGCCGATTTCGTTTATATGTCGCACGATATTTTATAGTGAACTGTGCTTAATGATGGCGCACCGACTAAAATATTTATATTTTGAAGCCTATTATAATGACTTATAGGCCGGTTATCGTAATTGTAAGTATTTCTGAAATTTTGCGATTGGCTCTGGCGTTCGAATAGGATGTGTCGATGCTCCCATCCCGTTTAAGAATTTTTTCGATGCAATCTTTGATAACGTCAATGCACCACTCCCCAGAGTGAGAATCAAAGCTGATGGCCGGTTTGTTGATTTCTAATATACTGACAGTGCTGTTCTGATGGCAGAAGACTGTCTTCAGAGAACCCTTTTTGGTCTCACGAAATGACAATCTAGTTCGGGCTGAAGCTAAGGCATCGAAATTGTCTTTCTTGTCAATTTCGTTCCAGAACTTAGGATCGTGCTAAATTGCAACCTATTGAAAATTGTAAAGAATTTCGTTCAACTATGATACCTGATGACATAATGGATCCATTTCTGCCGATATTTATAAACTTATTAACCTAACTGCAGCTGCCATTGGAACGTTTTACAAATCACAATGTAATCGTTGATATATATCACTAACTGCGAAATCCAGGATCTTCAAGTCAAACATATTTTCGGTCTTCTTATATACTTTTCAGACTTTGAAGATGCTCTTTTATTGATGCCAGTGCCTAGAAAGTATTTTAAATCGGTGTATTTGGTCCGCTTATTTAGGTCACTGCCAGTTGAACTTCAGGATGCATTACTCAAGAACAAACTACGAACCAACCGGTTCCATGTGGTTGTTTTTTATGTACCATCACCATAAAAAAAGTTTTTTTGGAACATCGACTGCGTGTGTTAATGCACATCCTGGAACTGCAGGAAGGATCTGAAAATATCAGTAGCTGAATACTCATATTTGTCATATCAGTCACTTAATCACGACGTACTGTGCCATCACTAACCAAGAGTCACTTATATGGACATAAATGTCAGAGCCTTATGGTAAACGGGATTCATAGGATCCACTGGAATCCTTCAAATGGCAGATCTAGACCTCCAAATATGTGTGCCGATATGTGTATACGTGTATTTATGTATTTTTACATCTATATATATACATGTGCACACATGCATATGAGTATGAATGAATGTATTTATGTTTGTTTGCTTGTATTTATGCATCTATGTATGTATGGTTGAATTTATGTGGAATGTATGTATGTAGGTATGTTTTAATGTATGTATGTATGAATGTATGTATGTGTGTATGTATACATTTATGTATGCATGTTTAAATTTATGAAATTATTTATGTATATATGCACGAATATAAATGTGTTCGTGTGTTTTTATCTATGAATACATGTGCGTATTCACGTATGGATGTTTGCGCTTATATATGTATGTAGTATGTATGTATGTATGTTTGTAGGTACGTATGTTTATGTGTTTGTTTTTTGTTTGTTTGTATATATGCATCTATGTACGTATGCTTGTATGTATGTAGGTATTTTTTCTTGTATGTATATATGTATTTATCCATGCATTTATGTATATATGAATGTATAAATTTATGTATGTATATATGCATGGATGTATGCAGGTGTTTGTGTGTGTTTTAAAGTATGTATGTATGTTTGCACTTATGTCTCTATATGTATGTATGCATGTATGTTTGTTTGTATGTATGGATGTATTAATGAATGTTTGTATGTATGCATGATTGTATATCTTTATGTTTATATATTTATATATATATATATATATATATATATATATACACGCCTTTATGTATGTATTTATATATATGCACAATTAACTTTATGTGTTTTTATGTATGTATGCATGTATTTATGTATATATGAATGAGTGTATATGTTTGTGTGCTTTTAAGTGTGTTTTGTAATCACTATTATATGTGTGAATGCATGCATGCATATATGTTTTTAAATCTGAATTTTTTTCTCGTGCATTTATTCATAGAAATGTATATTTGCGTTGCTTTAACGAAAGCTGCCTTCTTGCAGCAGGGTCTATATGAATAAGACTATCTTTAAAGCAAGAAAACTTGACGAAACCATGCTGGCTCGGCCTCATTTCTGCCAAATAATATGTGCGATTAAATTTAATAGACAAGAATAGATCTTGGAAAGCATAATGCGATTTTTAAAATCGTGACGAATTTTCGGGAGAGTAAACAAAGCCGGTTCGTCGATCTGCCTCCCGACAATCAAACTTACTTATTTGTTTACAATCTGCACTAGAACTCATGCTATTTAACAGGTACCAATTACTGCAAACCCGAGAGTATTTCATAGCTAGGCTAGTAAACTGCCCAAACTTTTCTAGCAATCGTATTGCGCATGAGAATGAACGCTCTTTTAACATTGCTAATGAGTTAGAATCTGTCTCGACGATTAACAACTTTAGCGAATATTTTGCACACATTCGACCTATGAGTGTTGGTCATATAGCCAATGAAGTTCAGACATCTTCAGTATCTGAAGTGCACCTCATCAGTTATTTACTAAATATCCTCAATCCGCGATATACTTTGAGCAGTGTAGTTTGTGTCGCTGTATACTATTTGATCTTGCTACGAGATTGACAGACGCTTAGTCTCACGAGGGAACATTGTGCAGCTGCAATTGACATCTTCCCACGTAACTAGCTATCTTCATAGAAATGAAGTCTCACAAGGACTTTATCGAACTTATTGCTTCGATTTGAAGGTAGTAATCATCCAAAATGAGTGAATGGTTGACGTTGTGGTCATCTACGAAATAGTTGACAATATTACTTCACTAGACTACATTACATCATTATGCTCTGTACAGCACCAAGGCTACCACTGCTACTGGCTTTCGAATAATCCGGAAAGAGGGCGAGAAGCCTACTTAGTCAACTGTGGTATAGTTTCAACCTAGAATGGGATTCTTGGGCCAAATTCCTGCATTTTAGACTTACGCCACCGGTATCTGCTACTCACTATGGTTGCTGTTTTGCTGCTTTCGACTTGATTGGGAAGCTGTGCTTAATGGTAGCGCACTGGATAAAATTTTCATCTACTTTTTCGCATTTTCATCGGATTTTTTAGACTTATTGCGATCGCCTCCTGTTTTCGGCCATCATGTGTTATTGCTCCTAACTTAATCGTCTTTTTCGTTATTGAAATATTTTTTGATGTCACTGTTACAATCTCAGGGTTAGGGATTGGCGTTTGTGTCTGGCTCGATGACCACGAATACACTTACGATGCTGTTCTATTCGCACAGAAATAAAGTGCTCATAAATTTTTTATATATGCCTTTAATCAAAATATCTCGAAATCTGTTATGGCTTATTTTGATCAGTACCGTCCTATTATTCCACATTCTTTGACCAAATATATAGTGGTTAAAGGGCGTAATACCGGCTCCTACTGATGAGTCGCCAGTAAGCACGAAACGAATGTGCATGAGATTATACTTTCCGTTCATGCTGCCTTTGGTTTATCCTTCTGGTCACAACTGAACTAATTTGTTACTAGGTTTGCAACACCTAATACATACTTGCATATATATTAGCTCTTCGCAACAAACAGTATTTAACACAATAGCCATAGTGTTAGTATCCTTTACAGACTCGGTATATATATTATATAGTGTAAGTTAGCGTTGAAGTCGCATTGTCGTTGACTTTAGATGATGTTAGCTTCACTATTGCAGGTTTACACATTCGTCTAGGAGATTGTACCGTCCTATTATTCCACATTCTTTGACCAAATATATAGTGGTTAAAGGGCGTAATACCGGCTCCTACTGATGAGTCGCCAGTAAGCACGAAACGAATGTGCATGAGATTATACTTTCCGTTCATGCTGCCTTTGGTTTATCCTTCTGGTCACAACTGAACTAATTTGTTACTAGGTTCGCAACACCTAGTACATACTTGCATATATATTAGTTCTCCGCAACAAACAGTATTTAGATTTAATAGATAACCGGTATTTAATACATACTTTGTTACTGCACGTCCATTTCTGTAAGCACTAAATCTAAGTCATGGGCATTGTCCTGTCTTGTATATGCTGCTTTGACAGTTTTATGAATAAATGCATTTGCTCCGCTTGGTTTATTTCACTTAGCTACCGTGGAGTTTTTAAACTGGTTGGCCATTGTGCTCTTATGATAATGATGATGGAAGGTCGCAAAATTAATTAAAATAACTGTTATCACCACCTGCACATTCATCCATTTTTTAATTGCATAACTTACGTAAATGTGGCGAAAGCTGCAAAACGTGAGTGTTTGTGGCTACACTTAAATTTTACGGCCGAAATTTCCAGTCAAGTACAATGTATGCGAGACTGGTAGTTGCGAGAGTCGCATATATTTTTTTCCATAACGTAATTATGAATTGCAGTTTTATTCTCGTAACTTAGTTTGCAGTCGTGCTCAGATGAACACGAGAGGTTGAAACGCGTCACTACGTGTAACTGACGATAATTCCATTATATGGATATGTTTTTGTAGGTTTTAGGCCAGTCCTCTCGTTGCAAGATTCTGTTATTTAAGCTATTGATCACTTGACCGCATCCGTCTAATCGAAAGTGTGAATCTTGGTTGAAATCTACCTACAGCCAGAGCAGAGATCGGTAAAGAGGCCTGTTTAACTAAACATTGTTAGAATATACACTTCTGGAACACATGCAGGAGTCTTCTTTCTCAGTCTGTGCCAAAACAGTTTCTCTGTAGTTCTTAAGCCCTCCGAGAACTATTTGTTGCAGTATAATTATCATATTATAACACTGGAGGAAGGAAACTAATTTTAAATCTCTTAAAATATCTTTTTGCACATGTAAAGTGTACTATGAGTTTTGTTTATATTTTCAATTTTTATTGATCAGATGTCAACCAATTGGAAACGTTTATTCGTCATGAGATAACTCGATACGTGAAAGCGTTGTACTTATCTGCCTATGGATATAGTAAGTTATATTTCTTTTTAAATTGTTTGCTTAAACCATTTTTTTAGCTAAAACGTAAGTGACACTGAAGTGTACTTGGTAATTTAAAGCATAACAGACAGAATCACCCACGTAGTGGGCTCAAATTGGGCTTTATTAAATTTATCAGAAAAATGATTTATTTCCACTGGATCATAGGATAACCAGAAAGCGCTGCGGATACGGTTATGTGAAATGTGCATCGTTACAAAGGAGGTAGTATTGTAAAATGATTTCCTGCTTACGCTTCCTTTAGCTACTGCAAGTTAGCACGGCAATTACTACCTTACAGCACAATTACTACACCAGCACATTATATAGATAGTTCACTGTTGCATAACCATGAAATTCGTACACGTGTTTTCTGCCAATAAGCTTTTGGTTATTTAAATCAAGGTTGCCATCTTGGTATAAGCACCTGCTCCATTATGTACACACATTTGTCAGTATTAACTAAGCATCGTATAGTGTAGAACAGGCAATTCATCCAGTAGACTTTTTGTGCTCATTGGCCCGTAGTTATAGAAATTCCGGCTTGACGACCGGCGGGCACAAGCTAATCAACTCGGGAATAGTAGCATGAACCTTCTCTCTCTACCTCTCTCTCTCTCCCTCCTAAATCTCACTAATAATTTGTCTAAAATATTATTTATGTTTTCATTTATATACTTTTTTCACTCCTTATGGTTATATGGCAGTGAAAAATTAGTCACTTTTGACTTTTGTATGGCTGGACATAATGCTAAATTATATTATCACAATTTTGCTATTAAAGTTCAATTTAACATCCTATGCCCATGTGACATCGTGTCACTTCTATCGCGAATAATTGGACGTGACTAGGCAGAACTTTAGATCGAAAGAGATGCCGAGTAGACTCCACTTGATGGAAGGATAACCAAAGCATTATTTAATATATAACCAAAAATTTTATGTACTGAAGATTAAAGACTCCAATTCGATCTCCGATCAAGGAAAATTCTGACAATCCCCTTGAGAGTTCCCAATAAGGTCGAGACCAATCTATTGGATGAATTGCCTATGCTACCTTATGCACTGCTTATTTTATACTTAGAATATATATATATATATATATATATATATATATGTGTGTGTGTGTGTGTATATATATATTGTCCATTGTCTTCGAACATTACACAATATATTTATTATTAGGAAGAAAAAACACAAATAAATAACAAAGTGGATAATGGCCATTTATTTCGAGACTACTAAACTTCACTTTACAATCTTTCATTTATACACATCCTGGGTTTTCATTTTATTATGTGGGTGACAAGAAATCTAATTCCGCTTTCCTTCTATTTATTGTTTGAGCTGATTAGTAAATGTGTATGCGTATGTGCCTGTGTGTGTGTCTGTTTTCATGTAAAGGGCTCTCGCTGTATTGAAAAGTAATGGGTTGGATCTGGTCGTTTTTGTATTGATGGATTGAGAGTTAACTGTCTGTTCGAATTGTTCGCTGTTACGTGTACGAGTGCTATTTTTTCGAAGGTTCGATGAAGCTTCTCTAGCTTTCGTAATTCGTACTCTCACCTCGTCGGACATATTACCTACGTTATTGATAGAGCTCCCAAGATATGTAAATCTGTCGACTGTCTAGATCTTCATACTGCAGTCGCAACGTTGAAGTGAGTGGTGGGTAATGCTTACATTTATTGGGTGTGAATTTCATACCGAGACAGACCAACGTTAACTAATCTATTCAAGGTGGTTGGAGCATAATCTCGACTGTCGAATAATAGTACGATATCGTCTTCATGGTCAAGATTGACTGATCTACCGCCTGGGAGAATTTTAACACTTGCATCATGAATGTGTGGAAGAGTGCTGTTCATAATAGCATCGATTACAAAATTAAACGAAAGGGGGAAAGAGAATAACCTTGACGAATAACATTGCTTGTCGTAAAGTTATGCGTTAATTTGTTTTAGGCCTTAACGCAACCAGAAGTTTTTTTGTAGAGTGCACGTATAATATTAAAAGATTTTGTGGGAACACCGCTTTTCGACAAAATATGGAATAAAACATTACGATCCACGGAGTCAAATGCACCCTTGAAGTCTAGAAAGACAGTGTTATAAATGTCTCTGTTCAAGAACTTGCTTTAACGTAAAAATATAATCTATACAACCTCGTCCTGAGCAGAATTCGGATTCACGTGAAGCGCTAATACGACGTCGGATTATCAAAGCAGATAACCTAGATACGACTGAAGTCAAGCTTATACCACGATGGTTATCGCACGAATTACGATTGCCTTTTTTGAAGATGAGATTGATAGTCGACTCATTCCAGTCAAAAGGTTCGGTTTCCTCGTTCTATATAGTATGAAAACGTTTGGTCAACGCTCCTGAAGTTATATCGCCACCATCCGTAAACAATTCCTGAAGCAAATCATCGGGGCCTGCGGCTTTGCGGCGTTTAAGAGATAGGATTGCATCGCGTACTTCTAAGTAGGATGGTACTTCGGGACTAACATTGCACACTGTTGATGCAGGGATGCTTTCGGTAATCGGAACTGACGCGGGTGCTCAAAAAATTGGTCTTTGAAATGTTCAGTCCACCTATCAAGACGATTTATTTTAACGGTTCTTAAATAGTTATTACAATCATTTATAGTTTCACTAACTTCTAATTTTCTCGGACCTGTTGCGCGCGTAAGTTGGAACAAACAACGACTATTACCTGACGCGAACGCTTTTTCCATTTTTTCAGCCTTTCTGGTCCAGAGGTTTTCGTGATCTACTTTTAGACTGCGCTTACGTTGGCGTCTTATTTTGCGACGAGTATTATTATGAGCCCGTCGTAAAGTCCATCCCCTCCTCAACGTGGTACGACGGTGTCAACCATGTCTCGATGGCCGATCGTACATGGACTAACGGGGCTATGGCGGTGGTGTCACCAGGGCGTGGTGGATTTCCGACCGGCAATCGGATCTCCTATAAAATACCACATGAGCCCGACGACGGCACCATGACTCGGCGTGTGTTCCCCGCCACAAAAGGGTTCAACAGCCACAGGATTACATGGACTCCTGGACAGTACCCCGTACTTCCGAATGGCGAATGAGCTCTCAACAGCCAACGGCAACCATGCAACTTACTGCTGCCTTGCAGACTGCGCTTGGATGTGCAAAGGCTAGAGGTGCGTCCTCGATCAAAAAGCCGAGTGGTGAGGGTACACCACTTGTACCAAATTCCCAAGAAACTCCATGAAATCAATGGAGCCGGCTTATCCTCTAAGGAGTCAGCCGCAGTAAAGTAAAGTAAAGTAAGTATTATTATGAGCCGAGTCAGGTGGATTATAGCGCCCTGTTTCGAGTATCTTCATAGATTTTACAGAGAGCCAATGATTATTTCTACGGAGGCCTGCATAGTTGAAATTATATAGACAATACAATTAAACAATAAGTGATTGCTCGAGTGTTGGTAACAATTCTTTTAATTAAGTTTGCGAGCTTGAAGTAAACACCAATCCCATTGTATTTAACCAGTCTTCGAACAACTTAACGAAACTACCGCCAGTCGCAACGCACTGACGGTCCACGCTAGTCAGTTTGCCGTCGTACTCTGATGGTGATCATGGAAGGTCGAAACGCGTCAGTGCGTTGCGACTGGCGGTAGTTTTGTTATGTTGTTCGACGACTGGTTAAATACAATGGGATTGGTGTTTACTTCAAGCTCGCAAACTTGATTTAAAGAATTGTTACCACCACCCGCGCAATCAATTATTGTTTAATTGTATTGCCTATATGTATGTGTGGCGAAAGCTGCAAACAGTTAATGTTCGTGACTGCATGGAAATTGTGCAGCCGACATTTCCAGTCACGTACAATGTATGCGAGACTGCTAGAGGTGAGAGCCGCATATCTAAATTTGATTTCCATATATATTCAATGCGGTTTGATCTTCGATAGTCAGTTTGCCGTCGTACTCTGATGATGATCATGGAAGGTCGAAACGCGTCAGTGCGTTGCGGCTGGCGGTAGTTTTGTTATGTTGTTCGACGACTGGTTAAATACAATGGGATTGGTGTTTACTTCAAGCTCGCAAACTTGATTTAAAGAATTGTTACCACCACCCGCGCAATCAATTATTGTTTAATTGTATTGCTCTATATGTATATGTGGCGAAAGCTGCAAACAGTTAATGTTCGTGACTGCATGGAAATTGTGCAGCCGACATTTACAGTCACGTACAATGTATGCAAGACTGCTAGAGGTGAGAGCCGCATATCTAAATTTGATTTCCATATATATTCAATGCGGTTTGATCCTCGATAGTCAGTTTGCCGTCGTACTCTGATGATGATCATGGAAGGTCGAAACGCGTCAGTGCGTTGCGACTGGCGGTAGTTTTGTTATGTTGTTCTACGACTAGTTAAATACAATGGGATTGGTGTTTACTTCAAGCACGCAAACTTGATTTAAAGAATAGTGGAAATTATCTTGGAATAAAGTAAATTCAGATTTTCTCCATCAAGACTAGTTATCATAGACTTTAAAATATCTTCATATTTTTGGCGGGAGGCCGGTTGTTCGAATTTGCCGACATCAATTTTGGGTTTATTCTTATTTATTTTCCCGGAAAATTTTAGTGAAAATCTACAACGGTCCGAGTCGACCTAAGTGTTCCAAAAAGAACGGCAATCCTGGATACAACCACGCAATCTATAGCTAATTACTACATGATCTATTTGAGTCCAGCATTGTCCGGTTGCTGGGGGACGCCATGTAGCGCGATGTCTAACACTACGTCTGTTGTTTGTACTACGTAAATATAATCTATGTTCCGCGCAGCTATCCAAAAGCCGTTCGTCATTATAGTTGTATGTCGAGCTTAAAGTGTATCTTTCACGTAAATGGAATTCTGCTTTACTTAAGCACTTAACTTGGACATTCATGTCACCCATAACGAAGACCATATCTGAACTTCGTTCTTTACTTAGTAAGGAGCTTATTTCGGAGTACATGAAAACACCAAACCCTTACCATCAGTACAATTGCAGCAATCTTAGATTCTCGGTATAATTAATCTCATCAATTGTGTAGAATGTTAATGGGACGGGGTTAGAGAAATTATGAAACATGTGTGGTATAACTGTACTGTTGCGATGTCACGGTAATTAAATTTAAACTTGACGACTCAAAAATCCAACAAATTTGTTTTCTTGACATAAATGAAGTGCGAAAGCAGCAGTGAGAGTTACATAGATAGTGAAAGCCAGGGCAACGCTTAGGTTAAGACGAAAAATAGAGAGAAAGGAATATATAGTAAGGGAAAATCATAACGTAACCTACATAAAAGGTAAACACTAACTAACAATATACATACTCCTAAGCCAACTAACCTATATAATTATTTATATACGTATATTTCCATATGTTTTTAAATTATATATATATATATATATATATATATATATATATATATATAAAGTGTGAGTCAATAACTTATACAACTATGAATTTATATAAGTATGATACATCTTCAACACACCTTATATAAATTTATAAATGCACGTACATACATGTAGAACTCATATATAATAATGCATATGTGTAAATGCATATAAGTTTATAAAATTTAGATATATGTATATATATATATATATAAACAATAGTGTGTATCAAATATTTCTTATCACAAAAAAATATGGTCTATCAACAACTCTATTTATAATACTTAAATGTTGTTCTACCATGCGAATCGCTGTTGTTTACTGATTTTTCCGCCTTTTTCTTGTCTGGGAAATTGATAGATCGGTAAAGTCTTGAATCCTTTCCGTTTCTGGGTGCGCTAAAATTTTTTGGCTTTGATTGATAGGCTCTCACTTATCCCTTCATTCTGACGCTCCCCACCAGTTGCTAGTCGGACAATGATATTGGAACCAGATTATTCGAATTTTCTAGACTTCATTTCCAGTCCCATCTTTATGGTTAACATCGTACTCACAGGAAAACAACCTGTGGCAAATATGGTCTCCTCATTCAAGATGAATTTATTTATATTTATTTTACTTCGTAAAGTATTTTTATTGTCTGCCCTCATATACTTATACTCACATGTATACACGAAAATATCAAAATCACCCCTTCGAGCACAACAATCTATACACGTATGTGTACTCTAATTTAAAGTGACATAGAATAATATAAGCAAACCATATTGATTGACATACACGCCTACCCGTGATGTCTCCATAATTAAAATTACTTTTGCCGACGCGTAGAAGGCTGAAAAAAATGTAAATTATATTGTAGTAATCCTCAAATTCCCGTATTACATAATCTTATCCTGTGTGCAATAGGTCATAGAAATAGAGAGGTTAGTAAAACTGTTGAAAAGAGGCTTCACTAACGAATTTAATTTTTGATTTAAATATCCGTGTCCAAACCATATGCACATCTATTTATAGATAAAATTACATTTAAGCAACAAGGTTGGCTAATACGATACACCTTGGGTGCATAATATTTAGCAATACGTTTATTTATTTATTATTTACTAATTTTATTTATTTATACCCACGTCTTATGTACAAATATCCATTTATATATACGTCTACACACTATGTTAAGCATATACAGATAATCATATAAGCATCCATGTGGGCTCTTCCCACATCTTTGATTATTATCTGTCCATCCAACATATATATATATATATATATATATATATATACGTGCATGCATCATATATAATTTGAATATCATTTAAGCAAAAATGTGAGTCCTTCAATAGATAAATTATATCAATGAAAACACATTTTTTAAGTTATAAAAACTATGTCGCGAAAATTCGGACAATCTTGTTCCAGCATCATTTCTCAAACATAAGCTATGTGTTTAATTGTCCTGCACAAAAAAGGCGGAAAATAATCAACCAACTATATTTATATCTGATTATTATTTATAAACATAAATATAAACAAATATAAACATATACTTTTTGAATTAATCTAATTATATTATTATTATATTTATATTCCCGCATATTATATAAATATATAAAAGTTCTTCCTTTTTATGTTTATATACCATATATGTCAATATATATATATATATATATATATATATATATATATATATATATATATATATATACGTTCCCCTGCGGATTACAATAAATATATTTTTTCCGATAACTTTACTATTTGTTTATTTCATTATAAATATATAAAATACATATAAATATATTTGTACATAAAAACATATATATATATATATATATATATATATAAAATCAGCAATGTGAGATTAATCAATATCAATCCTATATAATTCACCATGTATATTGTAAATATATCAGCATATGTATTACATTATTTATAAGCAAACCGTCTATCGATGGCCATTTTTTTAATCTTTGTACAATCTACTGAATCCTGATTTCGAAAAAAATAAAGATAGAGTGAGATAGGAATTTACAAAAAATCGTTCAAGGTCACTCTCAATCAGTTTTCTATGAACAAGGTCTCTTACTCAGATTTATAATTAACTCTGGTTCATCCGCCTCGCGTTTTCTGACACTAGATAAGGCTTCATTAAATATTTGGAATAATGCGTTTTCTAACGATGTTTCATTCGTAACGTCATCGCTTGATTTTATTTCAATCGACTCTCTAATAAGCCTAGTTATTCTGTTGCGGTTGCATAACGCGATGCATTTGCATCCATCCAAGTCTATTTCATGGTCTGTTTCCCTTGAATTCCTAGTTGGATCTGATTTTTGAATGTGTCCCTATTTGCATGCTGTTTTGTATTCCTCTCTACATATCTTTATCGGGCGTACGGTTTCGCCTATATACTTGAGCTTACAATCTTTGCAAGATATTGCGTATACTCCTGTTAATGTTATACAGGAATTTTTTGTGGTTTAAACTTTTATTCGTGTTGGTCAAGCTTTGTTTACAGTTAATAAAACTATCGATTGCTAAACGAAATAAATTGAAATTTGAACTGATTAGAGATAAGACGAAAATAAGTTCTATATTTCTCACAAAATTACACATTTTCGACTTTAGATATATTGAAGAGTTCATAGACATTGCTAAATATAAAGAAATTAAACAAGTTTGAGACGGTGTCAGCCGTGCTTAATAATCCATAACTATAGCATGTGTGCTAAAATGGGCATTTTTTATTTAATTAGTATTAAATCAATTTAATGACTGGAACATAAGTATTTTAATAAAAATATTCTTTTTTACAATTTTTTAAACTATAACTTTTTCCTTGATAATCTCCAATATATTTAAAGATACTCTCTTATACTTAACTACGTTAATTTATTCCTAAGCAAGTTTAGACAAGACATGAATTGAGACTTTGAAGAAAAAATAAATTGTTAATTTATGTTGACAAGTTAGCCCTTTTAATATCTGTTTTACTCTCATTTTAATAAATCGAAACTAATCGAACAATGCGCGCACATTCAAGTACCTACGCAATAGTCACTGATAATTAAGTACGCATATCTGGAAGTCCATAAGAATGGTTATATATATATTTATATATATATATATATATATATATATATATATATATATATATATATATATATATATATAAATTTTTCTACTTAGAACGAAAAACATTAATAACAAAGTGGATAATGGCCATTTACTTCGAGAATACTAAACTTCACTTTACAATCTTTCATTTATATACATTCTGGGTTTTCATTTGATTATGAGGGTGGCAACAAATCTGACTCGGTTTTACTTCTATTTCTTGTTTTGGCTGATTGGTAAGTGTGTATGCGTTTGTGTCTCTGTGTGTGCCTGTTTGCATGTCGCTGTATTGCAAAGTGATGTCTGAGATCTGGTCATTATTGTACTGATGGCTGTTCGCATTTTTCGCTGTTTCGTGTACGAATGCTATTTTTCAGAGTGTAATCATTCGTTTCACCTTTTTGCGCAATTTTGTTTTCTTCACTTGGTAAAAGCGCTAGTGCGGATTGCAGTGTTGAATGCTCTTATTGTTTCGAAATTTTTGTCGCCGTATGTGAATCTGTTTTTTCCTCTTCCGTTTGTTGCCAATCGGATTGAATGTTTGTCGAGAATCTATGCTATCGCATATATATTGGACGTACGAAGAAGCAATTGATTAACAGAATCCAGCAACATTTACCGCAGAAATTGATTAACAAAGGCTTGGCATCGTCAGGAAAATCAGCTATTTCCGATCATATATTGGAAACGGGGCACCCAGTCAATTTGACCAATTTCTCAATTCTACATAAAGCAAAATCTGAAAAATTATTATATATTTATGAAACCCTTTATATAAAACAACAAACACTTCATCATCATCATCATTTCCAGCCACACAAAAGTCAAGTGACTAATGTTTCACTGCCATATAACCATAAGGAGTGAAAAAAAGTATATAAGTGAATTTAGATAAATTATTATTGAGATTTACGAGAGAGGGAGAGGGGTAGAGAGAGAAGGAAAACCTTGCTATTATGAGTAAATTTATCAGGATAACTCACAGAAATGAGGCAAACTAAACCTCTCCACAACACCATTATGGCCAAGTTAGCATTCGGGCAAGGCGACATCAGCAACACAGCTTCCTTGCGGATTTCACCGTATCACGTCATAAACAAACCGAACCTCGCAGCTAACTTTGCCCTACTAAGAAAAGAAAGTTACGAAGATGATTCTACTATACATCTGCAACAAGATCGCCACTGAGCTCGATTCGCTGCCATATCGCTAAGGGTTTCTAACCAAGAACTGTGATGTGCACGAGGACCCCATCCCGGCAGACGAGTGGATCCTATACTACCCAATTTGGATGTAAGTGACTTTAATTGTTTCTGCCATGTCAAAATCTGCCCACCTTGTTTCTTACGCCAATTTGGTGCTGGATGAGAGAACAGAGCTCTATTGGGCAATCGGAATGAGGGCATACGCAAAACGTGACCGAGCCAACGAAGTTGATGGAGCCTTATTTGCTTTTCTAAAGACGAGCACTTATTGTCAGATCCAAAAATACGTCTACGGATGTCAACGTTAGTTATTCGTTGTTGGTAACCAACATGTGCTATACTTCTCAAACAACGATGATCGAATGCCTGTAAGCGTCTCAGATCATCAACTCTAAGAGGCCAAGTTTCACTAGCGTATAGTAAGACTGCGCGTACAGATGCATTGTAAACACGACCTTTAAGGCAAAGTGAAATATTCGCGTTTCTCCATAAATGACGAAGGTTCGAGAAAGCTACTCTAGCTTTCGCGATCCGTATTCTCACCTCGTCGGACATATTGCCTACGTTATTGATAGAGCTCCCAAGATATGTAAACCTGTCGACTATGTCAAGATCTTCATTCTGCAGTCGCAACGTTGGAGTGAGTGGTGGGTGATCCTGTAACAGTATCTTACATTTAGAGGGTGCGAATTTCATACCGAAAGACGGAACAACGTTTGCTAATCTATTTAAGGTGGTCTGGGCAGCATGCTGATTGTCGAATAATAGTACGATATCGTCCGCATAGTCAAGATCGACTAGTTTATCTCCCGGGAGAACTTCAACTCCAGCGTCCTGAATGTGTGAGAGAGTGTTGTTCATAATAGCATCGATTACAAAATTAAACAAAAATGGGGAAAGTGGACAACCTTGACGAACACCACTGCTGGTTGTAAAGTTATGCGTTAATTCGTTGTAAACCTTAACGCGACCAGAAGTATTTGTGTAGAGAGCTCGTATAATATTAACAAATTTAGTGGGCACACCGCTTTTCGACAAGATATGGAATAAAACATTGCGATCCACCGAATCAAATGCACCCTTGAAGTCTAGAAAGACGACTATTGTGGGACGGTGATATAAATGTCTCTGTTCGAGAACTTGCCTTAACGTAAAAATATTATCTATACAACCTCGTCCTGCGCGGAATCCGGCCTGTTCTTCTCTTGTTTGTGATTCACGTGAAGCGCTAAGACGACGTAGGATAATCGAAGCAAATAACCTTGATACGACCGGAGTCAAACTTATACCACGATGGTTATCGCACGAATTACGATTGCCTTTTTTGAAGATGGGAATGATGGTCGACTCATTCCAGTCAAGTGGTACGGTTTCCTCATTCCATATAGTATGAAAAAGTTTGGTCAACGCTCCTGAAATTATATCGCCACCATCCTTAAACAATCCCGGAAGCAGATCATCGGGGCCGGCGGCTTTGCGGCGCTTAAGAGATAGGATTGCATCGCGTACTTCTAACTCGGATGGTTCTTCGGGACTAACATTCCACACTGTTGATGCAGACATGCTTTCGGGAAGCGGAACTGACGCGGGTGGCCAAGAAAATTGATCTCTAAAGTGTTCAGCCCACCTGTCAAGACGACTTATTTTATCGGTTATTAATTCGTTGTTACTATCATTTATAGTTTCGCTAACTTTTAACTTTCTCGGACCTGTTGTGCGTATAAGTTGGAACAAACAGCGACTGTTACCTGGACATGAAAGCTACTTCGATTCCTTCTTCAGCCTTTCTGCTCCAAAAGTTTTCGAGAGATCGCCTTTTTTAGACTGTGCTTAGGTTGGCGTCTTACGTAGCGACGAGTATTATTAGGAGTCGAGCCAAATGGAATTTGACGCCTTGTTTCGAGTATCTCAATAGATTTTACAGAGAGCCAATGATTATTTCTACGAGGGCCTGCTATGCCACATACAGTAGTACCTGCATTGTGCATAGTGGAACTTATCTTGGACCAAAGTATATTCGGATTTTCGCTATTCAGACCAGTTAGATTAGCCTTTAAAATATTTTCATATTTTTGTCGGATGGACGGTTGTTCGAGTTTGCCTACATCACTTTGAGGTTTATTCTTAATTATTTTCCCGAAAAATTTTAGAGCAAATCTACAACGGATAAGTGCTTGGTCGGAGTCGACATAAGTGTTCCAAAAAGAGCGACAATCCTGGATACAACCACGCCATCTATAACTAATTGCTACTTGATCTATTTGAGTCCACCGTTGTCCGGGTGCTGGAGGACGCCATGTAGCACAACGTCTAATACTACGTCTGAAATCTGTGCTACTTAAATATAGTCTATGTTCAGCGCAGCTATCCATTTGCCGTTCACCATTATCATTGCGAGTCGAGCTTAGAGTTTATCTTCCACCTAAATGGAATTCTGTGTTGCTTAAGCGGCCAACTTGAGCATTCATGTCACCCATAACCAGGACTATATCCGAACTTCGTGCTTTACTTAGTAAGGAGCTTAATTCGGAGTAAAAAGCGTCCTTGCTTTCTTCTGTGCTGCAATCGGTAGGAGCATATGCAGATACAACGAAGAGGCAACGATGATAACGGTTTTTTGCTTTGATTTTAGTAGATGTATTTAAACGTGCCGCACACAATCGACTATTTAAAGGGATCCATTCAATTAAGCAAGCTTCAGCTCGCGCGCTAAGGGCAATACCAACGCCCCATTTACCGGCTTGAGAGGACTCTGTGGAACCAGATGTTCGAAGCCAATAACGCGTAGATAGGGATGGTGCAACTAGTTCTGTAATACACGTAGGATCCTGTATTCTGGTTTCAGATACGCAACATATGTCGATTTCTAATTTATCCAACGTACGAGCAAGAGATTCTTGCTGTCCAAGTTGTTTTAATGTTCGCACATTAAATGCGCCTACGTTAAAACCTAACTTAGGTTTAATGAATGATCGTCTACAAGAACCATTTTCGATATTTGGCAACCTAGTATTGGGCTCAGTGTTATGATCTAAACCAACCATATTTATAGTATCTAAAAGAGTGTTATTGTAAGATTGAGAAGAGGAAGGGGAAGGAAAGGACGCAGAATCGAATATAGAGTTGGAGTTGCCTGCAGTAGCCTGTTTTCGCTTATCCACCCTGCACGGCTCAGCAGATAAGGCGACCCTTTTTATACTGCGCGACGGCCGATGCAGTATGTAATTATTGTAAGTTGTACTTGTCATGGTTATATGTGGACTGTAAAAGAACACTAGGTCGCCCATTCCTAGTGATGGTTTTTATTCTGAGTTTTCCTTCTCCTAGATAGTCTGCCAACCAAAGCTGATGAGCACTATCTGCCCAGATGCCAGTGGCCAGAGTTTCCTTCAGCAGCCGAAACTTGCCCCTCACGTCTGGAACGCTTGCTCTCATTCCGTCACTACACATTTAACAAAAAGTTACAGTGCAGTTAGACCAAACTCGAGGCTTCACATGAAACGGGATGATGGCTGTCCCTTTATGGCCCGGCAAGGTTCATGTTACCAATCCCGGGTCGACTAGCTTGAGCCCGCCGGTCGTCAAGCCGGAATTTCTATGGCTACGGGCCTAAATATTCAAAAGTTTAATCAACATGATATTCTAATCGACTGGCCACGAATAACAAAATTGAACATAAATTTACTAGCATCCAGGCCAGACCGAACACGCCCTCGACTAGACTTAACAAAAATTCAACCAGATTAAACGAACATTGGTTGCGCGGGCGGAGATAACAATTAATATAAGTAAGTAATTATTGGGTTAGGTGCTTATATCAAGATCGCAAACTTGATTATAATAATTCAATCGGATTGGCAACAAACTGAAGAAGAAAAAAACACATAAACATATGGTGATAGTAATTTCGAAACAATATGTGCGTTCAACACTGCAATCCGCACTTGCGCTATTACCAAGTGGAGAAGACAAAATTGAGCAAACAGATGATACGAATGGTTACACTCTGAAATATAGCACTCGTATACGTAACAACCAACAATGCGAACAAATGGTTAATTCTCAAGCCATCAAAACAATAATGACTAGATCTCAGACATCCCTTTGAAATACAGAGCGAATGACGTTTACATGCAAACAGGCACACACACAAACACAAAAGCATGCACACTTACAAATCAGGCAAAACAAGAAATAGAAGTAAAAGCGAGTCAGATTTGTTACCACTAGCATAATCAATTGAAAACCCACAATGTATATAAATGAAAGATTGTAGAGCGAAGTTTAGTAATCACGAAAAAAATGGCCATTATCCACTTTGTTATTAATGTGTTTTTCTTCCTAATTAGAAATATACTGTGTAATATTCGAAGGCAATGGACATATATGTATATGGTCAAAACTCAACCCATTAATACAAAAATAACCAGATGTCAAACACCTCTGTAACACAATAAGAATTACACCTAAGATCACGCAGACATGAACACACACATGAAATCCTGTCATGTGTAGTTGACTATTTTCGAAATAATAATCTACAAGAAACATACACGTTGTTATTCAATTTGTCTTCTCCTCCAATAAGAAATATATTTTGTAATGTTCAAAGGCATTGCACATTATAATTTATATATATATATATATATATATATATATATATATATATATATATATATATATAATGAATGCGAAAAACGTTTATGAATTATATGGAGCATAAGTATGAACAGTATGAACGTACGATAATTTACGATGTTTTGCTAAAAATAGATCAATGATGAAGTTTGAATTCGCTTTATCAATTTTGATATTTTTTGTGGTTAAATAATGTTTAAAGTCTTAATGAAAAGAAACTGAGATGACTGGATTATTGTTATTAATGTTAATGATGACAGATTTTAAGCAAGAAAAAGCTTGAATGCAAATAAAAGTTTTGATCTGTTTCATGTCGAATTAATTTTGGTGGTTTCTGTAATATAAAATTTTGAAATTTTCTTTTGGACGCATTACTTTCGCGGGCTTGTTGATTTGGTCAAAATTAAACTTGCGATGAAGTTTCTATATTCATTATTATTTGTAACGAGTCAAATTACATCGCCGACGTATTGTAAATTATTTCAAATAAAGTAAACAATGTTTAATTGTTGTCAAGCGACTTTTAGTGATGTAATTATATTTTCAATCTTCACTCCTTGAAAGCATAAGTGGATAAAGTGCGGTGACAGGGTAAACTTTACTATTGATGCTTAACATTTAAAGCGCTTTTTCGCCTCGTCAAGTTGTTGCTTTTTATGCTATAAAGTTAGTCTTTTATTTTTTCCTTTTAGACGAAAGTGACGCTGGTGATTTTAATTCTGATTATCTTGTCTGTTTACGTTCGACTAGAAATTTTGTGGTTTGGAAAAATGTTTTCCGTCTCGAAAACGTTTACACTCCCCAGCGGTTACAACTTTTCAGTAAGTGCACATCTTTTGTGCGTTTCCTACATATAATTTTATGATCATTTTTTTCGCGTACACAAAATATGCACTATTTTACTAACTTGTTATCTGATTGTCTTGTTAACTTTCAGACTAACTACAATGAAAAATGGATTTATTGGACGTTTTTATTCAGTTTTACATGCCTTTAAGTAACATGCTTCTTATTCAAATAATCATAGTCCCTTAAGTCAGTGTTTGTAAAATATTTTGCTTGGTTCGATTATGACACATTCCAACTTGTGTCCGAGGTTGACCCATTGCAGTTGAGCCACTTGTGATAGTAATTTGCCCAGATATATCTAAGTAATGACCTAATCTAACATCATGTATTGCCTACATTTATGAATTATTTAATATTGGGCCTGCATAAAGATACTAATGACTCGCGCATCTTCCGTTTACCAATATTAAATTTGACGCTAAATTAATATGATATATACTAAAGTATTTGCATAGACTCTATTTTTATTCTTTTGGTCTTTTCTAAACTTACGCCAGATGTATCAACGCTTGTGATCCACGATTCAGTTCAGAACCATGTTTTCACTCTTTTTGTCCCTTAAGATGATCTTTACTGATCCTATTAAAAGAATTTGTGGAACAGTTTTTTCGGTAGCCACATAAATGTCTGGTCTAAACGCAGCTCTACTCATGCCAGTCTAACAAGTAAAACCGTTACGAGTCACATTGGTATCAAATGGACATAACCATTTGTCTCACTAAAATTCAATAACGTTTCAGCGGATGGCTGTTAGTATTGTCCGTGCCAATAATCATTTTTTCTAGAGAAAGTTTTGAGGAATATTATGGGTAGCGCTACTTTGTGATGACCGGTGTACAATTCTTGTTGAAATACTCAAATATGGTTCCTAAATGCATTTGCCAGCCCATAAGTGGTCTATTGAAACGGCTTGGACTAGTTCGTTGATTGGCCTCAGGTGGTATGGCCGGAAGATATTCGTTTATGCATTTCTTTATTTATTTATATATTTATGTATGTATATATTCTTGTATCTATGTTTTTTGCTCGTATGTATGTACCTTTGTATGCATTTTGTTCGTTTTTATGTATGTATGTATTCATATATATATTTATTTGTAAATGTATTTATGTATGTATGCGGGTATTCAGGTATATGTTTATGCATGTATGTATTTATTTGCAGTGAAATTGATACACACTTAAATTGATTAATGAGTACTTTTGATCAAATTATCAGTTGATAATCGGATAATTTAGCGGAAAATGCTGCACAACATTCATAAGCGTAAAACTACATCAGCCACGCGATGAATTGCGGGAGAATCCTATGCGATATGAGAGATTTAGCATGCTTCTTTAGTGGAACCTGGCATGTCCTATATATCTACAGATTTGCTTATTTTCAAATACTTATTGGTTAGTTGGAGTACTTTGAGGCGTGATCAAGTGACCGATACCACAATTGATAATATAACACCATATGATCACTGATCATAATCTTCTACGAATTGAGCGATCGATCGGAGTTTTCTTGGTGGCCTGATGAGAAGCATGTGTTAGAACCTTTCTCAGATAATAGCCTAACAAACACAAATAACGTCAGTCAACTAGATACGACGGTGATGGTACATCAAGGAGTGGCCGGATTGAACTGACTGGATTGAAAATTTCGCTCAGAAGACAGTGAATGCATCTATGCGTTAGCATGGGGTTCATCTTGAATTTATTAGCTTACGAATATCTCCGTTTATTCCAATGGTTTCACCCGCAGATACTCAGTAAAGTACGGCATAAGAGTGAATTTGTGTATTAATGTACAAATTATATCTTTATGCCTGTCCTCACAGGACTTTTTTTATTAATTTACTCGGTCATGAATTGTTTACCTTAGAAGAACAATCTATATAGTTCAAATAAATTTTGTTTTGTAGCAGCAAAATTTGGAGAATGTTTTCTTTTTTCTTGCAGGTTATTTGGCATTTTTTCTGTCAAAATAAAATTTTTCGATAACGTTTAAATTATTGTCTTGGTTTGCTTTTATGAAAAAAATGCACTTCCGTATGTGCAAACATTTGTCAGTATAAACTAAGTATTGTCTAGTTTGGAAAAGGCAATTCGTCCAGTAAACCGGTTTCGTCCTTATTGGGAGCTCATCACGTACTCTCCAGAATTTACTGCGGACAGGGCTCGAACCTGGGCACGTCTGATTCGGAATCTGAGGATGGTTAATTGGAACTTTAGAGCTAAAGGGGGGGCTATATAGGCTCTACATAAAAGAAAAGTCTAACCAAGAAACATTAGCTAGTATATAACTGTAAAATGTGTGTAATACCTGCAGCAGGGTGGCCCAGTGGTTAGAGCACGAGATTCCGAAGCAGTCGTACCTAGGTTGAGCCCTGTTGGCGGTAAATTCTGACCAGTACATGATGAGTTCCCAATAAGGACGAAACCGGTCTACTGGATGAATTTCCTTTTCTACACTATACAATTCTTAGTTTATACTGACAAATATATGTACATAATGGGTCAGGTGTTTATATCAAGATCGCAACCTTGATTAAAAGTAATTGTTATCACCGCCCGCGCAACCAATGCTCGTTTTATAACTTCCTTACGTAGTCTTATCTTTTAATTTCTTTTTTTGCCTGCGTTTTAGCATTAGGTTACTATCTTACTGAATTGAAATTTGCTTAAATTGATAATTTTTCTTTATTAGGCCAACTGTCTTGCAAAGGGAGCAGGCAAGACCCTGAAGATACTTTATCTGTATCAAAGGGTGAACATGTAACGTCACAACTTCCTGACAATAGTGGAACTACCAACGATTCCATAGAATCAGTTCAAGAGCAGAACCGACTGAAAGACGAAGCAACATTGTATTCCAACGAGGAGAATAAACGTGAAGTAGGGGCATAACATAAGTTTTCAAATTTTTATCTTGGCTATCCGCAACAAACAGTATCTAATTGAGACTGGTGGTGTCTGACATCTCCTCATTGGCATACTTGAAGGGACAATCTCTATCAGTGCCATAGCACCATGGTTATAACTTAATGAGACATCGAGGCATACAAACTGTTACATAATTGATAAGGTCCTGTCCCCAGTTATGCACCTGTAGCATACTCTTTTCTTAATAACATATATATATATATATATATATATATTTATATAGTGAGAGAGAGAGAGATTATGAAGATAATATGCATTTCTTAAAGTTATTGATTGTTTTATTTTTTGCATTTGATCGAATGTTTAGTATAGCTTGTCTATGCCAAATTTTAATTAATAGCATACATGATTTTTCAAATAAACGAGTGTAAGTTTGATAAAACTGTATTATATTTGATGTGTGGTTGCTCTGGGCTATGGTTGGATGAGTAATTGACAATGCTTTTCGGTGTTGTTCATTTTTACGATGTCGGAGATCTGTTTTATGCAAAGTTTTCTTAGCTGTTCTCAACTTAACAACCGTATTTATGCGGTCGCGCTTTTCTCTTTTAATTGCCTTATTTAATTATTCCAAATGTTGCTGTAATTTCAAAATTGGCGCATTTTACGAAATACGGCGACAAAATGTAACACAAGCATGGAAACAACACGACAAGATGGTGTGCTGATGTAAACTGGGCAACTATTGAAATCACTGCAACAATTATCTATAATAAATGAATTTTATAATAATTTTCCTAATCCCTACCCAAAACGCCCGTGGATTTGTATTATATAATACAATCTTTATAATCTTTCATTAATGTATTTCATGTCATCATCAGAAGCAGAAATAAATGAGCGTTTATTAACTGCTTTATAATAATTTTCCTAATCCCTACCCAAAACGCCCGTGGATTTGTATTATATAATACAATCTTAATAATCTTTCATTAATGTATTTCATGTCATCATCAGAAGCAGAAATAAATGAGCGTTTATTAACTGCTTCTTCATTGCTGTAAAGCGTTGAATAATATTCACTGGCGTGTTTAGGCTACAATCGAATACTAACCTCCATTTGTTTGTGAAGATGGATTATTTAAACTCAGTTTTACTTCTATTTAATGATCTTTGAGTCTCCTTCAACGGGCGAAACTTGCTCTCTGTGTGTCCTGCAAGTTTTCCCATTCCGTCACTAACCACTTAACGCAAGGTGTTAATGTAATGTTCTATGCCTGTTGAACCATCAGAAATTACTCATCTTATAGCCGACTATATTGCAGGCCCATTCACGTTTATCGTAGGTATAATTAACTCGATCTGGCCAGAATCATTGCTGAAGTCCTAATGAAGTAGACAGGAAAATCGAGCATCGGTTTCATTACTAGTATTCAAAGACTAAAATACAGAAACATTTTTCGGCTTAAACAGCCACATCGTATGATTGTTAACAAAGTAATTCAATAAATGGTGTGTTCAAAAAATGCACACAATTATAATTTTAGCATGTAAGCTAAAAGTTCACGTATAAGAACATGACGAAATAGTGTCTACGCGACTTTCTTTCTCCCTACATCATTCTACGTGAGTTAATAATCGAGGAATTAATTAAATAGAAGTTAACATACTATATACCTGTAGTCCATAGTTCAAATGGAAAATCTTGATTAACGGGTCTAGAATAGCTGTATTAAATGAAACATAAACTTATACATTAACACAGTTTTAATTGAAAAATATAACTCATTATTTTATGGTCGATTCCACTTGATAATAATGTGAAGTATATAAATACAGACCACGGATAAATAGGTAAACATAATTAGCCATTCATAGCTCGACTTCTGTAGGAGATCTAAAAAAGCAGACAATTATATGAAAATAATTTTACAGTCATTCACTGATTCAGCTAGATATCTGAACTACTAGACGCTGATTTAGCTAGATAATCAACTTCTTCCAGCTGCTATACTACAGTTAACAATAGAGTGAAGCAGAACTCCAGATATCACATGAAAGAGAATGGCTGTATCCAGACTGTACCTGAAAGCTTCAAGGTACCGTTGTTAATATGACTATCTGGAGCATGCCGATTATTAAACCGTAAGTTTTTATAAATTCGAGTTGTTATAAGTAAAGCTAGTCAATTAAATTTTAATAAGTGAACTCCATAGTTTCGTTTATGTAGTAGCAATGCGAAATCTAGATGTCTTTGAGATCTTGTACAGATAAATATAATGCTTGCTCTCAGCTGTCAAATTAACATTATGGGAATCGTAGCTATAATTGTTTAACTATTTAGTTCTTTAAATCAATTTTGCGAGCTTGAATTAAACACCAATCCCATATTATTTAACCAGTCGTCGAACAAAATAGAAACACTACCGTCGGTCACTCTTGCTATGTTCTTCGACTACTGGTTAAATACAATTGGATTAGTGTTTACATCAAGCTGGCAAACTTGATTTAAAGAATTTTTACTATCACCCGTGCATTTATTGTCTGTTTAATTGTATTAACTATTTATTTAACTGCATTACATATTATGTGTTATCTAAACAATAAAAATAAATAATTTTGAACATTTTTCTACAGAAAAAGTTAAGATGTCATCGCAAAACAAGTATTTGAAGTATTTGAGGCATAAATCTATCTTTATGATTGCACCACATAGCCTAGAGTGGTTGTGTGGTCTGCATAAAACGAGAGTTAGGCTTATGGGGATGACTTTTAATTTTTTTACCGTTCAGATATCCGGAATGAGCCGATCACAGAACGCGATGCAGCCTCAGCCGTGGGAGCATCCTGGTCGGTATTGCTACGACACAGATATGGTGTTATCCGTCGTGGATGGGCTCAAACAGTACGTTGACAAATCGCGTAAAATTTTGATGTTTCACTTCATGCTCAGTGTGAAAAAATATTGTGCGCGGCATTTCGCTTCGTACAGTTAAAGCTAGGCAAAATGATAGTTTTGCGAAAAAATCTAGATTTTGCACAACCATCTACGCGGTATGTCTAGCCTTTTAATTATTAGCATATCCAGAAGTCTGAAAACCCCTAATCACACGTACCATGTAAACATTAACCAGTTGATCGGTTATTTTTGATAACTGTAATTTAAATACTCTACCTGGTGCCCGTAAACGTTTTTTGTAAAAACCGATTTAACCTGTACTGCACATTTGTACAACATTTATGTAAAGGCGAACTTTTTATGCCCATCAAATATTAATGTGGCGATTGCCTCATTCATAGGATGCCCCTTTGTCAATATGTGTGCCTGCATTTTTCCAATAACAAAGCTCAGTTTGTCAAAATAAACATGTATTCGTTGTAGTTTTCTCTTCATCACTTAGGCTCCAATTATACATTAGGAATCTTTAAATCGAGTTTGCTTACAGACGCCAATACCATTTAATTCCGCCAGTTGCAAAACTGCAAAACTACACTCAATCGCACGGATTGACCCGTTTCGAACTTCCATTGTCATCATCAAAGCATGACGATAAACTAATTAGCCAAGATGCAAAATCAGACCTGCGCCTCGCTTCTAGGCGTCTTACTTGTTATACTTTACTGGAAATCTCCACTGCACAGTTTTTATTCAGTTACTAACAATAAATTTGTCCATCTTTCGCAAAACGAAAGTAAGTTATGCAATTTGAATGATTCAAATCAATTTTTGTTATTTCAGTCAAAGGAATTTAAAAACGTATTAGCACTTGAAAATTCCTGTAACTTCCGTTACAATTTGTCTGAATAAATTTCTATTGAAACATAGTTTCACGAGTCTGACATATTCGGTTTTAGTAATAGTGGCATTACTTACCATTTGAATTTGTAATTTTTGCATTGTCTTTCAGTCTTAAAAAATTGAAAAAAACTATAAGCGGTCAACTTTTTGTTGTTTTTTTCAGATTCAGCAATTTCGCCGCTGATAAAACTCGTAAAATTGCCTCCGGCCTAATAAAATTCGGAAGTAAGTATGCAAATTATTGCTATGTCTTAAAGATATTGCTCTTTTACCTGTTGAATATTTTTGGCTTTAGTAATGAAACATTTGCCGCACTGGTCTGTGTTCTTGCACACTGTTGAAACACAAGAGATGTATGGATTTACTGGAGTAACAGGTATTCAGAAATTGTTATAATTCTCAATTCCGGTGAACTATAGCATAAATTGATATCCATCATGTTGATACCATGTACCGACTTGGAAATCATAGTGTTAGTACCATGTACCTTTTCGGTACAATAATGTTGGTATCGGTTACTAACACAATAGCCATAGTGTTAGTATCCTTTACAGACTCGGTAAATATATTATATAGTGTGAGTTAGCGTTGGAGTCGCATTGTCGTAGACTATACGATGTTAGCTTCACTACTGCAGGTTTACACATTCGTCTAGAAGATTGTACCGTCCTATTATCCCATGTTCTTCGACCAAATATATAGTGGTTAAAGGGCGTAATACCGGCTCCTACTGATGAGTCGCCAGTAAGCACGAAACGAATGTGCATGAGGTTATACTTTCCGTTCATGCTGCCTTTGGTTTATCCTTCTGGTCACAACTGAACTAATTTGTTACTAGGTTCGCAAAACCTAATACATACTTGCATATATATTAGTTCTGCGCAACAAACAGTATTTAACTGAAACACAAGAGATGTCTGAATAAAAATTAAACCGTATGTCAGCTTTTTAAACCGATTTCAACGCTAGGTTAGGTTAAAGTCACTATCTGCTGAGCACTAGTAAGCACTGATTCAGAACAGAATTTACAATCCTACACGTTCTATCCGTTTGATCTACAATACAATGTGGCGTTTTATGCATTTCGTTCGCAGGTCTTCTGAAGCCGTTCTGATGATTTGTTGCAAAGCACAGAATAGATTTACTAGCGTCCTCGTGACCGGACGCGATTAATTTAGATATCGATCACTGTGTTACGCCGCATGCTAGCCTTACTAACTAAAGTACACTGTAAAGGGCTAAAATCTGTGGACTTGTAGCAGCCAACTTACTGTAACTCAGCCTCGTTGCATCTGCTTTATAACCGTAGGGTAGTTCATGTCAAAGTTCGCCAATGATCTATTTTTTTCTTTAATGTATTTTTATGATCATAATTTGCCTCAAGTTACATTGGCGCTTTTTGCATAATTTCGTTAGTGATTTTTATTTTATAGTTAATTTAATTAGTCGCATCATTTTACATTCATTATTAAAGACGGATATGTAATAAAATCCATTGATGGATCGACTACACCTGTCATGTTATTTCTTTTTAAACGACAAGTTGACTAATTATACCTCGTTGCGAGACGATGAAATAAGCTACCTTTACCACACCCATTACAGCTTGCATGATTTAAATGAGTATTATCACCATGTAGGCTTATCAGCATAGAAAAATGAGAGCAGTTACGCAAGTTTATCTGGCGATGCGCCCACCTTCAAAATATTAGTTTCTCTTGGTGTGCTGGCCGCACCTGTCATAGCAAACTTGTAAATTTAACTCAATTTCAAGTCGTAGAGTATTAGGATTTATTGCTATTAATCATGCCAATTAAAAAAAATGTTATAGTTTTTCTATATTTTACATCTGAAAACACTCTTTGCAAAATATCCCATTGTCTTCTAGATCTTAATGTCTAGATTCAAGGAGTATTCCTTGTTGGCAATTACTGTTTTGAACGTTATTTGTGACGTTCTATTTGGCGCTCCAGACAAGTATACATCTTGGACAACATTTAGGAGAATGTGCTGTCTAACCAATCTATATCTGCATAATCTGGTTCTACTATCGATTGACAAAAACACTACGCTCTGTGATCTAACTAGTTACTCTTTCATTTCTTCTTAGGCTTGTGACTACAATTTGTGCACTACTTTCGAACGTAAGATGTTCAGCACTTAAGTTATTAGGATAATGGCCTCGACAACTACAATGACAATTATTATAGTCAAGGATGCGGTCTAGATATAAGCACCTGACCCATTAATTACTTACACATGCCAGTATAAACTAAGAATTTTATAGTTTAGAAAATCAATTCATCCAGGAGACCGGTTTCATCCTTACTGGGAACTCATCATCTACTTGCCAGAATTTGCCGCGGAAAGGGCTCGAACCTGGGCACGTTTGCTTCGGAATTTGGTATTCTAACCACTGGGCAGGCTGGCTCAGTAATTAATTGGCCAGGTGGTAATATCTAGACCGCAACCTTGGTTTTAATAATTGTTATCACCGCCCGCGCAACGAATGGTCGTTTAATTATATAAATTTTCATTTCAATACAACTACAATGACACACTGGTTGTGGAAATGTTTCAATTTCTTCTGAGTTCCCACCGTTTCTTGTGGGATTTATATACTGCACTTGTAAATAATTGTTCACATTTGCTTTTACTATAAAAATGTCTCCTGTTAAAAAGAGCATTTCATTGAGAGAGCATAGGTTCCGCTTCTTCTCGTATTAGTTGTACGTATCCTTTCGTACATCCGTTCCCATGTACAAATAGCAAAAGAAATCTGTCAAACACAAAGAATATTTCTTTCTCTATTTAACTGCCAGTATCTACATATGAACGTGTTTATATCTTTGTTTTAAAGCAAATCAGATATATAATTGTAACTGGGAGAGTGTGAATTGGTGGATCATGCGGTCGCTTACGTGCACCATCTCCAATTCAGACTCAATGCTCGAACAAGCATTTTCTGCTTGTATTGATCTGGTTAAAATTTACTTATGCGCAGCGCTTCATAAATTTCCATCTCGTATTGGTTATTGCATTTTGTAAGTATCTTTAAGGTAATATCTGGTGAACATATGTACGAGGTTTCAATAATATGTTGTGCAATTGCAGACGTGTATTCACCATTCGAGTTGAAACCGGCGTTTAAATTGCCATTTTATTTAACTTGCTATCAACATTCTTGTCGATCGGCCTACTTGAGGTTATTGACAAGTTATGCATGTTTTTAGATAAATGCTATCTGAGGTCCTCATTAGTAGTTGCCTTTTCTTTAATTGTTGGTAAACCGAATATGCTACTTTAAATTACGCACGTAGTTTAACAAACGTGCGTGTTAAAGTTGCTTCTGGTTTCTTCAAATAGGCTGAATTCTTTTCACGTCCTGCAATCGACTGCTTCTTGTCAATTTGTCGTTTAACAATTGACTCGATTAATTTCAAAATCTTAATACTGCGAAGACCAAGTGGGTTTATAGTGAAATATTATCTCTGACTAAACACAAAAAAACATTCATGAGTGGCGCATCTACGGATGGTGGACAATCGATTTCTTCATGTTCTGACGCCAAACTGATGTCTTCTTAGCTTTTTTGAAACTTTGAAGCATAGCCTGTGTCTGTGAACTGTGTTAAGACCAAGTAACACGTCATCAGCATTATGTATATGTTTGTAACACTTACTGATACTTTCTTTCAGCTACGTTTTCTGAAGAGCGCCTAGACAAATCTTTGCTAACTCAAGAAATACGAAGCTACTTATCGTCACATGACCAGCCTTTCTGTAAACACTTCAGTTAAAAAGAAGGCGTTTATCTTTCTTGCGTAATAAAACTAAGTCTGTGTTGAGTATGCGCTTGGAACGAGAGAGTGATATATTACGGTATATTGCCTTAACTACAAGGTCAGTATAATTAAATAAACATTGGTTGCGCAGGCGGTGATAACAATTATTATAGTCATATTGGTAAATTAATTATAATCAAGGTTGCGATCTTGATATAATTACCTGACCCATTAATTACTTACATATATCAGTATAAATTAAGAATTGTATAGTGCAGAAAAGGCATTTCATCCAGTAGACCGGTGTCGTCCTTATTGGGAAATCATCACGTACTGACCAGAATTCGCCGCGGACAGGGCTCGAATCTGGGCACGTCTGCTTCTGAATCTGGTGCTCTAACCACTGAACCACCCTGCCGCAAACTACACACAATTTTCAGTTATATACTAACTAGTACAATTCGGTTAGTTTCTTTCTATTGTAGGTGGAGTTCACATGGTATTCATTTAGACCCAATGTACCAAAGTGACTGTTCGGTAATGACAAATGGGGACGGTTATTTGAAAATTGGGGTCTAAATGGATGCCACATGAGCACCACCTAAAAGAGAAATAGCTAACCGAGTTACAATAGGTAGTTTATGACTGAAAATTGTGTGTAGTGTGCGGCAGTGTGGCTCAGTGGTTAGAGCACCAGATTACGAAGCAGACGTGCCCAGGTTCGGGCCCTGTCTGCGGCAAATTCTGGCCAGTACATGATGAGTTCCCAATAAGGACGAAACCGGTCTACTGGATGAATTTTCTTTTCTACACTATACAATTCTTAGTTGATACTGACATATGTAAGTAATTAATGGGTCAGGTGTTTATATCAAGACAGCAACCTTGATCATAATAATACAATGCCAATAGTTTCATCTTTTAGAACAGTTGGAAGCAAACACGTCACATAAAGTACAGTCCTCTTATTTTTCACACTATATTGAGTTACGCTTCTAAACTCAAGATAAGAAGCAACTGGACATATTTTAATAGTGTACGTGTCGGTCTAAGTATGCGAACTAACAAATTAGTTGTTGCTTGGAACGGAGAATTGAATATGGATAATGTTGTTCTCGTAGAAAACCTTTCGTGCGTTTTTGGTGATCGTACATTGTTAGTGTAGGTGGTAGAACCAATATGAACATTTGTACAATGCCCTCATCAACTACACTGGCACCAATAAAGATTAACCCCATTTACTGACTTCAGCTCAGTTTAGTCTATTTCATCTCACGTACTTTCCATGCGCAATAGTTTTTTCACTCCACAAAACATTCACCAGCTTCTGTAGATATTTTCATTTGTCCAAAATAACGCCTGCTAACCATGTTAATAAGACGATAAATTGAAACTAAAACGAAGCTGTTTTTCTGTTGTTGTCTTGTCTTGAAATTGAATTGACCTTCGTTTTTTTTGTGTAGAGATCTGGGCACCCCGGTCCTGCGTGTTGTCTAGGTAGGTCTTCCCATCGAGGATATATTCATCGATTGCTAAATCGTTTTTGCTTTTCAGTATTCTTAAACATTAAAAAAAAATTATGGTTATGTGGGATTAAGGCATTACTTCTTGAACGGATAATGGTGATGCCGATGTGGTTGAAGTGCAACAATAGCCTTATGTTAATAATAGATTGGAACTCGTGTCGAAACAAAATTTTATTTGATTTGTATTAGCAGATATGACGTGATAGCAGTGCGGATTATGCCAAATGAATGCACTTGCATCAATATTTATAAGCGTAGCTCATCAAGCACTTGCGTAATCTTCTTAGTGTGTGTTTGGGCCGCGACGATTAGTTCGTACCTGATTTCCAGTGGTTAGTATGAACGATGTTGAAGCCTTCGGAGTAAAGGAATGAATCAGCACCCAACCATCACGATGACGAACTCGATTTGTTTATATTGAACTTGGGATCAATCGGATCTTTGCAAAACTGATAGTGAAAATCTACTACCCACGAAAGCAAACCGTGGATAATCTAAATCGATATATTCAAATGGTTGGGTTTAGGGCGTTTTCAGCTGAGCTTCAGTAGACATTAGTCCAAAGCAAAATTTACGAGCCGACCGGTTCTTTTAGTCACCTTTTTCTATACTGTTACCGTCGGCTTAATTACTGTCTGATTATGTAATTTGCACGTTCTGTTTGCCTAGACGGAAATGTATATGGTCACGAACCAATGGCCAAATTGTTAAGGCAAACAGAGCCATCGCGTTAAAAACTAAATAAAACCCGTTCTGAACAGCGATGTGAAAAATTAAATTTTGTATTTCCTTCAGTTATTTTTCATAATTTTTACATAATATATCATACAGGAATATATTGCTAAACGTTTATTTGAAATATCATTTTTTTCTTACAGTTAAATACTGTTTGTTACGAAGAACTAATATATATATGTAAGTATGTATTAGGTTTTGCGAACCTAGTAACAAATTAGTTCAGTTGTGACCAGAAGGATAAACCAAAGGCAGCATGAACGGAAAGTATAATCTCATGCACATTCGCCAGTAAGCACGAAACGAATGTGCATCATTTTTTTCTGTTTGAATTTTGAACAACGTGTGATTCACTTATATAAAAGGTGATAACTCTTTTGGACTGAATTACGCTATTCTTTTCTTTATTAATGAAGCATTGTTTATACTGTATCACGTCTGAAGTATAAATCATATCTCAAAAGATTGACTTTTCTTTTCTATATACCTAAAAGTACGCACACTATATTCGATGAATTCTCTAATGTTATTTTTCGTTTAGATGAGGCGAGCAATCACTTTAAGACGGCCACTAACTCGGGTAGTGGAATTCTGTCGCGGTTCACGTTAGCTATGCGAAGAATAGCCTCGGAGGCAGCCAATCCTCTTGCTGTCGACGAGAGTGGGCGCCAGACAGCCGTCACAACTCTGGATAACTCGAAAGTACCAACTGATTCAAATAATAACAACAGTTCTCAGCTTGATTCAGATGAACAATACGTGTTTGCTCCATTGCAAGCGGAGATTTCACTCTCTTAGTTAAGACGAGATGATTGAATTATATTTTCTTATTCTCGCCTCATCAGCCTGTTCAACCATTACATATTACAAGTAAAATTCTATTGAGGTAATTAAAACAACCAAGAACCAAAATAAGTTCAATAAAATGTTTCAACTGTTTCATTCCTATATGTTTTGTAAAAATGGCTTCCATAAACTGGTTGTCGTGGTGACTGTTACATTATTTTTAACCCTTTATTAGCAGAGGTACTTGTTCCTCTAGAACTGACATTTTATACCCGTTCTTCTAAAAAGTATAGTTTCTGGGAGCACAATTAAATAAAGTCAATTGTTTCGTACAGCTTATTTTTTCCTAATCGCCACAAACGAAAAAAATTCACATAAATAAAATATAACCTATTAACTGATAAATTTCCTCTCGTATGCGGTCGCTATTGGCAGAAGACATTCTACACATCATGGTTTCAGTAACCGTTGAAATTAATTTGTCTAGACGTATGACCCTAATTTAGTGGTCGCTGAAGTTGAATTGGTAAAGGCATGTTAGTGAAGAGCTGATTTGTATACCACCGGAGGACTTCATACTTTTAAATTTATATGCTCTGCTTAAACGCGATATTCTGTTTTAGAACACTTGTATGATTAATAAAATCTTAACATATTGGAAGTGACGGAAAAGATGATATTTCTATTTTAAACATTTAACTTCGATCAATAGACTCCTCAAAAATCTCTTAGTTTTTTTTTGGTGTAACAGCCAGGTACTTGCACGTTGACCTTTCAACCATTTGGTCTCTTTGAAGCCATTTTCTTAATGTTTAGTATGCATACCTTTAACAGCACCAAAAATTACTGCACTAAACTCAACCTTCCAATGGTACCATTCTATCATCTAAACTACTCGATGCACTTCTGAATGAATTTGACCAAACTTTGTGAACTTTTTTCGTGTGACAAATACCAAAAATTTAGTTAATGTTGGGATAAATATAAAACAGCATCAAACACGCGCCGAATATTTGCATTAAAGTTATAATCGATCAGCAGTAGTCAGGTTTATTACATGCGATAATCGTTTTTTTGTTTTCAAGTGTTACGATTGATTACGTGTTACTAATACTTTCCGCCGGCTAATAAAATGTTTGCCACGGACAGGGCTCGAACCTGGGCACGTCTACCTCGGAATCTGTGGCTCAGTGGTTAGAGCAACAGATTCCGAAGCAGGCATGCCCAGGCTCGAGCCCTGTCCGCGGCAAATTCTGGACAGTACGTGATTTGTTCCCAATAAGGACGAAACCGGTCTACTGGATAAATTGCCTTTTCTACACTATAAAATTCTTAGTTTATACTGACAAATGTATGTACATAATGGGACAATTGTTTTTACCAAGATTGCAACTATGATTTCAATAAACGTTATCACTGCCCGCGCAACCAATTTTTGTTTAATATGTCTCTATTTTCGATAGGAATTTGTGTTGGAAAATTAAAAAAATCACGCAGATGTAAATAAAAACGAATATTTAAAAGATACCTATCAGAAAATAAATTCAGCAAGCTTTTTATAATAAAATTATTTTAGACTTTTTATAAACGCTAATTATATCTAATATGCAGTTGGTTTGCTACTAGGCTTATTTGATGAAGATGCAGTAAATTCGAAGCTTAAAACTGGCCATAGATATGTGAATAAATTTGCCTGGTAAAAATTTAAAGTTCGTGTTTTTTTATACGTAGAAGTTCATTTTTAACATTGCTTACCGATTTTGTGTATGAGTGTTGCTTCAATTTAGTTACAATGTAGTTCAACAACAAAGATTTTCACTGTATTTTGTTTTTATACAACGATTCTGGCTATCTATGTAAACTTGGTAATATTTATATATATATATATATATATATATATATATATATATATATATATATTTCCGGTTTAAAATAAACAGCATAATACAGCAAATTCAATTCAATTAATAAATCGGTGTCGTCCTTATTGGGCACTCAGTACTTATAGCTTGAATGTACACGGCCAGGATTTTAACCTGGGAACATTAAGCTCAGAGGTCTGTAACTCATTTCCTACGCCACCAAAGTAGTCCTTTGTGTATGAATTTCAGATTTTTTACCAATCTTACTGATTATTCCTTGTATATATAACACATACCTGGTAACTATTTTTAGGTCAAGCAATTTGTAAAATTGTTTTTCTAATTAAATATAAGCTTCTTTATAGCTGTTTGAGAACACGATCTCAAAATTTCTTGATAAAAATATTTGTGTTTTCATGGAAAAAAGGACATATATAATGTATACACACACAAACTCAATCCTCAAATATTGAATTTTCCTTCTAATTTAGTCTTTTCATTTTGTTTTTGAAAGATAATATTACAAATCGTTTCCCATATAATATTTTCCTGGCATTCCTCGCATTAAGCTGCGTACATAGTTTAAGCTTTGTAACGATGGAAACATAGCGTCCGAAACTTGTAATATTAAAATTGAAAAAAATCGTGCACGAACATTTGCTTCAGTCTATTCAGATTGTGATTGCTATTCTTATTGATTATTGTAAAATATTACCAAGTGGGTCCGCTTCTTAATTTTTTAGACATGTTATATAATGACCCATTAAGTATAGCCAACACGAGTATTGACAAAAAAACACGCATTCTAAATAAATTTTGATGATTTTCCATAAGAAGAATATTCTTTACTGAAATGGATTTTATTTTATATAACTTCTTAATGAAATGCTTGAAATTAAAATGCTTCATTATATATATATATATATATATATATATATATATATATATATATATATATATATATATATATATATATACGTATATTAAACGGTCACCTACTTAGCTAGATATATTTTACCGACCATATACTGTTAATGTTGTGTTTTGATACCACTGTTTCAATCAAAAAAGCTAAACCGTTATACTTTCCTTGTCTTATTTTCTTCGACATTGTTTTACTGAATAAGCCAATTATTTTTTGGCTATTCATATTAAATCATATATTATAGGCTAAATACTATACGAAAATGCAATTTTGGTTTATGTATTGTTTATTTACTACACTGCCATCTGTTTATACCCATGATTAATTTGTTATTATTGGTGAATCTAGGCTGAAAGGTTTTCAATAAACTGTCTTAAATCCGAATTTATCGAAATATTTTATTTAATTTGATAGTTTCTGCCAATCTCCGCTTCTGCTCATTCCATAATTAGAACATTAACAGTCAATTAGTGCTCCGGGACACGTACTTTATAATTAGAACTCTGATGTAATTAAAAATTAATGCCTATTTGTCCATGACAGATTTACGTTAACATTTTGTGCATTTTTAATAATGGCCTAATTAGGGATAACTTTTCTTAAATCTGGAAAACACTTCATGTAACTAAACATGCTTCAAAATTATTTTATAGCCAATAATTTTATACCACATGTCATGTCATGTGCAAGCATTCAGCCGACATCGTTTGAAAAATTCTAAATCATCACCCTGTAATATATATAATACGACACCTCTTATATTAAATTATGGCTATTTCCCTTGAAAATAATTCATATAGAATCATCGTAAACTTAAATTCATTTTGCTCATTATAATTTTCCACAGTTTCCTTTCAAGTAAATTTGTCGAATTTTAAAAAATTGGCTGACCCTGTAAAGTAAAGATAACATTTTATCAATGTTATTCTTACTTTTCCTACCTTTGGACAATGCTTTCATTTAAATTCATCAAAATCATGAATATAATTATATGTATCATTCACAGTTATCTGTATTGGACTTAATTTTATCCTCATTAAAGAACAGTCTATTGTTATGGAGTTTCAATTTTCTAAACTCATTTTATATCTTGACCGATATTACCGATCATTAATAAATTTGTATGCAAACATATTATAACGAGACACATATGAACAATGAAAAGTAGAACAGCATAATATTATTTATTAAATGTGGCCTATTGTAAAGCCGATTGCACGAAATATGCTTATGTTTATTATTTTTATCTGAGCGTCATTTATTGACCGAAAAATACTGTCAGTTGCTGACACACCTCCCACACAAAGCTCCATGCTAATGAGAATGGGAATATCCTGCGTCAATACAATTTAATTTTTATTTTTTATACTTTAAACTGTTTTCTCACGATGGGTTCTCCAAAAAGTTATATTGGTGAAATTCTATTTACAAGCCACATAATGCATTTTATCAAATATACTGTAAAAGCCTATTGTTTCATGCATAATATCTACGTGTGATTGTAATTTCACGTCAAATAATTAGGCTAGATTGGATCATTATAAAATTCGTGAGGATAATGCAAACTTAGACAATAATAAATTGTGATGAAGGCATATGTATTCTCAGATATTTAGGCAAGAAAAATGCATCCATGCAAACTAGTGATCTAATTCAGCCAGTGCAATGATCACATTTGGTGTTCTTATTGATATTAACACAAAATGTCTTGCCTTTTAAAGGACGGTCTGTCCTCTAGTTCACCGAACCATTGTTGAACAAATTATTTAACAGTTCAGACAAACACTAATAAATTCTAACTTGTAACATGACGCCCATTAGAGAGTCTACTGAGCCACTTCTTCGTTGAAGTAATGTGCGCTTGCACCATTTCTTTTGCTTCTTCAGTCCTATTCTGTGGAAAAACTTGTTGTTGGCTAACGCTACAAGAGTAGATAATTTTACTTTATTTTTTACTAAATAAGTGAATAAATTGCCCCATGCTAATGTTAGCTATTATCTCATGACTAAGTTGTTATACCCAACATTGGCTGGACTTTTATTCTTAAAAAAATGGAGTTTGGAAACTAAGTCAATAATCTGGACCGTTTTGTGGTTCTTACGCTATGAAATATGCAGCAGTATCTAAGACTGTTAGTGTGAATAAAATCGAGAGGCAACCGCTATCTGAGATTGTCCTGGTTGCTGGGCCATACTAATTATTGTTGGCGTTCTTAATTTGGATAATTTCTATGATTTGTCTGATTTTGTTAGTTTGCGTTTTTTTGACAAACAGCGCTAATGTTTATGGCGCCTCCCGTTTCCTCGATAGCTATCTGGAAGTGCTAATTGAATTAAGAACTAGAGCAAGTCGGTTCTCTAACTGAAGATAAGTCTTCGCGTTTTAAAATTTTGTTAATTCAGAAAAGCATTGCCTTATGATTGCGCTAGTGGCGACATCAGTTTCTTAAACAATGTTTGTGAACTTCGAATAAACAATAATCCTCTTCATTCATTTGCATTTAACTAGTAAATTAGATTGGTGTTAATTACTCTCCCGTGATTGTGAGTAAACTTCTGATAATTGCCTTTCACAGTATTGTGATAATGAGTACTATTCACCAAAATAGTTGCAAAATTCTATTCTATTTTGATATGTACGTATCCATATGTTTCATAGGTGAACTGCCATTTTTTACACAATTCTACGCTCTACTTCTAATTACGAGTCCATCTTGGAACACCGACATTTACATTCCTAAAAAAATGAAAATATTTCGAATTTGTTTGATTTTTGTAATTTTGATTTATGGTTCTATTTTGGTTGAACGCTTATTAAAGGATTTTATACTTTGCCTTGTATTGCTTAATCTTTCGTTAATTAATTTACACAACTTTCTTGTTTATCTGTCACTTTATTTCACATCTTAATTCAGCTTCTTATTTTACTAATTTTGATCAATTGCCGGAATATGATTTTCTGTGTGATCTTATCTATTGTGATCACTTTATTATTTCATCATTTAAAATGCGAAGAATTAGCCGGGCGCATACAAAGAGGAAATTGAAATCTATTGACTGAAGTTTCACTTAGATGCATGTACGTTTGTATTAATTATATTTAACTGAATATCCTTTGGTTAAACATACACGGATACATGCAAATACGTGACGTGATATGCCAGTCATAAGTACAACTCGATTGGTTTCAGTGAAATTTCACACGTAAAAAATCTATGACTGCGCGGGTGGTAGTAACAATTGGTCAAATCAAGTTTTCGAGCTTGAAGCAAATGTATAATGGGATTGGTGTTTACTTCAAGCTTGAAAACTTTATTTTTTTAAATTTCACTCGCGCATGGTTCGTCAGACCTCTAATTTTAATCGCATGAGGTTACTAAGTGTGTATCTGATTTATTGGTCTACCAACCCTATAATGTGAGAGCAACCTCAATTGCGTTATTCCACATGACGAGTATAGAATAAATAGTCTAACAAATGTGAAGGGTAAATTAATATTCAGCCACTCTATTTTCACATAGTTGCTCGTACGTAGCAGTTCTGAAGATATACACCTACACAAGTGACACGCTCCTATTAGTGAAAGGTCAATCGGAAGTATAAATGATATAGCTGAAATATATATTGCACTTACTTCATTATATTATTTTTATGATGTGATGTACGAAAGACTAAAGATGGATTCCGAATGTTGAATTTTAAATATATCCAACGAACAAAACAAATTGAATTAATTACCTTATCCTTGTTGGGCTCAATAAGGTGATTGCATCCACTGTCTTCAATTTGACTCCGAATATTTCGACTTCCGGTTTCAGAAGCCTTTTTCAACGGAAAGCACATCACACAAACAGTTTGACAAACAGTATGTAAAGTGGAAAATTTAGTTTAGATTGCCTCACTTGTACTTATTGCTAGATCTTTTAAGCATAACTATCTTTTCACTCGGAAAGTGTATGTCATATATGTGTGTACATGTATCTACATGTGTACACTCATCGACATGAAATTAGTGATTTAATAACAATTACTGACGACTCACTAGATAAGCGTACGTCATGCCTGTGTGTATGTGTTCGCGTTTGTTCTTGATTGAGATGTAATCAGTTACTACACGTGTACACTCATCCCAGTGAAATTTCAGCGATTTAACAACATCTGACGATTCACTTAATAATCCTATGTCACGCCTGTGTGTTTGTGTGTTGGCGCTTGTTTAAGATTGAGAAATAACCAGTTACATATAATTATCGGCACTTGTATCACTAATCCAAGTGAAATTAATGTGATAAATTCCAATTCCTCTTTGTACATATCAGATCTATTTTTACACTTTCCTAAGTGAAGTAATTACGAGAGACATCCCGGTAAAGAGGGGCAAGATATTGTGAATGACCGAGCGCCAAATTTTTACAATAAATAATTAAGCGTTAGTAAGATTAAATTAGGTAAGAATAATGTGCTTCAAAAGGATAGAAAGTTAAAATAAAATGGAGTCATAAAATATGAGTAATTAATCTATTCTCTGTGGTGTAGCAGGTTTCTTTCAGAACAACTGGAAATCAGTCTGTGTTAGTCACAACACAGACCAGGTAGTATTCATTCCTAACTTTTCTAAATTTTTTATATTGTTGTTCACTATTTTAAATTCAATATATATATAACGCCACTTACTGTCATTTCAATGCTTAATTATTTGTCGTCTATTTGATGCTGAAGCATATATATTGCATAAGTTGTCTCATTTAATGTTGTCTTTATTTTAATTTTCCTTACGAGATTAAATATAATTAATATCAGATTAATTTATACTTCTTGAAATGTACATTTGTCCTCATTATATCTATTACATTAATAAGTTATGCACAGCTTCGTGATGGGAATATTTATTAGATACATCAGATTTATTCTCGTATTACGATGTACTATTTAATTAATGCGTGTAAACTTGAATTACTCATCTTTCGCCTATTTTTACTTGATACACTTTACAATCAATCTTCCATTATTTAGATGGTTTCGTAATTTTACCTATGCAATTTACAGATATAACTTTCCAAACAAGCTGAAACTATAATTAAAAGAACATTGTTTGCGCGGGCGGTCATAGCAATTACCATAATCAAGGTCGCCATTTGATATTATCACCTGATCCATACATCTGTCAGTATAAACTAAGAATTGTATGGTGTAGAAAAGGCAATTAATCCAGTAGACTAGTATCGACCTTATTGCGAATTGATCACGTACTGGGCAGAATTTGTCGCGGACAGGGCTCGAACCCGGGCACGTATGCATTGGAATCTGGTGCTCTAATCACTGAGAATTACTGACGCTCAAAAAGAATTTGCCGCAGACTGGGCTCGAAACTGGGCATTGACACTGTAGAGATTAAGCATCCCCGTAGTGCTATAAATGATATAAGAATTATTTGACGACACAAACTAACGTTATGTGCCGGCTCCTACAGATGAGTCGCAAGTAAGAGTTTAATACATATGTACGTGAGATTATTCCGTTTGTTTATGATGAGTTTGACATTCCTTGTGGTCCTGCTTGGAATTATGCGTTATAGAGTACGTAGTATCTAACACACAATTGCATATATTTTAGTTCCGTACAGCACAGTATGCATAGCTAATATAATAAATAAGAATTAAGTTTTATTTGGCGATAAAGGCAATCTTTCCCGACAATTGAAAAAAGCAGGATAATTTAAAAATGAGTGAAGCAGTAAATAGCTATTAGATACTGTTGGGTATGGAGAAATAATATATATGCAATTATATATTAGTTGTTGCGTACCTATTGACTAGCAACTGGTTATCAGTAAAGATAGAAAACTGGCTGATATAAGATTGGTTAGCAAATTGCCGACTGTAACAGAGCCTTGCGTGGTACCAGTGCATATGGTATCTTTAATTAGGATAAAATCGATTAGAATAGCTTCTTGAAAATGGTGGGATCTTTCTTCTCTGTAAAATTCAATTGGCAAACTCACGAGGCAGCAAACAGATATTTTTTCATAGTCCGACATAGATCTGTTCAAGCTGAAGTGGAGGAATGTTTCATTAAAACTTAAAAGGATTATCAACAGGCCTTTGTGATCGAGGATCCTTAATAATGTTAGCATTTCAGTATCATCTGGTTGGGAGCCATTAATATAACGCATAATGGCCGAGTGTATTAGGAGTCAGAAAGGAACAGGTTGCGCTTCCAGTTCGTGTTACCTCTCTTGAATTTATTAAATAAATGAAAATTAACCGCCTTTTTAAATTTATCGTGTGCTAGTGCTTTTATCTCTGTGAGTATCCATCGTGGACTTGTAAAAATGTATATTTTTAGTAAAGATATTCGAGTATGGTTGAATTTGATTAAGGACTTACAATTTTCGCGTGACATGTGGGTTACGAAGATGAGAGAAATTCGACAACGGAAGACTCATGCAGAAAATTTGTTCAAAGGAGATTACTCTTGTATGGCATTAGAACAATAAGCGTAAGGGATTAGAAAAGAAAAGGCGCTCTTGATAGTCATGATCAAGAATGAAGATCCACTGCTCTAGAGCAATTGCCGCGTAGAATACGAGAGGCAGGAAATAATCTTTGAATAGAGTAAGTCTCAGGATAGTGTTCTGTGTCTTGAAGCATATTGAACGGACCCATCTGAAGAGCTTGGATGTATTCTGGTTGAAGTGTAGTGGGAAGTCCAGTGTCTTAGACGAATGGGTAAACCTGCAATAGTGAAGCTAACATCATATAAAGTCTACGACAATGCGACTTCAGCGCTAAATCACACTACGTCATATATATACACCGAGTCTATAAAGGATTCTAACACTATGGCTATTGTGTTAGTAACCGGTACCAACATTATTGTACCGAAAAGGTACATGGTACTAACACTATGGTTTCCGAGTCGGTACATGGTACCAACCTGATGGATATCAATTTATGCTATAGTTCACCGAAATTGAGAATTACAACAATTTCTGAACACCTGTTACTCCAGTAAATCCATATACTCTGGCCTTGATCGATATCAGTTATCACATTTCGCGGTAAGCATGACATCATTCAATTCAATATATAACAGTTAAATACTGTTTGTTGCGGAGAACTGATATATATGCAAGTATGTATTAGGTTTTGCGCGGGACAGTTGATAGCACTCGTATGTCGGTAACGTCTTGAATCCTTTACATTTTCAGGTGTTCCGATTTTTGCCTTGATTGATAAGTTCTCAATTGTCCCTTCTCTTTGAAGCCCTTCATCAGCTGCTTGTCTGAAAATAACGTTGGAACCAGATTTTCCAGAGTTTTCCTGAATTTGCAGGGCTTCATTTTCAGTCCTATCTTCAGGGTTGATATCAAATGTACAGGAAAAAACAACTTGTGGCAATTGTGGTATCCTCATTCAAGATATGTCTATTTATATTTATATTAATTCATAAAGTAGGTTTTATTGTCTGTACTAATATCCGGTCTTCAAACCTATTCTCTTATATCAAATATACACAAAAACTTATCCACGTCAGCCCGCCCCCCCCCACGCACACACCAACCTATATACATATAAGTGTACTATACTAAAGTGACATTTATAGAATAACTATATGCAAATACTGTAGATTGACATACCCGCCTATCCAAGATTTCTCGATTTTTTAAATGATGTTCCGGACGCGTGGAAGGTTATAACTCTTAAAAATCATTCCGATCCAGAACCATTAACAATAACACACTGAGATTTAGATAAGAAAAAATAAAACGCCTTCAATAATTATTTATCAAACAGCCTATAAGCAGTTAACTACTGTTTGTTGCGGAGAACTAATATATACGCAAGTATGTATTAGGTGTTGCGAACCTAGTAACAAATTAGTTCAGCTGTGACCAGAAGGATAAAGCAAAGGCAGCATGAACGGAAAGTATAATCTCATGCCTAAAAGCATATGTTTAAACGCAGCCGTGTACGATTGCATATATCCATATAAATATTAATGACGTTTAACTAATACTTTTCCCGTGCATACACTCATTCGAGAGCATATAGTTAACCTTATCAAAGTTATTACTATAATCAAGGTTGCAATCTTGATATAAACACCTTACCCATTAAGTACATATATTTTTCAATATATAAACTAAGAATTGTATAGTGTACAAAAGGCAATTCATCCAGCTGATGTGGTTTATATATATATATATATATATATATATATATATTGACAGATATAGTATACACATATTTACTTATAAAAGATATAAATAACTATATGAGTTAACTTGTATTTATTTTGAAAATTGCGGTATTTTACTAATTTCTTGCAGTGCAATTGATCAGAATTCATATACATGATACGACGATAATCATTGAAGTTCACATACAATGACACGCTTATTGGATATAATACACGATTTCCCGTGTAATATTAACATATTTAACAATGTGTATATCAGGAACACAAATTTAGATATGCCGCTCTCACATTCTGAAGTCTTGCACACTTTTACTTGATCGATATTGTCTGTTGCGCAATATATGTGCAGTCAAGAGAATTAATTTCCTTCAGCTTTCGTCACAAGTTAATGAAATATACAGTGGAACGTATGGTGGTAGCATTTATTTTAAATTATTTCCACACTAAATGAACCAGATACCCACTCTATCTTACATATCGCGCAATAAAAGGAACAAAGAGCATTCACACATTCAGAATCGTTTTGACCTTCCATGGATAACAGGAAATGAAGACGTCAAGCTGAAAATTGAGTATCGAATAGGAATGTGTATATAAGTAAAGAAAACTGAGATATGCGACTTTACCCTAGAGAAATCTCGCTAACATTGTACTTGACTTATGAATTCGACTGCAACATTTCTACGCAGGAACGAAAATTATCGATTTACAGATTTCTAAAATTTATAGAAATAATTATTATTTGATTACGCGCATTGTAGTAGACATTATTTGAATCAAATTCGCGATGTATATATATACATATATATATATATATATATATATATATATATATATATATACATATTTCATTGAATTTGTCCAGTCGTGCTGCATAAAAATCAACAGTCACTCACGCATGCAGACGCAATTGAAGCCCTACATGATTATCTCTAATGAACAACTTTAAGCTGGCTTCCGATGTTCAAATCGTTATTCCTGTATCAAAAACGCCAAATCAGATATGCCACACTCACCTTCGGCAGTCAGACACACATTATAGTTGACCGGCAATGTTAGCTGCGCAATTTCATTGCAGTTACGAAGATTAGTTATTGCAGATTTCGCCACGTGTACATAAGCTATGTAATGAAACATTCATTTATTACACGGATGATAGTAACATTTATATTGAAGATGATGCACACAAGATATAGACATTTATCCGACAGTATCTTGCATGTCGCAAAAGGATAAATATAACGAGCGTTCCTATTTACTGAAGCGTTTCCACGTTCTAGGGTTTTAATCAGAAGAATTCGGCAAGATGAATAACGACGCTTGAACCACAATATATATATATATACATATATATATATATATATATATATATATATATATATAATTTATAATGTCCATTGCCTTCCGAATATTAAACAGTATAATATTCTAATTAGGAAAAAAAAACATTAATAACAAAGTGGATATTCCCGGAAATAAATGGCCATTATCCACTTTGTTTTTTATTCCTATATATATATATATATATATATATATATATATATATATATATATATATATATATAATCTTTATTATGTCCTATTTTTTCAAATATTCCACTGTGTATTTCTTATTAGAAAGTAAAAATACATTAACAACAATGTAGATAAAGGCCATTTATTTCGAGACTACTAAACTTAACTTTACAATCTTTCATTTATATACATTCTGAGTTTTCATTTGATTATGTGGGTGGCAACAAGTCTGACTCGGTTTTACTTCTATTTCTTGTTTGGGCTGATTAGTAAGTGTGTATGCGTATGTGTCTGTGTGTGTGCCTGTTTGCATGTAAATGTCTTTCTCGCTGTATTGCAAAGTGATGTCTGAGATCTGGTCATTCTTGTATTGATGGCTTGAGAGTTAACCAACTGTTCGCATTTTTGGCTGTTACGTGTACGAATGTTATTTTCCCGAGTGTAGTCTTTCGTTTCCCCTTGTTTTTTTGTTTTCTCCACTTGGTAACAGCGCAGTTGCGGATTGCAGTGTCGCTTGGAAATTAATTTCTCCGTATGTGCAGATATTATTTCTCCTTTAACGAAGACTCGGGATGTATATAAATGAAAGATTTTAAGGTTAAGTCTAGTAGTCTCGAAATAAATGACCATTATCCGCTTTGTCATCTATGTGTTTATATAACATATATATATATATATATATATATATATATAGAATATAACATATGGGATGTTAACCTCGATTAGTCCCACAAAAATTTATTTGATTAGTAAAGTCGTCCGCCAAATGTCTACGGAGTAAGGAAAATTAACGATTCGATGATTTCGCGAATTGTGCAACATGTACACAATTTAGCATTCATTGATTGCTTGTGTAGTGGAATTTTTCTTTAAATCGTGTTCTCAAAGTTTATGCTAACACATGTCTCATTGTGTTTATGCCGTCGCGCAATATAACAACTCCAATGTCAGTCACACAGACTGACGCATTTTGCACTTTCCACGATTATCGTTATTGCAGAGCAGCTGGCTGGCTATCGAAGATCAAAACGCTGGGCACAAATCAGAAACGCAGACTTAGACATGCAGCAATCACAGTTTGAAGCCACGCACACATTTTACTTGAACGATTGTCTGCTGTGCAATATCCATGATCTTAAGCAAATTTACACGTAGCTAGTGTCTCGAGATGTATATAAGATATACAATTAAACAAACACTGGTTACGCTAATGGTATTAATGGTTCTACTAATCAATTTGCGCATTAGATTTAAGCAACGATCCAACTGCATCTTACCTTTTAGCACTAGAAAAGAGCAAACGGGGTGCCTTGAAGCCATACCTTCGAGGCGTTTCCATGTCCTTCGCGTTCTCATTGGTACTCAAAGCGGCAAACCATTAAAGGAGAAGCCAGAGTCGCAATATAAGTAAAGAAAAGTATTCCATGTGACGCTTTAACCTGGGCGGATAAGTCCTTGCTTATGACGACTGTTTCGGTAAACACAATACCGAAAATGTCTACGCAGTTCCGAAAATCAACGATTTGCAAATATCGCCAAATATATTAGTATCTTCTCATTATATAATGATAGCTAAATATTTATAAGCACCATTCTTATTTATATAATTAAACGAACATTGGTTTTAGCGGGCTGTGATAACAATTAGGTTGATAATTGAATTAATTTGTACACTAGGTATGAAGATAACTAATACATATGATTGAAAAAGCGAGCCATAATCAGGGATTGGATCTTGATATAAAGCATCTTGACAGAAATCTCATTGCATTTATCAGCATCGTCTTGCATGCACAAATTTCTGCACCAAGTCATTCCCAAAGACTAAGGCGTGTAGGACCTTCCATGATTATCCATAATGAACAACTCTAAGCTGGCCATTGAAGTTCAATTCACAATGCGTATATGAGGAACCAAAATTTGTATATGCTGCTCGCACATTCTGCAGTCTAGCAAAAATTTTACTTGACCGGTAATGTCTGCTACGCAATATCTCTGCAGTGAAAATATTAACTTCTTCAGCTTTCGGCACAAGTACATAAAATATAAAATGGAAAACTCGTTAAATGCTCGAATGGCGGTAATATTTCTTTTAAATTTTTTGCGCACTAAATGAAAAGCTACTCACTATGTCAAATATTTCGCACAAGAAGAATAAACAACGAGCATTAACACACAGAAAGTCGAAATGCTTTAATGAGTGTTAATGTCGTCGTTTATTGTTCTTTTGCGACATATTTGAGCATTTAAAGAGTTTTCTATTTTAGATTTTCTTCACAGAGGAAGGCTTATTGGGCTGACTATATCGATTGATCAAGCTGCAACTCTTACGTAGTCTATCAAATATTAGATATGGTACACTAACCTCGATTAGTCTTAGATAAATTTAATTGGCTGTTAAAATTCGACTGCAATGTGTCTATTGATTAACGAAAATGATCGATTTGCAGATTGCGCAACATATATAAATGATATAAAGTTGAGCTTTTATTAATTGCCCAAACAGTTTCATTTAGAACAATCATGTTTGCTAAACTTATTTTAATACCAATCTCTTTGTTTCTATTCCATCGCGCAACATTAAAGATCTACTGTTATCCACACATATTCACATAAGCGGTTGGCAATATCATTAATTTTACCCATTTTCTGTACTAAATGAAAAAAATTACCCACTCTATCTAACATATCGCACAATAAAGGGAACAAAAGGCATTCACGCATTCATAAGTGTTTCGTTCTCCAATAGAAATCATGTGATGAATACGTCAAGCTGGCCATTGAAAATCAATTATGAATATGTAAATAAGTGAAGCTGAATCTGCGATAGGCATATATAAATGTCGAGTAATCTATGCAAAAAATTGTACCTAACTTGTAGAGGATATATATATATATATATATATATATGTAATATTGATTTGCCATTGGATCAAGTGGTTTCCTGCCGAGTAAATCGAGGCGAATTTTTTCTATGCGGAATTATTTTTGCGTTCTGTTTAAGTAGCCCCGCCCAGAACTTTACAGATGGATAAGCGATTGTTTCTCAATGTTTTGCACATCCCGTTGATTTAAAGACACAATTTCAATTGGCCCAACACATTGACATGTTGTAAGATTCTATATAAATTATTTCGCTGGAATAAAACATAGTAGATTTTGTCCTTCGCTCGCATATCCTTTAAGCATGATATAATCTGATGGAATGGCTGTATGCTAGGTGACTCTCACCTGGGCGCCTGAAGCTATATGTTAGGTGCAAAATTTATCAATTGATCAATGTTATCTGAACGTTTTCTTGTGTGTCCTCTCTTAAGCATTAGTTTAAAGAGCATTTATGCACCTTGCTCACAAAACATTTTGGAAAAAATCAGTGAATGGCTGAAATTAAAACAGCGATAAGCCAGCTACTTCGTAGCAATCTATTATTATTCGCGAATTCATCCACTTGATCACATATCAGAATAGTAATATAGTTAACCAAGAAACAATTTGTTGGCGCACATTTGGCAGAATCTAACAAAATTATGGTCCAGTGAAGAGGTCTGATTAATTCTGTCATATTGGAATGGGGTTTTCTTGAATATACTGTACTGGATACCTAGTTCTTCGTTTATACATACGCAGTTTTATAAAGGTATTAATGTTAAATATTTCCAAAAACGGTGAAAGCAATACTTCAGCTTTCAATGAAATCCTTAAATTTATTAAATATAATGTAAAATTATGCATTAGTATATCAAACTAAAAAAATACTGAACAACTGTAACACAGAGATCTTTAATGGGTACACGGTTACTGATACTCAAGATTTATTTACTTACGAGACCACACAAACATAAAAATGCAGATATCTACGGTTTTAATCTCAAACTAAATAAATTGAAGCTTACTGCATAGAATTTGAGATTTTTACATGCAAACTGGAAAAGCTAAGCAGAGTTCTGAAGTACCAGGAGGTGAAAAAAGTAAAGATGAAAAAAGCGAACGAAAGATGTTTGCATAAGCGAGAAAAGAAAATGCAACAACATAACTAACCTCGATGTGAAATAAAATTACACGTTATCATGAATTATATATATATATATATATATATATATATATATATATATATATATATATCATATGTGATTTTAATTAAGAAAGAAATCGTGTATAATAACTTATATTTATTATATGATGGGTATATACAACAAAACTTCTTCTTAAGTCGAGCACAATACGCCAGAACTTTACTTACTTTTACTTTACTGCGGCTGACTCCTTTTGAGGATAAGCCGGCTCCAATGACATTTCATGGAGTTTCTTGGAATTTGGTACAAGTGGTGTCCCCTCACCACTCGGCTTTTTGATCGAGGACGCACCTCTAGCCTTTGCACTATCCAAGCGCAGTCTGCAAGGCAGCAGTAAGTTGCATGGTTGCCGGTGGCTGTTGAGAGCTCATTCGCCATTCGGAAGTACGCCAGAAGTCCCCATTCCAAGAAGTCATAGTTTGTAACCAATATATCCAAAGAATATTTTTAGTAAAAATTCAATAAATTATATTTTCTTGTTACGTACCGAGACGACATAAGCCTTCATAGAAAGAAATGTTGGGACTGCAATTTTTCAATATTGTAATGCTTGTTTACAATTGGTAGTTCATTGGACCAACAGAAATTGAGGTATTCTGTGTTATTCGAATCTTAACTTGCAAATGGAGAACGTCTTATGATACCAACCGTTTAGAATTGACCACATTTTACTCCAGTACTTACTATCCAAACGAAAAATCTCTATTTCCAGCCAAATTATATTAAGATACTGGATTATTAGCAAATTATGCTTCAAATTAAAAAAATGTTTCATTGCTTCTTCTACTACTGTTCCAAAATGGTTTAACTTCGCATAATTAATAAAAAGTTAAAATATCTCATATTTGATGCAAATTTAAACGCCCATACGGTAATTGATCTAATTTTGCTAACAAATTTACAAGAGAAAGATTTACCAAAGGCGTCTGCTTCACACAGCATGTCGTTAACCATACCTGTGTTTAAATAAAGCATATTGTCACTCACAAACACCTATGTGAAAATCTGTTTCTGATTGATCCTTCCGCCGTGTAGTCATACTGCAAGTAATTATTTTTGTTTTAACTTTTCTTATGAGATTGAGGATTGTTTAAACTCATTAGCGCGTTACCTTCAAATCTAAATATCAGTTAGCTAAAAAACAAAAAAATCACTCTTAAAAGCTGATCAATGATTAAATTTTCTTCATAGATTGCATCAAGTTGTGTTACTTTTATCTTTTCAGCGCTATAAATGGTTGATTTTCCCAGAATATTTGTAATTTCAGTGGATATATTTAATAAATTTTTGTATAATTTGCTTCTTTAGATATTCAACGTTTGAGAAAAATTTACAGGAACTTTTGTTCTCTGAAGCATCCTACTCTCCTCGAATATAGCTATTTCTTTAAGCAAAGCTTCACAGAAGTTTAAATATGCAGACATATATTATGAATTACTTTAATCAAGGTTACAATCTTGATATAAACACCTGACCCATTATGTACACTCCACTACATGATGGTATCACTACATTCAGTAATGACAGATTGGGGATGGTTATTTGGAAATTTGGGTCTAAATGGATGCCATATGAGTTCCAACTAAAGAAAAAAGGACTAATCGAGTGACGTTATTTAGTATATGTTTGAAAATTGTGTGCAGTGTGCGACAGGGTGACTCAGTGGATAGAGCATCAGATTTCGAAGCAGACGTGCGCATGTTTGAGCCCTGTCCGCGGCAAATTCTGGCCAGTACGTGATGAGTTCCCAATAAGGACGAAACCGGTTGACTGGATAAATTGCCTTATCCACGCTATACAATTCTTAGTTTATACTGACAAATTTCTGTACACGTAACAGCCAACAATGCGAACAGTTGGTTAACTCTCAATCCATCAATACAAGAATGATCAGAACTCAGCCATCACTTTGCATTACAATGAGGAAGACCCCTAAACGAAAACAGACACATAGGCATATACACTTACTAATAAGCCCAAACAGTAAATAGAAGTAAAACCAAGTAACACTTGTTGCTACCCACATAACCAAATTAAATCACACGATTTATATAAATGAAAGATTTGTAAACGCCCCGGCTTCAAGTAAATGCCGTACGACGTTACAAACTCGGTTAAGGTGCTCTGAATAGAGATTTGTTACTGATAGGGGGGCCCTTAAGAGGGCCTGGTAATGCGTTCTCCTGAATTGTTCAGAGTGTGAAGATGTTCTAGAGCCTTGGGTGGACTCTGGTTGTTGTTGTTCTTATGGTAGAGTTGTAATCACGATGTGGATAACGTCGTTCAGGTTCTGCAATTAATTGGCTCGTCTCGCTGGTTATACCGCAACAAGATGAGTCACGGATGTAGCCAATTGTTGGTGAAACTATCAAATCACCAGCGTAGGTATTGACAGCCGACAGAACGCACACGCGTAACGCGAACCCTAAGAATGCAAATGCAACGACTCACTTTGGTGATGGTAAATTAAGCCGTGCTTAAATAAGTATGCCCTGTCTACTTGCACACTATTGGTTAAACGGCAAGTTTTGGCTTTTTTCTTCATTAGTGGCAACGTAAATAAAATTAATTTAATTTAATGCAATATGTCGGAGCCATTAATTTGTGTCGTTACAACACTTTCTCTCTGAAAAAAAAGGAAAAAATTCTTGCCCTGCGGAGTAAGTTAGATAAGAAATGCATGACAGAGTTCGAACCAAGTTAAGCAAAATATGATGAACCATAAATGCTGGGCTTAAATATGCTTGTTGGTTGCTTCAAACAATGATATGATGCCAGGTAACCACTAGGAATTGCTACACAAATTGTTAGCTCTAGTGGTCGGTCATACCACGAGGCAAAATAGAGCAGTGTAAGTTTTGGGAGCCGCAGCGTGAAGATTTTCGAGGTAAATCGCCTCTGAATTTGCCAGGATTAAGTTAAAATCTATGAGGTTGGATCGTCGTCAATGTTTGTATACGAACAAAGGAGCTATACTGACGTTGTGGTCATGACATTTGTAGAGTGGTCTTTGTGCGTTCATGAAGTTGAGATATGCATTGAAAGTGGCCTGTACCATAATATGAAGCGCTGATCACTACTTAGTGTTGCTACACGAAAGCGTTAGCTCTAAGTAGCTGGTCATACCAAAATAGCAGTGTAATGTCACGTGTGAGAAATATTAATATAATTGTAAAAATATATTCATTTAAAATCAAAGGTAATTCAGCATAAAAATATGGGAGACGAACATTGCTCAGATGCAGAATAATACCAAAGAACTGTTCCAAACGCCACACAATTAGTATTAAAGGCGAAACAGCTGGAAAGTTATAAATACACGAGACAAATACGAAAAATGACGTAAGGCGACAAAAATTTTTGATGGTTAATTGTTATTGTTTAAAAACCGTCTACGCGTTGAGGCCAAAGATACGATATCGGTGGCGCAGACGGAGCCTGAGCAGACGCGGGTAGGTCGAAGGTTGAACTCTCTCAGATCAGGTGGTTCAATAAACGGTTTTAACTCAATGGTGCCTACTAGATGTCGGTGTAGCGCCTTGTATAATAATGGAAGTATTTTGGTTGTCTGAGCAAATCGGGTGACCGCGATGACGGTTGTAGTGGTGCAACAGCATTATTGTTGGCAGAACGAGTACTTTGCAGTTGTGGAGCTGTGGGTGAACGAAGACCGGACGAGGCGTATGGTTCCGGCTGCTGTTCGACATGTTACCGGAAATGAAGTCGAAGGCAGGCAGTTTCGCCTTTGTGGGTCATCTTTAAAGCCGGAAGAAGACGTCGTGGAGCTGACTGAAGGTGCAGATCCATGCCATACAAAAGTTGTGACGCAGACGTTTTAATGGATTCACGAGTACGGGAACGCATGGCTTAGCAGAATTCAAAGGTAGTGCATCGACCCAGTTGCCATTAATGGACGACGATGCGTTAAAGCAGCTTGAGTTCTCTATGGTATCTCTCTACTATACCATTAGCTTAGGGATGGTAGGCAGTCCTCTGGCGTAAGATGCATCCCATGTACCGCAAGGTGGTTTTGAAACGATCATGATGAAAGGGGTGCCCGTCCGCGTTGACCTCATTGGGAACACCATAATTGGATATCCATGCAGAGAGATAAGACCGTTAGTTACTGTCTGCAGAAATGGTGCCAGAGTAATGCTGCAGCACCGTGTAAATTTTATCGATTATAGTTAAAGATAGCTGAAACCTGAACCTTGTCCGACGAACTATGTCGATGTGGGACTAGTGATAGCTAGATGAGAAGTAGATCGAAAATGTTGCAACTTAGAACGAGTGTAACGTGTAATCTTGTTTTTCTGACAACAGCACTCTGAGACCTATCGTTTAACATTCTGCCTAAGTCTGTGACCTCAGAAACGATCTGTAAGAAGTCGGACAGTCGCTTGCTTCCTGGGTGAGAAATTGAGTGAATTGAATCGAAAACTTTTCTCTGAAGGCTGGTCGGCAGAACTGGCTTGTTGGGCTGCGTACCCGTGAAGTAAACAATTGGTAAGCCTTCCCACAGACGGTACATGAACCTAGTTGGGTGACGGGCTATTGATCTTTGAATGTGAATGTCATCAGCAAGAAACCAGTTCGCAGGAGAGTTGGCGTTAGTGCAGGTTCACTGAGTGCCACGAAATTGACAGTGAATGGTGACGGCGAAGGTGGTTGTAGAGAGTCGTCTGGCCTGACAGGCATCTGCAAATGAAGTTCTGTTTGCCCTTGACGTGAAAAAGACGTCAAATTGCCATTCTGCTTAGATGAGAAAGATGTCTTTCCACTCTGGCAGGTTACTTGGCGATAGATGAAGTTGCGTTTCGAAGTGCGCTAACTAGTGGTGCATGATCTGTGAAAACAACAAATCTGCTACTGCCAATGTTGCTGATAAAATGGCGCACTGCGTCGTGGATAGCGAGAAGTTCTCGGCCGAAAGTGTCGTACCTCGTTTCTACTGGTTGGAGAATACGCGAGTAGAAACTCATAGGCTTCCGAACTCCGTCGATCTCTTGTTCCAACGTGGCTCCAATAGCGAATTCAGAAGCATTCGTCGTGAGTAGAAATGGTTGTAATCTGGATGCGTTAGCAATTGTGGAATTTGCTAACGAGTTGATGGCAAGCCGAAGTAATTGTCCCATTTGACCAAGCAATGATGGAATTCTTGCTAAGTCCTTTTTGGTTCCGCAGGTGCCTGCACAAAGGATAAAGTTGTTTGAATGGCCGGGAAGGGAACTTGCGATAATAGTTTAGTACTCCCAGATTTTCAGCAACTGCTAACAGTCCTTGGTGACTTGATATTTTTTTGATTGAATTCGTCTTTGACGGCAACGGTTGAATACCTTGGGCCGTGATACGATGCTCCTAAGAAGTACACGGATGTAGTTGCAATCTGCGTCTTGTCACAGTTGATCTTGAGTCCGTGGTTGGATAAGCGTGAGAGGACATTTCGTAGATGTTTCGCATGAGATTCTAGATCTGGACTGAATACCATAATACCGAGATATGACATACACACAAGCAGAGTCGTCGCGAAGTATGTTGTCCATGAATCTTTGAAATGTCTGAGTAGCACACTTAAGTCCAAAAAGCATGTAAAGATATTCAAAAGGCCAAATGGAGTGGTGACTGGTGCTTTCTCGATATCCTCTGGTGCTACCGGGATGTGATGGTACGCTTGTCTGAGGTCAATCACTGAGAAGAAATTGCTGCCGTTGAGTTTTTCAAGTAAAGTGTTAATATTTGGAATAGGATATACATCAGGATTTTGTCACTGAATATAGCTTACGGTAATCTCCCGCAGGCTCTGTACGATCTGTTTGATTTAGAGACTATGTAGTGGTGACGCCCATGAACTTTTCGATGGTCTGATGATTCCCTCTTCTAAAAAGCCTTGAGATTCTTCTTGAGCAGCATTCAGCTTAGCAGGAGCCAGGTTGCTTCTTGAGTGCACAGTTGTCCTTCTGTGACGATATGATGCATCGTGTTGGAGACTCGTAGCTCTGACTTGTTAATATTGAAAAGTGATTTTGTATTTTCGAAGAGCTGCTGATATCTCTGCTGAATGATGCACTCGAGGTTGGCTCGAAAGACCTGTAACTCAAAACGCTCGGAGTGCGTTCAAAAACTTTGCTCAAGTCCGGTGGCGGGGTCGATGATCTTTTGATTAGCAAGCAAGATCAACAATGAGCCGAAATTTTAGAAGGAAATCAAGGCCTATTATATTATGTGAGACCTTGGCAATGATGAAGTTGTGGGAAAATTCACGTCAGAGACCTATGTTGAGTGTGCGGTATTGGCAGCCATAAGTTGGTATGGGCTCGTCAGTAGCTGTTGCGAGAAGAACGCCTAGCGACATCTCGGCCATTGAATCACCCTTGATAATTGAGACTGCCGCACCTGTGTCTACGATGAACTCTTTCGCCAGTTTTGAAATCAAGAAGGTGCAGAAGCTTCTCGTTAGTTGTTTGGCCGGGTCATGCAAACAAGTAGGCTGGTGATTGGTGACCGGCATTGTCCGTTTGGTTCTCTATGTGAAAAATTCGGCATGGACGAAAAGAGTCGAGAGGGATGTCGGATTGTAGTTGGCTTCTTCCCGTAGCGCCGTTGATGCCGGTTGATGTGCAGAAAGTACGGTCTTCCTGTGCCAGACGTTTCCCGATACTGATGCACTCTTGTGCCTGCGGTCTGTTGTCCTTTCCGTCAGCTGTGGAAATTGACACTCATTCGGAAATTCTTCGAACGACAAAGACAAACTTGGCAAGCATAAAAAACTTCTGGTGGTTATACCACCAGTTCTTTTGGGGCATACTCAGTATTGAAGGATTGCGGAGATCTCTTGATTGCCGCCTACCATTATAATTTGACTTTGGAAACGAATTTTGGTCGAGCATTCACTTGATTTAGCTCGGATTTGGTATCGGCCAATCCTTTCTAGAACTTCCTTTGGCCATGTTCGCTACTGTTCTCTAAAGAGGAGAGTCTATCATCTTGGGGTGAAGAAAGGATGATGGATTCACCTTGGGTTCCAAAACCCTATATTTCCTAACTCACATCTCAGATAAGTCATTTATGGAGAGAGTAGTTTTGGGAGCTGTCTGGCAAAGAGTTTTAATGTTTGGGGAAGATTGTTAATAAAGGCAACCTTTGGTCTTCATGGTCAGAAATGTTGGTTTTATACCAACGTTTCCTGTAATTTCAGTATTTCGATGGGGCCAAGATTTGGCATGTCTAACTGCGCATATTTGTTTATTATCTGCTCAGTTTCTGTGGGGCCCAGCAAGGATTCTACTTGCTATGTAGATCCAAATGGGATTATGTAGCTTCCTATTGGCCTCAAGCTTAGGATAAATCCGTCGCTGCAATTCAGAAGGTAGCTTAGCAAAACCTTCTGGATAGTTTTTGATGACTGTCATAATCAGGAAACGGGGAGAAAGTGGAGTCTACGCGCATAAAGAATAGTTCACTATCTCCATCCCAAACAGGAACATCGATATCTAAAATTGGACCTGACATTCTAACAATCTTACGGGATCTTAAAAGCATAAATTTATAAGCAATATGAAAATATATAAATATACTTTAACGAAACGTTTACCCACACAAAGCTTCCACAGTTGAATGAGCGCAGAACAAAGCACGTCACAGCACCGTTTCCGAAAATCCGCATTTGAGCCTGTCGAGTACGTACGGTACCGTTTTGTCGGTAGAAAAGATGAACGAGAGAGGCCCTGGTTGGCCTTTGATGCCGCCAATGTATTATTATTATATCCACCCAAAATTAACACAAATCCACGAATATACACCCAACAAAATTCCCAGAAGACCACGATTAGGTAAAGAAAACGCAAATGTTAATCTATTTGTATCCCCAAATAAATGAAAAAGACAGTCAATTTTACTTATACCAAAAAATCAGAACAATAATCAATATCCTGGTGCGGTCGCCAATTTTGGGTAAACGCCCCGGCTTCAAGTAGAATGCCGTACGACGTTACAAACTCGGTTAAGGTGCTCTGAATAGAGATTTGTTACGATAGGGCCCTTAAGAGGGCCTGGTAATGCGTTCTCTGAATTGTTCAATGGTTAATTCTCTGTTTCCAGTAGTTAAATAGCTAGTTCGTTTACTTGAACCATTACGTAAACTACTAGGTAATTATTCGGTTGCCGATTCGCTTGAGTTTGTAAACAAAATTCAAGATATAAATGTGTTAAAAACAAGATTATGGTATTCTTGATGTTACGTCTTTGTTTACAAATGTTCCAATTCGATGAAACCATTGACATTATAGTCAAAGCGGTAGAACACGATATATTACCATCGCCGGTGCCAGGTCAAACTCTACGCAGTTTATCTTATTATGCACGAAAGACGTACGATTTCGTTTAATGGAAACATCTACAAACAGACTGATGGTGTCGCAATGGAAGCCCTTATCTCCAGTGTTATTGAGATTTTTCTAGGGCACCTAGAAAAATACATCATTAAAGAGTGACATAAGTAAATGTGCTCAATATATACGGTACGTGGATGATATATTTCTTTGTACTTAAAAACAGGTCGCAATCACGAACATTGCTTCAAAGTTTCAACAAAGCACATAAGAATATCGGTTCTACGTCAGAGCACGAGAAAGATGACTGTCTGCCTTTTCCTTGATGTACTGTTAAAGAAAGAAACTAATGGTAAATTAAACAGAACAATTTACTCATAAACCAACATGGTCTGCACAGTATTTGCATTACAGCAGTTTTGTGCCATTTCAATATAAATTATCAACAGTTCGTGGTTGCTTCTCAAGAATTGACAGGTTGGTTAGTCAAGATTCTAAAGAAAATGAATATAATAAGGCAATTAACGATTTAATGTCTAATGGCTATCCCAGACAATTAATTAACCAATTATTAAAAGGGGAGTTAACCAGAAACAGACGTACTATGGGCCAGAAAAGAAACCGTCTACCTAAACATCCCATTTAAGGGGGATGCAGTTTCCCGAATGTCACAAAAGAAAGTTGAAGCAGCATTGACACGCACATTTAATGCAGCCAAACTACGAGTGTTATTTAGGGTAACACATTTGCCTTTACCAGCAATCAAAGAGAAACAGCCGTTAATGTCGATATCAAATATTATTTAACAATTGTCATAAGTGCAAGTTGTCGATCAACTTACGTAGGGGCCGATCAGACGGTTAATTACTCGAATGAGAGAACATTGCAACTTGAACGCCTTGTTTTAAATCAAATGGTGAATACACGTCTGCTATTGCGCAACACATTTAGAAACAACGCACGTATGTTCTCCAGACGTAGCATTCAAAGTAATTACTAAATGCAGAAACAAAAGGGAGCTAGCCACATACGAAGCCTTGGCGGATAAACAAATTGCAGCCGGATTTATGTAAGAAGAAGCACGTACAAGCATTGAGTTTGAACTGGATGTACGCACGCAATTTGATTGGTTTATATTTTTCAAGGTTGCTCAAGTTTTGTTCAAGTATTTATCTTGTTTTGCTTTCCAATTTATATATAAAGATATGTTCATGAGTAGATATTTGAGAAGACCATGCGAAAGAAAATTTTCTTATATCTGATAAAATTTCTTTTGTTTTTGCACATAAAAAGGGTTAATGAATATATATATATATATATATATATATATATATATATATATATATATATATATATATATATATATATATATATATACGAAATGCCAGAATGTTAGCGGGATTTGCTGGAATAACAGGTGTTCAGAAGTAGTTGTAATTCTCAATTTTGGTGAACTATAGTATATAATTTAACAATAATTGTTTGCGCGGTTGGTGGTAACAGTTATTTAAATCAAGTTTGCGAGCTTGAAGTAAACACCAATCCCATTGTATTTAACCAGTCGTCGAACAACATAACAAAACTACCGCCAGCCGCAACGCACTGACGCGTTTCGACCTTCCTTGATCATCATCAGAGTACGACGGCAAACTGACTATCGAGGATCAAACCGCAGTGAATATACATGGAAATCAAATTTAGATATGCGGCTCTCACATCTAGCAGTCTCGCATACATTGAACATGACTGGAAATGTCGGCTGCACAATTTCTATGCAGTCACGAACATAAACTGTTTGTAGCTTTCGCCACATATACATATATAGGCAATACAATTTAACAATAATTGTTTGCGCGGGTGGTGGTAACAATTCTTTAAATCAAGTTTGCGAGCTTGAAGTAAACACCAATCCCATTGTATTTAACCAGTCGTCGAACAACATAGCAAAACTACTGCCAGCCGCAACGCACTGACGCGTTTCGACCTTCCTTGATCATCATCAGAATACGACGGCAAACTGACTATCGAGGATCAAACCGCAGTGCGTTGCGACTGGCGGTAGTTTTGTTATGTTGTTCGACGACTGGTTAAATACAATGGGATTGGTGATTACTTCAAGCTCGCAAACTTGATTTAAAGAATTGTTACCACCACCCGCGCAAACAATTATTGTTAAATTGTATTGCCTATATATGTATATGTGGCAATAGCTACAAACAGTTAATGTTCGTGACTGCATAGAAATTGTGCAGCCGACATTTCCAGTCAAGTTCAATGTATGCAAGACTGCTAGAGGTGAGAGCCGCATATCTAAATTTGATTTCCATATATATTCAATGCGGTTTGATCCTCGATAGTCAGTTTGCCGTCGTACTCTGATGATGACCAAGGAAGGTCGAAACGCGTCAGTGCGTTGCGGCTGGCGGTAGTTTTGTTATGTTGTTCGACGACTGGTTAAATACAATGGGATTGGTGTTTACTTCAAGCTCGCAAACTTGATTTAAAGAACTATGGCATATATTGATATCCATCATGTTGGTACCATGTACCGACTCGACAACCATAGTGTTAGTACCATGTGCCCTTTCGTTACTATAATGTTGGTGTCGGTTACTGAAACAATAGCCATAGTGTTAGTATCCTTTACAGACTCGGTGTAATTATTATATAGAGTGAGTTGGCTTTGAAGTCGCATTTTCAAAGTCTTTTTATGAAGTTAGCTCAACTACTGTAGGTTTACACATTCGTATAGTAGATTGTATCGTGCAATTTTCTAACATTCCTCACCAAAATATATTGTGGTTAAAGTGCATAATACCGGCTTCTACTGATGAGTCGCCAGTAAGCGCGAAACGAATGTGCACATAATATTATACTTCCCGTTCATGATGTCTTTGGTTTTTACTTCTGGTCATATTTAAATTAATTTGTTACTAGATGCGCAACTCCTAATACACAACTGCATAAATATTAAGTCACTACAACAACCAATATCGAATTGAAATATGTTTGTTTCTTATTCGATTACAAATAACTTCAAATGTCTTACATGTTTTAAAATCCTAAGCATTTATGGAAATTCTTATCAGATTTCCAATTAATTAAACTTATATTGGAGCATAAGTTCTCTGTGGCACTGTGTCTATTTATATGAAGAAATCAATTTGTACTGCTTCTAATTCTTGCCTTTACACAAATATAGAATTACTTATTTGATTATATATTATAATTTATCTTAATTATATAATTATTAAAAGTTTATACGGCTACTATTAGTATAATTTGTCATCTCCGTAAAAACTTGTGAAGAAATGTCTATTGATGCTCTTCATTTTGATTCTTCAAATCAAGTTTGCGAGCTTGAAGTAAACACCAATCCAATTGTATTTAACCAGTCGTCGAACAACAACAAAACTACCGCCAGTCGCAACGCACTAGATAAAATTAAACACGACAACTGGTTAAATACAATGGGATTGGTGTTTACTTCAAGCTCGTAAACTTGTTTTAAAAAATGGTTATCACCACCCACGCAATCAAAAAATGTTTAATTGTAATGTCTTAATTTTGATGTTTGGTTTTATGTATATTTTTTCAGTTTAGAAAATTAATCCATTAAAAAACCTGACCCGAATCCCATGGTCGGATCAACTCTGATACCTCTTGTGTTTAAAAAATCAACGAGCATGTGATTGATTTAACATTTAGGTTACGTTGTGCATTTAGATGATTTAAGTCAAGCTTTCCTTCTATTAATTTATTGGATTTCGCAGTAGATTTCGAGAGGCGCCCAGCTCTTCAGATATGAAAATTGTTAAAATAGTTCTCGCACATAAATTAGAGAACAGTAGAAGGTACTCCAATAACTAGATGCTTCGATGGTTCTTCCAGGACCATTATGGAATCAGCGTAATTTCATTATCTCTTATAAAACTTATATTTCACAGGTTAAATCGGCATTAATTATAATTATTTCCTGATTGGCGTTAGTGCGGAATGTGTGCCCTGACCTAATTGATGCCAAAATTAGTGCTATGACATAATGAACTTAATGACGATTATGTACTCGGTTAGTTAAATATTAATGGTCAGGGTTCTATTATTAAATATTGCATGCACACATACCGACTTGCATATATTGTATTACAGTCATATTAATGCATTTGTTATTTTAATTAAGAAATAAATCATATGTTGAACAAAAAATTTATTATAAAGCAGGTACATGAAACACAGATTAAAAAGCCAATTTATTCTCGCCGGAACTCAACTAGACTGAATCATCGTGTACAGTATATAATCAATTTTGTAAAACAAGGTGGATGTTTTAAATTAAATATGTGCACTATACAAAAACAAGTATGAAGCGATAAAAACACATGCTAAGTCCGACGCACACGTATACACATGCATACGAAGAATTTATTCGATTATATTGAAATCATGTAGTACTTTATTCAAAATTACATATGCGGCTCTCACATCTAGTAGTCTCGCGTACATTGTACTTGACTGGGAATGTCGGCTGTACAATTTCTATGCAGTCACGAAAGTTAACGTTATTTCAGCTTTCGCAACAGATATAAATAGGAAATACAATTATACAATCATTGATTGTGTGGGTGGGGGTAACAATTATTTTAATCAAGTTTGCGAGCTTGATTTAACGAGTCTTCGAATAACACTACAAAACTACTGTAAGTCACACGTTCTGGTGCGTCTCGACCTTCCATAACCATCATCAGATTACGGCGGCAAACTGAGTAGCCTGAACCAAACCACAATACATATATATAGTAAGAAATATTAGATATGGAACTCTCACATCTAGCAGTCCCGCATACATTCTACTTGACTGGAATTGTCGGCTGCACAATTTCCAGGTAGTCACGAACAGTAAACTGTCATTGATTGCGCGAAAAAACTGTACTTCCTTATAATAATAGATGTAGCATAGGCATCGATATAGAACCAAGTTAAAGAATAATTGAATGTGACGGAACCGACGAAATATCTCCACGCAATTCAAACATGTACAACTGAAAAACGCTGCCTTGAAATAAGCTCCAATCACTCATGATGTTTAACTTTTTTTGGTTTGAGAAATATTAGTGCGCTTTACTTACTGACGATGTTTGGGTCAGCACGATCATCGTAGGCGATCCTACTAGACAGTAAGTGCAGTACTATAAAATATGGAAAGCGCGAAAATTATAGTTTGTTTGTTTTGCCTCATGTGATTTCGTAATGAACAACAGATTTAACTAAATTTCTGCCATCTCACAATTTACACTCATTTATACAAATCAATCTTCAACTGTAAACAGTTGCCTTAACTGTTATCATTGAAACTGCTAAATTATCCTAAATTTTGCTGCAAATATATTTAAATTGGCACAGATGTTTAACATATTTCATGTAAATTGAATTGATACGCCAAGTATTTGAGCCAACTTGCTCTTGAAGTTGAGTACTTCTATCAAATAGTAATTGCTATTATAAAGCTACATACCCTTTTGCAAATTAAAATCTAATTAATATTTATAAAAGCATTTAAACAACAAATAATTTACAGTTTTATGTTTTGGTATTGTCAAATTAAATCACAACATCAGATTCCTGCATTTTATTTCTTCATGAATAAATATTGGTTTAGGCAGAAGACTGTAAAATAAAGAAAATTTTTCGGGTATGCGCCCATCCGATTCGGACAATTTCTGGGTAAATTCTGAATATAAAATACATTTGAAGAAAATTTGCCAGATAATCTCTGCTGATTAGACATTATTTGAGCTAATAAGTTTAATATCAACACCACGATACCATGGTTAGCAATACGGACCTTAATGACAAGCTTTGAAGAAGGTCCTTTCACGTTGACGTTAACAGCGTCTATTATGAGTGATATTTCCTAAATTAAACAACATTTAATTTCGCCGGTGCTGAAAATTTTTATTTAAATCGAGTGTGCGGGCTTGAAGAAAACCAAATCCCATTGTATTTAATCAGTCCCACAAGCTCACAAACTGGATTTAAATTTTTTATCACCACCAACACAATCAATGATTGTTTAATTGTATCACCTATATATTTGTGATCGTGACTCTTGAACGCTGTTGTTTTGTATTGCGCAGTGCGATCATCACATTTAGAGTATCCACGGTTTTATTCGGTGGGGGTAGATTTATAATATCAGTTCCGCAAAGATCCGACTGATCCCCATTTCCAAGTACCACTGATTTCTTCACTCAAAATATTAGATCGTACCTTACTTCCAGTTGTCAGTACGATCGATGTGAAAGCCTTCGGAATGAGGGGACGAATCAACACCCAACCACCACGAAGACAAACTCAATGCGTACTTGGAAATGGGAATCAATCAGATTTTTGCTGAGCTGAAAGTGCAAATCTACCACCAATGAAGGAAAACCGCGGATATGCTAAATGTTCGGAACTGCATAGAAATTATGCAGTCGATATGTATGCGAGACTACTAGAGGTGAGAGCCGCATATAAATTTGTGCTTTCTTTATATATATATATATATATATATATATATATATATATATATATATATATATATATATATATATATATGCCGTGGTTTGATCCTCACAAGTTTGTTTGTCATTTTTTCTCTGATGATGAGCATGGAAGGTCCAAACGCGCCAATACATGTGCAAGACCTCATTCGTTTCTAAATAACGACAAACACGTCGATGATCCTGAAATTCATTTCATAAAATAAAATGAAGTTCAGGGTCATCGTGGCATATATATATATATATATATATATATATATATATATATATATATATATATATATATATATATGTATGAGTAAAAAATAATTTCAAAATCAAAGGATTAAGCACATGCATTATACAGTGGCGAGGAGAATGCGGGAAACTTACTGACTGATGTACACATATTCACAAAAAATTGGCAGTTTATATTTAAATCTTGTAAAAACTCATATATTTAAACAATAATTGATTGCGCATATGGTGATACATTTTTGATTACTAACTATGTATTGTATGAGGTAGCAAAGGCAATTCATCCAGTATGTAGTAGGTGTTGCGAACCTAGTAACAAATTATTTCAGTTGTGACCAGAAGGATATACCAAACACAGTATGAACGGAAAGTATAATCGCATGCACATTCGTTTCGTGCTTACTGGCGACTCATCAGTAGGAGACGGTATAACGCTCTTTAACCACAATATATGTTGGTGAGGAATTTGGGTTAATAGGATGGTACAATCTCCTAAGGACGAATATATATGCAAAATGTACGTTCTAGTATCCCACAATCCTCACGCAAATATGTGTAAACCTGCAGTAGTGAAGCTAACATTATATAAAGTCTCGACAATGGGACTTCAAAGCTAACCCACTCTATAATATATATATATATATATATATATATATATATATATATATATATATATATATATATATATACCGAGTCTGTAAAGGATAGCTAACACTATGGCTATTGTGTTAATAACCGATACCAACATTATTGTACCGAAAAGCTATATTGTACCAACACTATGGTTCCGTGTCGGTACATGGTACCAACATGATGGATATCAATTTATGCTAAAGTTCATCGAAATTGAGAATTACATCTATTTCTGAACACATGTTACTCCAGTAAATCCATAGATTGTATTATCCTATTATCCCACATTCCTCACCCAGATATATAGTGCTTAAAGGGCGTAATACCGGCTCCTACTGATGAGTCGCCAGGAAGCACGAAAGGAATGTGCATGAGATTATACTTTCTGTTCATGTTGCCTTTGGTTTATCCTTCTGGTCACAACTGAACAAATTTGTTACTAGGTTTGCAACACCTAATACATACTTGCATATATATTAGTTCTCCGCAACAGACAGTATTTAATTCATCCAGTAGACCGTTTTCGTCCTTATAGGGAACTATTTAAGTACAACCTATTAGAAGAAATGCCTTTGATAATCCACAATTATTACTTTATTCTAATAAATGTAGATATAATAGGATGGTGTTTTTATCAAGTGCATAACCTTGATTTGAAATAACATGTACGAACTTCTTGTACGCATTTAGTTGGAAATAAAGTATGTTGCGTACAACAGCCTTCACTGTGCGTAATTATATTCGTTTCTTGCTTCCAAGAACACTTGGAAATCCGCCTAGTTTTAAGTTTGATTTTTTAAGCAACAAGTTCGACTATTGCCAACACGTTCTCTCGTATATCAACTGTGTTTGTTTCAAAAATTTCTGAATTCTTTTCTTTAGTAATCAGCCAGTTCAGCCAAAATCACGAACTAAGCGTTTCCGGCATTTTGCGTACCTAAACACTATTGGACTTTTAAATAGCATATGATACGCGTTTCCACACCGATCATAGCTTTATGTTATTCACCACTAGAATGACAACGCAAACGCTTCGTGCATAACAGAATTAGTTTGCGAAGAGTTTGTCTAGCAACCGGCGATGGTATTATGTTTTAGTCCATCAGTTGGAACTAGAATGCCAATAGTTAGTGAGCAAAATTATCACGTTCAAATTCTGTGTTGCATTATAATTCATATTTTTTTAATTTAACTGTGTTTAAAATCTCAAACTAAACAACAACCCAAACGTTTCTATTTCGTTAAGAAAATGGTTTGATTTATTAACTGTCACTTGTTATGAATAAGGTTTCTTTCAACTCATCCTCAGAGGAGGACAAACAGGCTAGCGGGGATCCGATAGAAATATGCCTATTATTTTTTAAATGCTGAAATGCAATTAAAAACTCTTAGAATCTAACACGTTATACCGGAATGAAATTTGAACAACTATTTTATAATAAAATGACTTTAAAATCAATTCTCTATTCCTGAAGGTTAACATCGGTTGCACAACTAGTCAATTATTATTTTCGCAAGTGGCTATTACATTTATTAAACTATGTTTGCAGTCTTAAAATCAAAATTATTTTACTCTATATTTATTATTTTTCAATTAAGTTACATAAGTTAGATAAAACAAAGAACAAGTTATGAGTCCGATGGAATACAAATTGTGTAATTGAAATTTCGATCAGATGTAAAACATGTGAGACTGTTATGTGAGCCTTTTCCAATATTAGACATTCGATGTGGTTTGATTCCAAATTGTCTGGTTTTTCTATTAAATTTAAACTGCGGCAGTTCTTGTACCTAAATATAGTGTTAATATGATTCTTCATTGGCTTTAAATAAAATTTGCTCATAATTTATTTCAAAACTGAAAATCTGTTTTAATTAACTTTTATAAACGAATGCGCAATTGGTGATTTCTTCACCCAAAAACGCACGTCTGTATAAAACTATTTATGATGGTTTGAACGATGACCGCTTAAGCACAGCTTGTGTCAACTTGTTTCGTTTTAAGAAAAATTACAGAAAGTAACTCCACTTCATTACTAGGCGCATACTTTGCTGATGATAGACTAAACTCACACTCGTCCAGAATTATACTTAATGTTTCGAAAGACACACTGGACGCTTTTTTCAAAATCCGAGCAACTTAATTCACCACCAACTAACAAGAAGTGTAGATGAGAATATGTACCCTATTTGCGTTCAGATTTTCGTATATTTTTAGCTTGATTGCGTATAATTTTTACCAAATACATTGCAAGATCACACATAACATAGCCCCTATTTATACATGTTAGACATACTTCTGTATCGCCGGCATAAAAGATGCCATAGATAATCGAATGATACTTTTGCAGTGAATGTGAATATTAATCCTTAAAATACGCTTGGCGTATAGATCAGAAGTAAAAGAATAGAATTAACTCACAAAAAATAGACCGCATTTAACTCAATTACTGAATTATCAAGAAGTGTGCATAGCTAATGATAAATTAACTATATAAAATAAGATAAAATTTATAAGGCAGCGAAAGATACATACATAAAACCTATGTTGACGTAAACAAAAGTGACGCAAAAAAAGGCACAGATTAGATTAATAAAGAATTAATATAAAATTACGGTGCCAAGCAGAGATAAATTTCAAAGATGATAGAAAAAATTGCTATTGTGAACAAAAAGAAAGTATAATTAAACAAACATTGGTTGTGCGGGCGGTGGTAACATTTACTATAATCAAGGTTGCGAACTTGATATAAACACCTGACCCATTAAGTACATACATTTGTCAGTATAAACTAAGAATTGTACAGTGTAGAAAAGGCAATTCATCCAGTAGACCGGTTTCGTCCTTATTGGGAACTCATCACGTACTGGCCAGAATTTGCCGCGGACAGGGCTCGAACCTGGGCACGTCTGCTTCGGAATCTGGTGCTCTAACCACTGAGCCATCCTGCCGCACACTACACTTCACACAATTTTCAGTTATATACTAACTAATGTAACTTGGTTAGTCAATTTTTCCTTTAGGTGGAGCTCATATGGCATCCATTTAGACCCAAAGTTCCAACTAACCATCCCCAATCTGTCATTACTGAACAGACACCACACTACATGGGGAAGTGGTATTGAAATGAACATTTATATAATTAAACGAACATTGGTTGCGCGGGTGGTGATAACAATTATTATAATCAAGGTTGCGGTCTTGATATAAACACCTGACCCATTAATTACTTACATATGTCAGTATAAACTAAGAATTGTATAGTGTAGAAAAGGCAATTCATCCAGTAGACCGGTTTCGTCCTTATTGGGAACTCATCAAGTACTGGCCAGAATTTGCCGCGGACAGGACTACGAACCTGGGCACGTCTGCTTCGGAATCTGGTGCTCTAACCACTGAGCTATCCTGCCGCACACTACACTACACACAATTTTCAGTTATATACTAACCAATGTAACTTGGTTAGTCAATTTTTCCTTTAGGTGGAGCTCATATGGCATCCATTTAGACCCAAAGTTCCAACTAACCTTGCCCAATCTGTCATTACTGAACAGACACCACATTACATGGGGAAGTGGTATTGAAATGAACATTTATATAATTAAACGAACATTGGTTGCGCGGGTGGTGATAACAATTGTTATAATCAGGTTGCGGTCTTGATATAAACACCTGACTCCATTACTACTTACATATGTCAGTATAAACTAAGAATTGTATAGTGTAGGAAGAGGTAATTCATCCAGTAGACCAGATTCCGAAGCAGACGTGCCCAGGTCTCGTATCCTGTCCGCGGCAAATTCTGGCCAGTACTTGATGAGTTCCCAATAAGGACGAAACCGGTCTACTGGATGAATTGCCTTTCTACACTATACAATTCTTAGTTTATACTGACATATGTAAGTAATTAATGGGTCAGGTGTTTATATCAAGACCGCAACCTTGATTATAATAATAAAAAGAAAATATATTTGTGTGAAAAGAAAATGCAAGATTTTAAAGGGAGTCGCATTGTAATTAACACAATCAAAGAGTATTATATTTGAGCCTTTTTCATTCGCTTTAGGGCGGTTGCTCACCATTTCATTTACTATTAAATCCGAACAGAGTTTCCTAGCATTCGCCTCTGCTGTATTAAGTATTGAACATCACGATATCATCCAATAATTCTCTACATAATTTTGATAGACTTTTACGCTGGCAGTTTTCTTCGCTTCCATCCATTTATGCTTATAATATGGCCAGCCAGATCTGATTTATTAATATGCCAAATCTTACATGCAGTATTATATTCTTCGGGTTTCTCCGGGATCCACTAGATTTTAATCACGACAAGGAATTAAATAAACACAAACTGTATCGAATGGTACTAAATTTTTCGATCGATTAGGAAGTAAGCTGCATAATGTATATGTTTATTTTAGAACAGTACTTGGTTTATATTTCGCGTACTGCGTCTTTAATTAATTTTAATCCAAGTTGCGTTCTCGATATAAACACCTGACCCATTAATTACTTACATATGTCAGTATAAACTAAGAATTGATATAGTGTAGAAAAGGCAATTCATCCAGTAGACCGGTTTCGTCCTTATTGGGAACTCATCAAGTACTGGCCAGAATTTGCCGCGGACAGGATACGAACCTGGGCACGTCTGCTTCGGAATCTGGTGCTCTAACCACTGAGCCATCCTGCCGCACACTACACTGCACACAATTTTCAGTTATATACTAACTAATGTAACTTGGTTAGTCTATTTTCCCTTTAGGTGGAGCTCATATGCATCCATTTAGACCCAAAGATCCAACTAACCATCCAAAATCTGTCATTACTGAACAGACACCACACTATATGGGGAAGTGGTATTGAAACGAACATTGGTTGCGCGGGTGGTGATAATAATTATTATAATCAAGGTTGCGGTCTTGATATAAACACCTGAACCATTAATTACTTACATATGTCAGTATAAACTAAGAATTGTATAGTGTAGAAAAGGCAATTCATCCAGTAGACCGATTTCGTCCTTATTGGGAACTCCTCATGTACTGGCCAGAATTTGCCGCGGACAGGATTCGAACCTGGGCACGTCTGCTTCGTAATCTGGTGCTCTAACCACTGAGCCACACTGCCGCACACTACACACAATTTTCAGCCATATACTACCTATTGTAACTCGGTTAGTTATTTCTCTTTTAGGTGGTGCTCATGTGGCATTGATTTAGACCCAAATTTTCAAATAACCGTCCCCAATTTATCATTAACGAACAGTCACTTTAGTACATTGAGTCTAAATGAATACCATGTGAACTCCACCTACAATACAAAGAAACTGACCGAATTGCAATAGTTAGTGAAGTGTGCGGCCGGGTGGCTCAGTGGTTAGAGCCCTAGATTCCGAATCAGACGTGCCTAAGTTCGATCCTGCAAAAATTTATAAACTACATGAATGGACAGCGATTTTCCCATGGGAACACGACTAATTACTTTAAAAAACAGTATTTCAGAATTTAAAATGTGTTGATTACAAACAAACGGTGACATAAAAGTTGTTGATATTGTTTGCATAATGTTATCACCAAATTAAACGTATCCACGAGTTTCTTTCATGGATTTTCGATATGTACTCACAATTTCGCAATTATCCGATTGCTCCTCATGTTCAAGTACGTGCTACGTCCGTCTTCACGTTGGCCAGGTGCTGATTAATTCCATTACTCCGAGGGTTTTAACCCCATTAATACTAGCCACAGGAAATGATCGCCGATCTAATCTTGGTGGTATTACATTTCGGTACATCATTTCCAGTGCCTTCATTATAAATCTAATAACACTCAGTACACTAAACATAAAACCAGAGCTAAGCAGATGGTATATATATATATATATATATATATATATATATATATATATATATATATATATATCTAATTAGGAAGAAGAACACATTAATAACAAAGTGAATAAAGGCTCATTTATTTCGTGAATACTAATCATCGCTTATACAATCATACATATTTGTACATTTTGGGTTTCAATTGATTATGCTAGTGGTAACAAATCTGACTCACTTTTACTTCTGTTTCTTGTTTTGGCTGGTTGGTAAGTGTGTATGCGTTTGTGTTTGTGCGTGTACGTGTTTTCATGTAAAGGTCATTCTCGCAGTATTGCAAAGTGATGTCTGAGATCTGTTCATTATTATTTTGATCGCTTGAGAATTAACCATTTGTGCGCATTGTTCACTGTTACATGCACGAGTGCTATTTTTCCCAGTTTAGTTGATCGTTTCACCTTCTTGCGCAAATTTTTATTTTCCACATGTTAACAGCGTTAGTGTGGATTGCAGTGTTAAACGCTCATATTGTTTGGAAACTTCTGTCACCGTGTACGCCTCTGTTATTTCCACTTCAGTTTGTTGCCAATCCGATTATATGTTTGTTGATTCTAGTCGAGAGCCTGTTTGTTCTTGACTGGATTCTAGTAGATTGTTGTTGAATTTTGTTATTCTTAGCCAGTCGATTAGAATATCATGTTGATGAAACTTTTGAATATCAAGATCAGGTGCTTGCTGTTTTATATAAAGGGCTTTATAAATAAATAATAATTTTTCTGATTTTGCTTTATGTAGAATTGTGAAATTGGTCGAATTGACAGGGCGCCCCTTTGCCAATATATGATCGGAAATAGCTGATTTTCCTGATGGTGCCAAGTATTTTATAATTAATTTCTGTGGCAAATATTGCTGGATTCTTCTTATCAATTGCTTCTTCGTACGTCCGAGATATGTGCTACCGAACATACTTGAGAATTTGTAGACTATGAATGATCTGGAGAGAATTGGCAATTGATCTTTGGCATCCAACACCATGATTCTCTGTGTACTAAATGTCATATTAACTTTAACACTGGGAAAGTTCTCCATAGTTATTCTTTTCAGCCGCCATGCAATTATAGAGGCCGGTACGTCGCCTCTAAATGGTTAGTTTAGGTAAACCTGCTTGACGGTATCCTCTCCAGTGCGAATCTGCCGTGGTCTGATGTTGACATCAATGAAACGCTCTGGGTAGTTGTTCATTAGCAACAAGCACCTGACCTTAATATTCAAAAGTTTCATCAACATAATATTCTAATCGACTGGCCAAGAATAACAAAATTCAACAACAATCTATTAGTATCCAGTCAAGACCAAACAGGCTCTCGACTAGAATCAACAAACATACAATCGGATTGGCAACAAACTGAAGTGGAAATAACAGAGGCGCATACGGTGACAGAAGTTTCCAAACAATATGAGCGTTTAACACTGCAATCCACACTGGCGCTGTTACCATGTGGAAAATATAAATTTGCGCAAAAAGGTGAAACGATCAATTACACTGAGAAAAAGAGCACTCGTACATGTAACAGTGAACAATGTGCACAAATGGTTAATTCTCAAGCTATCAAAACAATAATGACCAGATCTCAGACATCACTTTGCAATACTGCGAGAATGACCTTTACATGCAAACACACACACAAACACAAACGCATACACACTTACCAACCAGCCAAAACAAGAAACAGAAGTAAAAGCGAGTCAGATTTGTTACCACTAGCATAATCAATTCAAAACCCAAAATGTATAAATATGTATGATTTTATAAGCGATGATTAGTATTCACGAAATAAATGTCCTTTATCCACTTTGTTATTAATGTGTTCTTTCATCCTAATTAGAAATAAACTGTGTAATATTAAAAAGCATGGACATTATAAATAGAAAGAGATATATATATATATATATATATACTCATATATATATATATATATATATATATATATATATATATATATATATATATATATGTGTGTGTTTTCATGTCTATGCGCATCTAGAGAATTAGATAATTAGAGCCCTAATTTGCACATAAACATTAGTAAGTCTAAAATTAAAAAAATATATAAATAGATATCTCGAGCGACGTTAACACATCTGTTAATATCTGGTCTTGTGATTAGTGCACTGAGTGTTATTAGATTTCTGATGTAAGTACTGTAAGAGGGGCACCGAAATGTAATACCACAAAGATTAGATTGGCCATCATTTTCAGTGGTTAGTATTAATGGTGAGGAGGCATTTGGAGTGAGGGGACGAATCAGCACCCAACCACCACGAAGCTGAAATCAACGCGTAATTGGAAATAAAGAGCAATCAGATAACTACGGGACTGAGCGCCAATCAAGAAACCAGGAAAGAAAATTGTGGATACGTTTAACGGTAACTTATGTCTTTTTATGACTAATGTTCATAATTCTTCCTTCTCGTACATGCAAATTATCATTAAGTTACCTATTTGAAAAATCTGATGGCCATTCAACAGTTAAATTATTTGTCATCGAAATCACATTTGAACATCTTTCAATCGATATCTCCAAATATATAATTATTAATATCACAATTTAGCTCAATCTTCACATCTTTATGTACTACAAATAATATTGCTGGGTCAAGCACAAAGTTCATTTTGCATTTGTCCGGAATAAATTGTGTACGAAAAAATACTTTTGTTTACACAGTTCTGGACAGTCTTCTTACAGAAATAGCATCAAAATAGTGTAGCATCTCCACACATCTAGCCTTAATTAAGATTGAAAAGCGTTCTAATGTTATGCCGCAATTTCGAAAGACAAGTCTTGCTTAGTTTTAGATGCACGTGAAACACCAAACTAATGTTACTCACACCGAGTTGGTATGTTCTTCAACAATCTTAAATTAAATAATGTAGTCTCAGTAAAGAAGTAGATCAAATAGGATGAGAGGGAGATGTCAGAGTTAGCGCGAATAATAGCTGCAATCTTGTGTATGCATGCGGTATTTCCATTGCGAATAAAGTGTTTATCTTTTCATTTTAAGCTCAATTTCTGCATTATTTAACGGGAGATGAAACCTGTGCATAGTGACTTTACAGAATACTGGATTAAAGTAAGATATATTTGTACGTAACACGCGAATCATTTTTAACAAACCATGTTGGTATGTGATACGACAAGCGTGAATTTAATCTTCTACTGAATTTGTCTAAATGTAATTTCCCATAAGTACAATCCCAATTGTAGATATCGTGAGTTGCAGTTTGCAGTGAATTTTTTCCTTCCACACCAGGTGGAGCAGTTTGGGGTTAAATGGAATGAAAATTAACTTAGCTGCAAAATATATTAATGCATTTTCACCTTTATGTTATCTGTGAATATTAGGTCTATACTTTGCAAAATATGTTGTCACTAAACTTCTACTACGCTATGTGAATTCCACTGAAATCTGGATAGAACCTTAATTTTACACGTTGAAAATCTTATTTACGCAGATGCACTCAAAAATCGGAGCACATACTTTGTTAAATGTGAGAAAATTATTCTTATTTGCAAACTGAAATAAAGCTGCAGAATTTAGATTTGTTCACACGTGTAATGAAAACCTTTAAATAAGAGCGCAATTCGATTGATCAGTTCAATATATTTTATACAATAATGTGCTAGTCTATAAAGTTGAGGCCGTTTTTGTGTTACAAATGGACTGTGTTTAGGAATGCAGTAAATTTCACTCGGTGTTAAGCATAGGTAACACGCGCATTGAAGCATCACGTTGTCACAATTTCTATATTTGTATTAGTATGTTGAGCGACTACTAAGTTAAAATTGTATATGTTTGTCTCTAGCAAACAAACTTGTTTTAAAGAATCTAGTCAGGTGTCTGAATATGGATATTACCTTCTTGATCGCCTTGATTAGGTTAACTGAATAGTTATTACAGTGAATGCTTACAGCGTAATTTTCCTAAACACCTCGCAGCATATGGACCAGCTTGTTTAGAATGATGTGCTGATGGCTATTTAAACCACGTGGAAATCCTGCTTGACGACAATCCGGACAATTGTACCATTGTACCATTAACAATTTAGGCAGTCTCTATATCCTGTTTAGCGTAACGAATCATTTCTATATTAAACCTATCAGTTCAAGTATCATAAAGCTGAAGCGGACTTATTACAATATGATAACGAAAGCGCATCATCACTCTAGCACATGTACGTTACGCGCATACCCATAAAATTCAACCAGGCAGGAGGGGCAGATTCTGGATAACTTAATACATTATGTGCAAAGGTATTAAACTCGAGTTCGCACGGTCGGCGACTTTCGTTATTTGCCTTGCTTGCATGTACATATGCAGGAGGAAAAGAGAATCAAAGAAATAATTCATCGGGTTTGGTCGTCTCACTAGTTACGGAGCATTTACTTAGCATTCATGCACCCAATGGACTTTGGTAGCTACCTTTATTGGCGGCGAATATGTCCAACTAATAACACCGATTTAAAATCACTACTGCTTCGCAGCCCATTCCGATTATTGTGCAACGCAATGTAATATAAACCAATCTTATGCATTAACCACTTATTTCATTATTCCCATTTCAGGCAACAATTAAATATCAAGTGCAGATATTAGTTCAGCACCATTATGCATTTGGAATTTAAATTGATAAATATATAATATAGTATAGCATAATTTTATTATAAAGCAGATATTTACCACAAAGCTAAAAGACCATCTACTTTGCACCAGAACTCAGCGTAACAGCAATATCTGATGTTTTTTATAGACGAGGTGTTGGAAAGCCAGAAGGATAATGTTGGATTAACCAACATGCTGAGGCAAATACGAAGGCACACATACACACAAACTATTTATCAGGTTATATTCAAAACATGTTCTAACTTCTCGTTCATATTTGGTTGGGAATCAAGGATGTTGCATACAAAAACTTACGCGGTTCTGAATTCGTTCTTTTTGGTTTGACGAACACCTAGAAATCCGTCTAAATTCGAGCGTCATTCATATAGACAATATGTTCAGATATTTCAGAATGTCCTCCCAAAATGCAAGCACTGTTTATGGTAAAATGCACTAGAATTCACATATTTAGTAATCAGCCAGTCCGGCTCAAGCAACTTACCAACATTAAGACCATTAATATCAATGATCATTCCGCCATTTTCTTGTGCGGGACAATTGATAGCACTCGTAGGTCGCTAACATCTTGAAAAATTTTCATTCATTTAATTAGCCTCGATTGATAGGTTCTCATTTGTCTCCTCTTTTCGAAGCCGTCCATCAGCTGTTTCTCTTAAAATAACGTTGTAACCAGATTTCCCGTATTTTCGGGACTTCATTTCATGTCCCATCATCAAGGTTGACACCATACTTACAAGAAACAAACAACTCGTAGCAAATGTGGTACCCTCATTCAAGACAGACCTATTATATTTATTTTAATTCCTAAAGCATTTTTTATTGTCTGCCCTAATACTTTGTTTTCATACCTATTCTCTTGTACTCACATGTATACACAAAAGTATCCACATTACCCACTACACACAAACCAACCTATATACACATATGTGTAATCTAATCAAAAATGACATTTATAGAATATCATTAACCGAAACGTATGAATTTACATACACGCCTATCCAGGATGTCTCGATTTTTAAAATAAAAGTTCCCGAAGTGTAGAAGAATGAAATTTTTTTAAATTTTAATTATATTGCAATAATTCTCAGATTCCCAGTTTACCTAATATGTCTATGCATATTTATATGCAGATATATATATATATATATATATATATATATATATATATATATATATAAGCTAAGCAAAGGGTTCTCTGAACTTCAAGTACATACCTACTATTCACCCGGAGAATTTTGTATATCTACTTTACATGAATATTTTTATTTCTACTCACATTTTATATGAATACGTAAATATCCAAACACGAACGTCTACACACGATATATATTATGTACATCTAAATGAACATAAAACCAAAGATGTGATATCCCCTTACATCTTATATAAGAATAAAAATATTCATCCACTTATATACTGTTCAGCGACATAAGATAAGACATAGATAAGAATGATTCTATATGTTCATATTAGATGTTGGGTGAGCTCACATGGTTGTTTATAGGCTTATTTAGGTATTTGCAATACATATGACGATCAAAATTTAAATTCGTACACAACATGTATACTCACATGGTTACTTATGTGATGATTTAGATATACATAATATATATTATGTGTAGACGTGTACATGCATGACTGTTTAGGTATTCATATAAAATGTGAATAGAAATAAAAATATGTTTGTAAAGTAGATATACTATATTCTCAGGATGAATAGTAAGGTACTTGAAGATCAAAGAACCCAATTATTTTGCTTATATATATATATATATATATATATATATATATATATATGTGTGTGTGTGTGTGTGTGTGTGTGTATATTCGTGGCCAGTCGATTAGAATATCATGTTGAAACTTCTGAATATTTAGGCCGTGTGTTTGTTGTTTTATATAAAGGGCTTCATAAATAAATAATAATTTTTCTGATTTTGCTTTATGCACAATTCAGAAACTTTGTCAGATTGACTGGTGCCCTGTTTCCAATATATAACTGGAAATAGCTGATTTTCCAGAGGGCGCCAAGCCTTTTTAAATCTATTTCTGCGGTAGATGTTGCTGGATTCTGTTTATCAATTTCTTTTTCGTACGTCCAATATATGTGCCACAGCACATACACGAGTACAACTGGCGGTGGTTTTGCTATAATGTTCGACGTCTGGTTAAATTAAATGATATTATTGATTACTTCCCCCTCGCAAACTTGTTTTAAAGAATTGTTACCACCACTCGTGCAATCAATCAATGTTTAGGTTAATAAGAAATGACATAAACTTAGAAAAGGATATTTCTGCTGCCGAAATATTTTGTTAAAGGAAGAAAATTACTGCATAAAAACAACTGCGTTAGTCACAAAGCAGATCTGGTAATCTTATGCTTTCGTATTATAATATGAATTCACTATATCTATTTTATATATGCATCAATATATGTCGGGTACACAAAAATTTGTGTGTAATTGCAGCCATTATTTAAGATGCGGATATATACATATATATCGATATATACGTATATAATTATTTTTATCCGTTGGTAGACCTAGATGCATGCATTCTAGTAGATATAGAGGCGCATACGATGACAGAAGTCTCCAAACAATGTAAGCATTTAACACTGCAATCGACACTGGCGTTGTTACCACGTGAAAACTTTGCGCAACGAGGTGAAACGATCAACTATACTGGGAAAAATATATGTAACAGTGAACAATGCGCACAAATGGTTAATTCTCAAGCTATCAAAACAATAATGACAAGATATCAGACATCACTTCGCAATACTGCGAGAATGACCTTTACATGCAAACACGCATACACACCCACCAACTAGTCAAAACAAGAAACAGCAGTAAAAACGAGTCAGATTTGTTACCACTAGCATAATCAAATGAAAACCCAAAATGCAAGTATGTATTAGGTTTTGCGAAACTAGTAACAAATTAGTTCAGTTGACCAGAAGGATAAACCAAAGACAGCATGAACGGAAAGTATAATCTCATGCACATTCGTTTCGTGCTTACTGGCGACTCATCAGTTGGAGCCGGTATTACGCCCTTTAACCACTATATATTTGGTTACCACAATTGCTTAAATCTGGTGGAGTTAGCAATGTACCGTGTGTTATTAGAATGCTGAAAATGGTACTGGAAATGAGGCATCGAAACGTCGCAATGTTGCGAAGATTAGATTGTATCTCATTTCCACTGTTTAGTACGAATTGTGTGGAAGCCTTCAGAGTGAGAAGGCGAATCAACACCCGGCCATTACAAAGCCGAACTCAACGCGTATTTGGGAACGAGAGTCCATCGAACCATTGCGGATGTCAGAGTGAAAATCCAACACTCACGGAAGCAAATCGGAGATGCGCTAATTGTAATTTTTAAATATTTTCTGGGCTCTGGCCAGCAATTTCAACAGAGCCTTAAGGCTGGCTGGTTGGCAAAAGAAGTTTTAACAACCAATTGACTGAATTATTTTTAATCAAATCGACTGGTCCGTATGAATGATAAGAAGAGCTTCACTCGACATCCTTGATTTTAAATAACCTAGCGTTAAATCTGTCGTCCTGAGTAGACTAATATACAGTGGGCGCTTGGTCCACAAAGGCGGCATCAACAGATAAAGTTCGATTTCACATATCGTCCTGACAAAGACGCTTATCAGGCACTAAAACGACCTCTAATTGTAAGATTTATGTTAGGATTGTATTTCTTTACTCTCCGACGAATACGATGCGACATTGGTTCTACCTCAGATTACAGGCTCCTTTGCAGTAGCTACAAGGCTGCACGCCAATTGTTAGAGTATGAAAGCAATTAATTTATGTTATTTATGTATTATTTGGCCAGAAAAGAAAACCATATTGTCCATTTGCAGTGTGGATTGATGATTTGTATTCAGTCATCCTGCTCTTAGATGGCCTCCCACACCATGCTGGCGGGCACTATCTGATCATTCGTTTAATTTCTGTTTTCCGTCTCTAATATGGTCTATAATCTAGGGTTAACGAGAAACATCAACTCAAAATACCGATAAGGCGCCAGGGATCGCCTTCGATCCCACTCTTTTGAGTATTAGCTCTTATTGTGGATTTGACCGCATTTTTCTTGTGCGGGACAATTGATAGCACTCATAGGTCGGTAAAATCTTGAACTTCCTTCATATTCAGAAGATGTAATTTTTGGCCTCAATTGATGGGTTCTCACTTGTCCCTTCTTCTTTAAGCCTTCAATCAGCTGATTGTCTAAAAATGACGTTGGATCAAGATTTTCCATTGGTCTGTGTCCTATATTTCGAGACTTCATTTCCAGTCTCATCTTCAGGGTTGACACAATACGCAAAGGAGTAAAACATAACTTGTGACAAATGTGGTATCCTCATTCAAGACAGATATATTTATATCTATTTTAATTGTCTTCCTAATATCCGGTCTTCATACCTAGTCTCTAATACTCAAATGTATACAAAAACTTAACCCTGTCCCCCTCTGCGCACACAACTACCTATAAACATGTGTATTTTACTAAAGTTACATTTATTGAATAACTATAAGTACACTTAAGGTATTGATAAAAACGCCTATCACTGATATCTATATTTTAATTGCTGTTCCGGACGCATAGAAAGATAAACAAATTTTGAATTCAATGTTGCAGTAATCCTCACATGCCCCCCAGTTCACCTAATTCCATCCAGCTTGCAATCGGTTATAGACAGAGAGATAAAAAAACTGTTGAAAGTCTATAGAGTATTATTCTATCATTTTGACAATACCGAATACGGAGTTTACACTAACAAAATCGTCTCTCAGCCAAATATACATTAATACTCGTATCCTATATAAATTAGTTTATTCATTAAAATATCTGTGTCGGATATACCTATATAATAAATTTTATATTTATTTACTTATTCATAATTATATATATACTCACTTCTTATAAAAAACATCCATATAATTCCATAGGCTATATATTATGTATATATAGATAAGCATATAAGCAACCATGTGGGTTCTTCCCACATCTTTTATAAATATCTATATATCCTTCATATATATATATATATATCTATATATATATATACAATACACATGTAGGCTAGAAATTGGCCTGTGGTATCAAAGACTATCGCTGGAAAGCTATTTTGGCACCGCCTCGTGGTTGTGACAATTATTTTAGCGGTATTGAGCCCAAGGCAATGAATAAAGTTAGTTTATTCGGTTAAAAAAACAATACGCTACCGTTTTTGCCGAAGTAGTCTATCCCACTTCAAGACATTTTACAGCTATAAGAGAATAATACCACGACTAGATCTGATCTGCAAATGTAAAATCTTAAACAAAGAAGCATCGAAACACTAACGCCAAATGTCCAATGACATTCATTAAAATACATTTGGCACATTTTTCATCTCATCCAACGATTAAGAAAGAATATCGTACAATAGAAAATACGGTTCGTTTTAAGGCTAACTATTGGTGATTCCCAATCTCAATTGAATTTAATACAATTTACTCTGCGTGTACACAAGTATAATCAAAAATGTAAATACTTGAAAAATATTTTATTGCAAAAATACAAGTAAATAGACTCATCAGCCTTTATTAGATACAATTAATGTAATCCTATTTTGTGACATCAAGCAAACCAACATATGAACAAATATATTCATATTTTAGTTGGGCGCCGTCATTTCACACAAAGAATAAATATTGTTCCAATTATGCTAATTTTGGTCTACATAATATTGCAATAAGACTGCTCGGCTTCGGTGACACGTTTAAGTTCGCTACCTTTGGACGCCTCATCAATTGCATCAACAACCTACGGAACAGAAAAAGCAACATGTTTGAACAATATAAACTGATCAACATAACGAGACAAAAGATGTAACACGTAAAATTGGGAACAGAAAATAAAACAATATGTTAAAAAGCATGAAAAGTTCACAAAACCCTGAAAAACGTTTGGGCGATAAAATTCAGACATTCCTTGCAATCTGACTCACCTAGCCGTTAGCATAACAATTCAAAAATTTAGGAACGACCATTGCGGAACGACAGCCTTATAAACAAATTAATCATATACGTCTATTTGCTGAAATCAGTTAAGTAATTTAAGCTGAATAATTATATGCTTAATGCCATAGTTTGATTCTCCGCGATTTACGTTCGTGGGTCGCTGCTTTGGTGTTCATACTAACGACTGGAAATGAGGTAATATTTAATCTTTGTTAACTGGCGACGTATTTGTTCTTCCTTTCCGGAATCAACATAAGGCCTCCAATCACACTTGCACAGTACAATGCTCACAAAAGAAGATTTAAGCAAATGTGGTAACCTCGTTCCGAAACAGTTCAACTTACATATTTAAATGAGTCTATTAACGCACTAATGGTTTTAATCAAGCAATTGGTCTCAGTAATTAAGCTCTATATATGCATATGCGTGGAGCACATGAAAATACCCATTCAACAACTATATATAACTATTTATATGCATCTTTATGCTACCAATGGAAGATAAACCCTTACATCAGTACAATTGCAGCTACAATATCTTATCTATTGTGCAGAATGTTTATAGAAGAGGAGAGTGAATGTATCGAACATGTGTGGTATAACTGTAATGTTGCGATGTCATGATAAGTGAAGTTAAAATTCAAACAGAAAATAACAAACTTGATAACCAAATAGTTTTTGTCGGAGAACTAATATATATGAAATTGCGCAACTATTAACAATTAGTTCAAAAAGATATACCCGAAAGATGAACCAAAGTCAGCAAGTTACCTCAATAGAGAAAGAGAGTGAAGGCAAGAGTAACGCTTAGGTTAAGACTGATTAAAGAGAGACAGGAAGAGATAGCAAGGACAACCTCGAGGTCTAAAATAACTAATAATATGCATGTTCCTAAGTTAACAAAGTAATATAAATAAGTGAATATAAATATATGTTTAAATATAAAAATAAATCGTTAAATATATATATATATATATATATATATATAATATTTACCTCACCATATATAAATTAATACAATGCACGTAAGTACAATTATGCATCTGTATAAATATTAGCAAGTGTTATTTTACATATATTTCTGACCACACCTTATATAAATATATATAAAACATAAATATCTATGTTTATAGAACTAGTAGATATTTATTCATACATAACTATTTATTAATTTTAATCTAATGATTTATTTATTAAAATATTCGTAATATATATATATATATATATATATATATATATATATATATATATATAGAATAACTAAATATACGGATATATATATATTTTTAAGTTCCCCTTTAAGGACAAATGCCAGCGGCTAACCGTGGATATATTCTATAATACAACTATACTATTTATTTATTTATTACTTTATTCACACTTTACACAAATGTATAAAAACATATATTTAAATATAAGCAACTTTGTGAGATTAATAAATGTGAAGCTTATATAATTTCAGGATATATCTAATACATGCCAGCTAATGTATTTAATTATATATTGGCACATCTTCTATCGTATATGTCTTTACTTTCTTTACTGCGGCTGACTCCTTTTGGAGGATAAGCCGGCTCCACATTTCATGGAGTTTCTTGGGAATTTGGTACAAGTGGAGTCCCCTCGGCTTTTGATCGAGGACGCACCTCTAGCCTTTGCACATCCAAGCGCAGTCTGCAAGGCAGCAGTAAGTTGTATGGTTGCCGGTGGCTGTTGAGAGCTCATTCGCTATTCGGAAGTACGGGGTACTGTCCAGGAGTCCATGTAATCCTGTGGCTGTTGAACCCTTTTGTGGCGGGGAACATACGCCGAGTCATGGTGCCGTCGTCGGGCTCATGTGGTATTTTATAGGAGATCCGATTGCCGGTCGGAGATCCACCACGCCCTGGTGACACCACCGCCATAGCCCCGTTAGCCCATGTACGATCGGCCATCGAGACATGGTTGACACCGTCGTACCACGCTGAGGAGGGGATGGACTTTACGACGTCGTAAAGTATCGTATATGTACAATATATCTATTGAATGTTGTAGAGAAAGACAAGGATAGAAGGAAACATGAATTTATATCGCTATAGGGCATTCTTAATCAGTATTGAGAAAAATTTTTTGATGACTTGTAGATATCGGGTATGGCATGTGGTTATTATCGATGAATGAACAGAGGAAATTCGTGTTTTTTTTATCAACAGGGATGTTTGTAAATAGATGTGTTACATTGAGAGAAAGCATTCTATTTTTGTGACGTTGCACGATTTTTTTTCTATTTTGAAAAAGTCGAAAATATCGCGAATACAATTGTTTGACGTTTCAGTTTGGAAAATTGTACGAACCAGTCATCAAATACTTTGCTAGTCACAATTCCACTCACCTCCACATATCCTACCCTTGATTTGTTTTTCAATGGTCGGGCCAGTTGGCCTTTGATGCCAAATAAATGTATTATTATTATTATTATTAACCACCTGATTGGCAAACAATTTTCAGGCACCTAAAGTAGGATGAGCCAGACTTCAACCTATGCACGTGTGGAATAGATGCATATTTCCTAGCTTACGAAAAAAGTAAAGCCTCGAAGTTTGGTACATCATGACAACCAAATATCAAACAGAAAGGAATATCAAATTTTTTAGTTTAACTGTATGAAATGTTTAATACTTATGGTAATGTAAGTGTTCACGATAACACGTTCCGCAACGACTGTAACGCACTCGCAGGTATAAAAAGCAAAATTTTTTTATTGCTTTAACATAATATCGTCAGTACAAGCAGCAAAATATTTTGATTAACTGTGTTTAAAGAGCGATATGAAATCATACTCACCGCTTTTGTGTCAGGAAAAGAGCCAGTTTCAAGCTTCGAGAATACAATAAAGTCGTTACAGGTGATTTCAAAGGAACCTGAAAAAATAGTAATACATTTAAATACACAATAAGTTTACTTCTTTTTACTAGCCTACAACTTAAATCAAGTATGCATGATTAAGATAGATTATAGTAGCCCGTGCCATCAAATTATTCGCATCTAATTAAAATTCGAATTAACATCAAATTCGCGAGAAAACTATAAAACGAAGTCCATACTAATAGATATTTCTCGAACTAAGGTCAGAAATGAGGCAATTTTTGAAAATAACTCAATCATAAAAAAACATAGATTACAATTTATTAAGACATCAAATCGTTTATAAGCTTAGTTAAATAGAAATCCCACATGTATTTGATAATTCTAAGAAATGCAACATAGAACAATTTAAGTTAACAGGCAATAATCAAGAGCACTGTACGAAAATGTCCAAATATGAATGTAAGATTCAAAATTAGTAACTGAAAAAAGTGTCTCTAAACGGTATTGTCACAGCTAGCCATGTATGGCATTGTGGCTCGGTGGTTAGAGCAACAAATTACGAAGCAGGCTAGTACATGTTCGAGCCCTGTCTGTGAAAAATGCTGGAAATTGACTAGTGAGTACCCAGTAAGGACGAAACCCGTCTACTGGATGAATCTCCTTTTCTAAATTAAAAAATGCTTACTTAAAACTGAAACATTTATGCAAAAATGGTACAGGTGTCTATATCAAGAGCACAATTATGATTTAAATTAGTTATCCCAGCCCCCGCCAACAATGTTTGTTAAATCATATATTAATTTTCGCGAAGACTAAATATATATGTATACCGTCAGGTATTATGTGGCAAGCACCTGGTAACAAATTAGTTTAAATACGACAAGAATTGTAAAGCAAAATCAAAATTTAAAATAGGCAGAATCGTTTGTGTATTTACGCTAGGTGCTTACTGGCGACTTATCAGTAGGAGCCGGTACTACGCCCTATACCCACTATATATTTTCTCCCACATGCCCCATCCAAATATAAATTGCGTATAGGACTTTCAACCGGCTACTTATGATGTGTCGCCAGTAAGCACAAAATTCATATGTACATGAGATTATGATATTGTTGTTATTTTTGCGCAGCGAGATCATCACATTTAACGTAACCAAGGATGCCCCTCGTGGTTGGTCGATTAACATGCTCAATTCCACAATGATCCGATTAATCCTTATTTCCAAGTAAGCTTATGTACATGTAGAGTTTTAGTTACTGAGGGCATTTGTTTGATCCAAACGATTACTGAGGCTAAAATTTAAATATAAATATATGTCTAAGATGAGGTTACTAATTATTTTTTTAAATCTGGTGGTGTGAGCAGTGTATTGAGTATTAGTAGAATCCTGAAGGTACTGAAACGTCGCCAGACAACCATTGGTTAGAACGAATGACGAGGAAACCTTCGGTGTAAGGGGAAGAATCAGCAGCCAGCTACTACAAGGGCGAACTCAGCGCGTACTTGGAAATGAGGAACAATCGGATCACTACGGAGCTGAGAACGCTAATCTACCACCCACAAAAGAAAATTTTGGATACGTTACGAGATTAAAAATATTCCTTTCAAACATGCGGTGTGTGAAATTCGCTACTGACGTGGTCACGGATAAGTATGCATCAAATATAATAGACAACATTGTTTCGTTTTCTCTCCAAAGAGAATCATTTTTTTCCAAAAACGAAGTGATACTCTAACACACGCGCATTCACACATAACAGCCTCAGGAGCTCCACCGATGCGGATAATTAAATCAATGATCAGTGCACCGCAACACAAATTAGATAAGTTTCTATGTAAAATACTTCAAACATTACGAAATATCAAAAACACAAACACAATCAAGGACTCTTTAGAACTAGCAGATGAACTGACGGAAAAAACATCCTTCAGAATAAAATTGTCTCGCTTGACGCCTAATCTATTTTTATGAACATGCCACTGGAAAAAACGACAATTTTGTGTGACCTGATTAAATTTGAATTTCAAAATTTTTCAATATACACTCGTGACATCAAAGGCATTAACATGTACAAAAATCATTCAATTCACATGTAAAGGAAAATAATACCGTCAGATAAATAGTGTAGCTATGGGAAGCCGCAGTGCATCCCTTCTGGCATATGCATACATGCATCAACTTGAACAGAAGAAGAATACATAATTGACCAGTGTGAACTCTAAAAAAGATATGTAGATGATATATTATTTTTCATCCCAGACGCAACAGACCCAACCCATATCCTCAAGCAGCCCAATGGAGCCGATCCAGACATCAAATTCACTCTCTTGAGCTAGAGAAATACATCCAAATTACTTTTAAAATAGTGATTTGATATTGGCAATACACAGAATATCCACGTTCACTAGACAATAAATTCACTACAACAGTTGTGTTCCAAAATCTCACAAAAATAACTAGTTAACAAACAGAATTAGGGAGATCTGTTCTGAACACAGGATCGAAGAAGAACTGCGCTACCAAAGGAAAATTTTGCTAAAGAACAACTACCCAGAGCGGATCATTGATGTCAGTATCAGACCACGACAGATTCGATTTATAGGATATTGTCAAGCAGGTTTTCTTAAGCTAATCATTAAGAGTGATGTAACGGCCTCAATGATTACACAGCGGCTGAATAGAATCACCAAAGATATTTTAACTGTGTAAAATTTAATATCACATTTTGCACCAAGAGGCTCATTAGGATTGATGCTAAAGATCAACTGCCAATTCTCTCTAAATCATTCATAGTCTACAAATTCTCATGTATGTGCGGTAGCATACATATATTAGACGGACGAAGAAAAAACTGATCAACAGAATTCAGCAACATTTACCGCAGAAATTGATTCAAAGAGGCTTTGCATCGTCAGGAAAATCAGCTATTTCGGATTACATATTGGAATAGGGGCGCCCAGCCAATCTCACCAATTTTTCAATTCTACACAGCGAAATCAAAAAGTTATTACATATATATGAAATTCTTTATATAAAACAACAATCTTCCGGCCTAAACATTCAAAAGCTTAATTAACATGATATTCTATTCGACTGGCCACGAATCATAGAACCAATCTAAATATATTAAAATCAAGACAAGGCCGAACACTTACTCGACAAGACTCAACAGCTATACAAACGGTATCACACCCATTGTTAACATAGACAGAAATATAAAAACATTGGGCATTCAATATCGACATTTGCACATTCTTCGCTTTAACCAAGTGGACAGAACAAAACGGAGGAACAAGGCGAAACGAAAGACAATACTCAGGAAAATAACATTCACACATCTAACAGCCAACAATATAAAAAGCAGGTCAACTCTTAGTCCATCAATACAAGAGTGACTAGATCTCTGACATCACTTTGCAATACGAGAAAGATTCCCACACGCAAACAAACACACAGACAGACTCACACGCCTATACACCTACCTTTCAGCCCAAATAAGAAATAAAGTAAAACATAGTCAGGCTAGTTGCCACCCACATAATCAAATGAAAACCCTGGATGTATAAAAATGAAAGATTGCAAAATGAAGTTCAGAATTTTTGAAATAATTGGCCATTATCTACTTTGTTATTAACGTGTTTTTTTCCTAATAAGAAATATACTGGGTAATATTCGAAGGGGATGTATTTATATTACCGACACAAAATGTGACAATAACAAGAGGGTAAAGAAAAAATTATAAAGCCAACATTAACTGTAAAATAAGGCGAATTAAGCGTAGTATGGGCTCATTCTGATGAGGATCATTTGTTTATTCAAATCGAATTTCACAAATACTTATGGTACTGTATAACTAACTTGTTACCTCCTGTATAACCTATAGAAAAGTAAAATGAATTCTAAATCTGTAGCAGAAGCTTGGGAATAATGCATTGTTAAAAATAACAACTTACGGGTCCGGCCAACTTTAATGCTGACATCACAATCATTAACGGTCGAAATGATAGCATTTTTCAACTTTTTGGCCCGACCTTCGTACCCTCAGGCACCGCTACAAAAAAACAAAATATCAAGTAAATGTGTTTAGGATTCATTATATTAACTGGCAAACCGGTTACAATAATTTAATTTTCAATTAAATCCCCTTTATTGCAATAATTTAAATAAAATAATAAACTGAATGTTTAATGGCCATTAGATCTGACTACCAAGCTACTTCCGATTCTGTCTGGCGTGCAAGTCTATTGCGAGCTATGCTAAATGAGGATGCTTCGATAAAAACATGTTGATGCTCGAAACATATTATAATAACTCATCGGTGTATATTCGCACTAGTAAGGACCTCTGCATTTTTTGAGATTGACTCCGGCGTTAGACGAGTACGTTCCTTGATTCCTATTTAATTATATTTCAATTTAGTCTTTGCTGAGATCAACACAGCATTCTCCGGAGTGGGGATAAGTAGTAGTGTTCAGCTTGCTAACCTCGAATACGCTAACCATGTCGCTCTGATTACAGAAAAATAAAATGAGCTTCATGGAGGCACTATTTATGCTCAAGGTGCGTCTATTCGTTACGGTCTGAAGTTTAACATTTGCATATGGTTTTCATGTTCAAATATGATTCGCAGCTGAATATCGTGCTAAATAAGGCCCTACTGCCAGCCATCAAGAAATTCATGTACATAGAATTTCCGGTGGCGCAAGTCAGATCGGCGCATACCAAGATTTCCCGAAGTATTAAATTTTCGACTGATTCTTTTTGAATATAACTTTGGAATCGCCCGTCTATTTCAAATCAAGAATGTCTGTCCTGTTTTATCCTTCGAGGACCTGAGTGATAACATACAATTTCCGCCAGTACCTTGAGTTTTTTAATCCGCGTATTCGCTTGAGTTGGTTAAGGTCATTGACAGCTAAGCGATAGCAGTCATTAACAAGGAGCAAAGTTTACGATCCAGTTCATCAAAATAGAACCTAAAATTTAATTTTCTATTACGTTGATTGGGAAACTGTTTGAAAGGCTAAATTAACTTACTTTTCGCTAAATAACTTAAACGCCTCTGATAGATGGTAGAAACCGCATGAGGGTTAGGGATGTCATTTTTTGGATGGATAGTATTATTTGCGATATCGGGTACTCAATCATGGCGCATCATATCGTCACTAACAAAATGACAATTGAATGGCCAAAAATATATGGATCTAGAGGGAAACGGGTCCAGTGAAGAGGTTGGTTAATTGTCTTTGTGATTTTGGTTCTTCTAGAACTCACTGTGCAAGACTCACTGTAGCCACATAACTTTGCGGTATTACGAAAATTTCACTATAAATACTTGCACACATTGCGGTAATCTAAACCTGAAATTTAATAACAGGAGACAGACATTCAGTCTAGTGTCAGGTTTCGGATTCGTGCTTAATGCGCATTTAAAACGACATTGGATGAAATAAGATGGAAATAGTCATGTGTAACACACACAGAGGACACTTTTTGGCAAATAAAGGAAGTTTAAGCCACAGGCCGCTGAAAAGATATTCTACGCAGTCCATGCTTATCAGCCTTAGGTTGCAAATCATCTAAGAGAAGGATAATATGATATAACAATTCATCTGTCAGAAAAAGAAACCTAGTGCTATCTTACAGCCTAAATATTGAAAAACACAAAGAATAACGATCTCTTACTGCATCGGTATACACGCAGTAAAATTCAGTATCATGAGCTGGATAAGCAAAATCATGCTAATGCAAATGAGTCTGAACGTGACACTAGCTCACTTGACGGCACGTTATGTAATACTGCAGAAGGACATATATCATAGATAAATCAAATAAAATAGTTAAAAAATATGATAGTTTAAATACTTTAACCAGAGGGCAGTCAATACATGAAGCACATCTCTATTTTGTCATTAGTATTCGTAAAGCAACAGTGCACAAGCACAAACATGAAAGGTTAATCAGAGAGCGTATAGCGACGCCTTCTCCATAGAAAAGTCGACAATAACAAAAATAAACACAGTTGACTTCTAACCGCTTTTGTTCGCGCTCGTGCAATGCTGTAGCCCATGGATAAGCTATTTTTTGATTATTGCCAGGTGAGCTAATTCGGATTTTACGGATTGTGATATTAGTTTTACCTTTTTAAGTCCAATATTGCACCGAATGCTTTTATTGACTTTCAAATAATTGTAATCCCAAATAATGCAATAAGGTTTTAAATTGGAAAGATTCCATAAAGTCTTGCACAGACTCACCATTATCCTACAAAGCTAAGATAAAACATCTTTCATGCACTAAAAACGCATAATGAAAAAAACGCCTACACATTTCGCACAAGTTCGACTTATTTGAAGCATTATTCGGTTCTTATAATGTATCGCAATACTCAATGGACTACCAAAAGGCACGAACAATCCACAAACAAACACTTGAAAATGTTATAAGAAACAAATTTTGCATTCACAATTTATCATACCCTAACTGGTAATTCATTGAAAAACAAAATGAATACATATACTATTACCACATTTCTTCTCTTCTATTTTACCACGAGGTTCGAAGGTAAAGCTAGTTGGAATTATATATATATATATATATATATATATATATATATATATATATATATATATATATATAGACATAATTAACGATAGTATTATCTTTCTATTAATTATCCCAATCTTACCATTAAATTAATCTTTCCTATATTGAGGACTATTATAAAAAATTAAATTAGTCGGCTAGTCATTTGATAAAAAATGATTCTTATTCAACCAGTAATAAATGTTAATTTTATACATATGAAATATTGAATATCATAACACGTTCAAAAACTAAAAACATCTACATTCTTGCATACGAAAATGGTCTTATTAGATTGTGCTTTGTATACCTGCATTATAATAAATTTATAACTTAATAAATGATTTATTTCTTAATTAAAATTTAAAATACAAAATTGCTGAACCACAACTATGCATAATCGTAAGTGTCGTGGGACAAAATTTTCAAGATGAAATCAATCTTTACATTTCAAATGCAAATATTGCGAAGCCTGCGATAGAAAGCGATTTTATTTGTGGAGTATCTAAAATGACTAATTTCCTTGAAGTAAAATAAGACAGACCACATCTATAGCGGATTTAAAATGGCGTGAGATTAGAGACGCGTATGATGCTAATCCAAATAGAACCGCCGAATCGAATTCTATATAATACAAAAGGCATGACCGAGCAAAGCAGTTCGAACGAGCAACTTGCCGCCATTAATTCCAATAATACATATAATAAACACTCCACAACAAAAGCTAGTGGAAACTAACAGCAATCCAAAAATCAGTAGTAATTTAATTGAGTTGTCTAATCCTTATGCAAATTGTCTAACAAAATGTGTTCTCATTATTCAATTGTAAGCGGTCATCACTATGCAATGTACAGGAATATATTTACTCTGACAAAAATAAATACTATTTGTCTGTAAACATAGGCCTGAAAAAGTTAAGTATTTACTTCTGTTAGAAGAAATACCTGCTTCTATAACACCAATTTAAGCCGTTTTATTAATATAACAATCATGTAAAAGTTTAAAAATACGCATACCATATTTCTAATTGAACCGCCAAACGCGACATGTGTGAAAAACGAGCAATCGAACGGAACAGAATTTCGCCGGATAAAGAGGAACCGATAAAAATACTACGCGCCAAGCAATAGAGCGAAATAAAAGAAAACAGTGTAAACACCCCAGGTTCAAGTAAATGCCGTACAACGTTGCAAAGGCAGTTAGGAGCCAAGGATGGATGAGTTAATACTGTTAGGGGCCATTATTAGGGCCGGTATTGCGTTCTCTGGCACATGCCGAGAAAGTCAATTAGTTTAACAGTGTCTAGAAATGCTCCTAGACACTTGTGGAGGAAGATATTTCCTCCGACAGAATAAAAGTGACATTTATTGATAATTTGTAACCAACTTGGTAGATTGAAACGAATTTTATTTAAACAGAAATTATTTGTGTAACGACACAAAGGAATTGCCGACATACTGCGTAAATTAAATTCCATTCGATTTACGCTGGAACAAACAGGAAAAAGCGAAACTTGCTGTTAAACAATAGTGTGCAAGTAGCAATATACGACTATTACATGGCCATTTAAGCACGGTGAATTTACCATGCAATTCAGTTGTCGCGTTTGCCTTCTGCTGTGCGTATCTCCGGCGTGCTGTCTGCCACCTTTCAAATACGCTGATTTTTGGCCTTACTTACCAACATTGGCAATATCAATCAGGCCAAACTTGTCGCTGTAAAACTAGAGAGACGAGCCAATTACTGCAGAACTTCAACGAAGTTAATCAGAGAGATTCCAAAGCCACAACAGAATGAACCAAAACCCAAGTCGACCCGAGCTGGTCTCAAGAGTCTAGGAGTACTTCTGGACACCGATACACTTAGGGACCTCCTCGGCATTTGCCAGAGAACGCAAGCCCGGCCCTGTTAATGGCCCTCAACAGTACTATTTTTATATTTATAGCCTTAACTGCGGTTTACAGACCGCCGTATGCTAATACATATGATGATCAAATGTTTACCAATTCTTTTCAATCTATTTTGGACTGCCATGGTAATATTGTTGTGGTAGGAGATTTTAATAGGCTGCATGACTGTGAAATAATCAATCTTTTTTCTAATCATGATCTTAAGCAGATTATAAAGGAACCAACTAGAGGTTCGGAATTCTTAGATCATGTATATTTAGAAGTTGAAGCGTTGAACTCACACAGTTATGATGTAGTAAATTACTTCAAAGAATTGGATCATAAACAAATCATTTTACAATGGAACCTTTCGAGTAGCAAAGCACAGAAACCTAATTTTGAAAGTGCGCACGTGCAATGTTCCAGAATCAACTGGAATCTTTTTAGAGAATTAAGCTTATCTATTGATTATGAATGTTTTTTTTTATCATGAACAATGACGAATTTGTTTCTTCTGTTTCATTGTTATTATCTGATATATTTAGGGCATCTACATTTACGGATGTTATACCAAAGCGAATCAATAGGAAGTTATGTAAGCTAAGAATCAAACGAGATAATATAATAAAATGTAGTCTTATCAATAGTATTAAAAAAATGAGGTTAGAATTGATTGATAAAGAAATTATTTCATCACTGCTGATAATCCGTCAAAGATCAGAGAGAATTATTTTGGCCAAACTGAAGAGCAATCCTAGACTAGGATACAAACTACTCACAGACTACAGTAAATATAAGGAAAAATTAAAGCTTATATTACCTGTGGGTAAAACTGAGTATGAATTTCTCTGTGAATTGGATGAAGTATTTGGCAAATTGTTATGTAATCCACAGAACGAAAGCAATTTCATTGATCTACCTGATCCTTCGGGAAACCAGGATCTAGGACTTGTTATTGACAGTGATGCATTGATAGAATTAATGTTAAAAATAAAATCAAAAAAACAAAAAGATCACCTTGGTATATCGATTGATAACCTACTTCAATTAATTTTAAATTTTATGAATGCGCTCTGCAATTTTATAAATAGAATTTTGAAGGATGGGAAATTACCAATCGATATATTAACGATAGTAGCTAAACCACTGCCTAAAGTAAGTAAGCCAAAGTGCGCCAGTGATTATATATTAATCTCTATTATCCCTTCGTTTTTGAAGATAATAGAACGATTGATCAAGATCATTTAGAACGTATGTTGCCGGCTGATTTTGATATGTGCCAACACGGCTTTACAAAAGACAGGTTGACAACTACTAATATTCTCTATATGTGGAAACATGTAATTACATTAGATGAGAAAAAGTTAGATGCATTAATTGTATTTATAGATATCTCAAAAGCTTTTGACTCTATATCTTTTGATGCTATTTTGAATGCGATTAATTTATTGAATATTGATCCGAATATTTTTAGATTACTTAGATACTATTTATATAATCGAAGAATGAGTATTCAAGTAAATGATTTGATTTCTAATTCGAAAAGGGTAACAAGTTGAGTTCCACAGGGATCAAGTTTGGGGCCAATTTTATTTAAAATTGTATTTGCACATTTGGAAACTAAAATCCCTAACGGTCGAGTTTGCAAATTCGCTGATGATTTAAATATAATCTTTCCAATTGATCCAAAAAATGTCGAATTCTCCAAAAATAATGTGACACTAGATTTGTATGATTTAAGTAGATACTTGATAACACTAGGGCTGAGAATAAACAGTAAAAAGTCTAGAGCTTTAAAAATAGGTAACAGAACTGATTTCAATTATGTTTATTTTCATGATGCTGAGATTAATGATGCTTTTGAGATTAAACTTATGCAAGAAATTAAGGATTTAGGCATAACTATTCATTGTACGGCTTCTGCTGAGAGACATATTGAAAGGATAGTAGGCAGTGCCAAGAACAGATGGGCACTAATAAATAGAAATATTTTATCGAGTGAAATAAAATATAAAATGTTTATAATTTGGATTAGACCGATATTAGAATATGCTGCCGCTACATGGAATCTCTTAACAAAGGATTTGTCTAATAAGATAGAAGCTGTACAAAGAAAAGTTGCGAAACAAATAAGTCCTATCTCCTGCACTATATATGCCACTAGATTACAGTTTGTATCACTGCATCCTTTATGGTTTCGGAGGATGTGCTATTGCATAAAAGTTTTCCATTTGAACCAGTGGACTGGTGCCTATATGAATCCAATAAGAAAGAGTCATGAAATTGGAACTAGATCTGGTCATTTTGCAATATCTCCACCATTGGTGGGGAATGTTGCGAGCAAGCTATTCTCTTTTTCAAAAATTTTCAAAATTTACAATCAATTGCCAAAGGGGCTTAGAGAAACGCCTCCATCTAAAATGTCTCTTAAATTTTTATCTACTGAACTAGAAAAAGTGTTCAATCCTGCTGATATTTTTAATTTTGATTATGATAATAATTTCTTGTGGTTAAATAAAATACAGGATTAATTGTTTTTCAGCAGCATAAATTCTCGAGATTCTATCTTCAAGTTTTGTACTATTAAAACTGAAACGTTATGCATTACATTGTAGGGGTATTTTGCGGAGTTGCTTTCTTGTTCGTGATTTTTACCCCTACTACATATCAATGGTGGCCATTATTACTACCCGAGCACCCAATCAGTCTCTGATCCCTTTCGGATGGTTGTAATAAGAAGACTAAAGAAAGGTTTCATAGATATATTCTACACAATGTAGCACATATAAATATAATTCACTGTTAATCCGAATTGAATGAGTTGGTTGGCAAAATACAGATTTTAATGCAAAAGTATGTTTTAAATACCGTTCACAATTAAACTAAATTGTCCGTCTTCTAGACGGCAAAAATAAAAGTGATTTATGTCTGTAAAGTGAAATGTTTAGCACAAATGTCTGGATTGGAATGAATATGGTCAAATGATTGAAAATACATAATAATATGAACATAGTAAAATGATTTATGTTTATAAAGAAAATGTTTTACATACAATTGGTTATTCTTACACAAATGTCTGGATTGTAATGAGTAGTCAAACGATTAAAGATACATGATAATATGAGCCTAGTAAAATTATTTATGTTCATAAAGGAAAATGTTTTGTGTAAACCGTTTAAAGATTTAAATGACAAACAACTCACAAATGTTTAACTCCTTGTTTTTATAGTAAACAATCAATCATTTTCATAGTAACGAATAATCTTATGTAATGAGATAAATTCACTGACACAATAGTCCACCGCGTGATCCTCTCGGATCCCGCGCGATTCTGTCTAATTTTTAAAACCACTATTAATTACAAATAAAATTGCAGTTCAAGAAATATCGATTAAAACTGCTTGAGACTAAGAGATTGTTCCTAAGATCACAGCTAAGAGAAATATTGTTTAAGGACAGAGTTAGAATATTTGACCTTAAAGAGCACAGCGTTTGTAAAATTCGACCTTCGTTGGGTTGTAACACGGAGCCGCGTGTTACAACATATCATGTTAATCAACAATACATACAAACAATTTTTAGTCATGGTTCCGTTTTTTGCATAATGTTACACTTGAATAATACATTAAATTTTTCTATTTTTGATGATGAAACTATCACTTTTTATAACCGAATTTTCTGATGCTGATAAATTGTACGGTACAACTAATTGCACATATTTATGTGATGTGATATGTTTTTATATTGTACATTTTCTATTTTTATTATTTGATGGAACATGTAAGGTTTGAATCCAAATAAAGATTTTCTATTCTATTCAAGTCAACCCACCAATGGTGGGAATGTTGCGAGCAAGCTACTCTCTTTTTCAAAAATTTACAAAATTTACAACCAATTGCCAAAGGGGCTTAGAGAAACGCCTCCAACTAAAATGTCTTTTAAATTTTAATCTACCGAACCAGAAAAAGTGTTTAATCCTGCTGATATTTTTAATTTTGATTATGATAATACTTTCTCATGGTTAAATTGTTTAATTGTTTTTCAGCAACATAATTTCTCGAGATTCTATCTTCAAATTTTGTATTATTAAAACTGAAATGTTATGCATTATATCATCTTGTTAATCAACAATGCATGCAATCAATTATTAGTCATGGTTACCTTTTTTCTTACAAACTGTTATACTCGAATTATACCTTAAATTTTTCTAATTTTGATGAAGAATCTATCACTCTTTACAGCTGAACTTTCTGATGCTGATAAATTGTACAGTACAACTAATTGCTCATATTTATGTGATGTGATATCTTTTTATATTGTACATTTTCTAATTTTATTATTTGATGGAACATGTGTGGTTTGAATCCAAATAAAGGTATTCTATTCTATTCTATAATTGACTTTGTAACATCGTTCGGCATTTACTTAAAGCTGGGGTCTTTAAAACAACTGGTGACGCGCCAGGATACAAAGTACTGTACTGTTTTTTTCGTATAAATAAAGTTGACTTTCTTTTTCATTTAAATTAAAATTTGCGTATACGTTTTTACTCCGGTCGTGGTCTTCTGGGGAATTTTGGGTATATATATTTTTAGACGGAATATTTTTATTCAATCTTTTTATGGTCGTGGTGTTCTGGGGAATTTTTTGGTATATGTTCTATTCAATTTTCCTACGTACATCTTGGTGATTTGTGAACGAACATTGACTGTACATGCTGGACAGATTCAACTACCGAAGATTCTGTTTCAATTTTGGAAGCTGATTCTATTCAATTTTATTACGTACAAAACTGTACATCCTAGTGACATGTGAAAGTACATGGACTATACGTGCTCGACAGATTCAACTGCGGAAGATTCTGTTTCAACTGTGGAAGCTGTTAGTTGGTAAGCGTTTCGTTTAAAGTATATTTATAAATTTTCACCTTGCTTATAAATTTATTAGAATGTCAGGTCCAATTTTAGATATGGATTTTCCTGTTTGGGATGGAGAGAGTGAATTATTCTCTATGCGCGTAGACTCCGCTTTCTCCCCGTTTCCAGGTTAAGACAGTCATCAAAAACTCTCAAATGTTTTTGTTAAACTACCATCTGAATTGCAGCGACGGATTTATCCGAAGCTTGAGGCCACTAGGAAGCTACCTGATCTCATTTTGGGCCTACAAAATGAAGTTAAAATCCTTGTTGGGGCCCACAGAAACTAAGCAAATAATAAATAAATACGCACAGTTAGAAATGCCAAACCTTGGCCTTATCGAGATTTTAAGGGAATTACGGAAACATTGGTATAAAACCAATTTTTCTGACAATGAGTCTAAGAATGTTTTTATTAACAATCTTCCAAAATCATTAAAACTATTCGCCAGACAGCTTCCCAACGCTCTCTCTATAGATGACTTATCTGAGAGATGTGAGTTAGAATATAGGGTTTTGAAACCTAAAGTGAATCCGTCATCCTTTTTTCAACCCCGCCAGATGATTAGCTCTCCTCTTTAGAGCGGACAGTAGCAAACATGGCTAAAGTTCTAGAAGGATTGGCCATAACGAAATCCGAGCTAAATCAAGTGAATGCTCGACCCAAATTCATTCCTAAAACTAATTATAACGGTAGGCGGCGATCGAGATCCCCGCAATCCTTTAACAGATATGCCCCAAAGAACTGGTGTTATAACCACCAGAAGTTTTTTATTCATGCCAAGTCTGTCTTTGTTGTTCCGAAGAATTTCCGAATGAGTGTCAATTTCCACAGCTGACGGAAAGGACAACAGACCGCAGGCACAAGGGTGCATCAGTATCGGGAAACGTCTAACACAGAAAGTAGAAGACCATACTTTCTGCACATCAACGGCATCAACGGCGCTACAGGGAAGAAGCCAACTACAATCTGACATCCCTGTCGACTATTTTCGTCCACGCCGAATTTTTCACATAGAGAACCAAATGGACAACGCCGGTCGTAATCACCAGCCTACTTGTTTGCATAACCCGGCCAAACAGCCCAACGAACTTCTGCACCTTCTTGATTTCAAAACTGGCGAAGAATTCATCGTAGACACAGGTGCGGCAGTCTCAGTTCTCAAAGGTGATTCAATGGCCAAGATGTCGCTAGGCGTTCTTCTCGCAACAGCTACAGGCGAGCCCATACCAACTTATGGCTGCCAATACCGCACACTCAACATAGGTCTACGACGTGAATTTTCTCACAACTTCATCATTGCCAAGGTCTCACATAATATAATAGGCCTTGATTTCCTTCTAAAATTTCGGCTCATTGTTGATCTAGCCAATCAAAAAATCATCGACCCCTCCACCGGACTTGAACAAAGCTTTTGGACACTTGCCTCCGAGCGTTTGGAGTTACAGATCATTCAGCCAACCCCAGTGCATCATTCAGCAGAGATATCAGCAGCTCTTCAAAAATACAAGTCGCTTTTTGATCTTAACAAGTCAGAGCTACGAGTCTACAACACGATGCACCATATCGTCACAGAAGGACAACCTATTGCACTCAAGAAGCGACCACTGGCCCCTGCTAAACTGAAAGCTGCCCAAGAAGAATTCTCAAGGCTTTTGGAAGAGGGAATCATCAGACTATCGAAAAGTTCATGGGCGTCACCACTGCACTTAGTCTCAAAATCAAACGGATCGTACAGAGCCTGTGGAGACTACCGTAAGCTAAATTCAGTGACAAAATCTGATGCATATCCTATTCCAAATATTAACACTTTACTTGAAAAACTCAACGGCAGCAATTTCTTCTCAGTGATTGACCTCAGACAAGTCTACCATCACATACCGGTAGCACCAGAGGATATCGAGAAAACTGCAGTCATCACTCCATTTGGCCTTTTTGAATATCTTTACATGTCTTTTGGACTCAAGTGTGCTACTCAGACATTTCAAAGATTCATAGACAACATACTTCGCGACGACTCTGCTTATTGTATGCCATATCTCGATGACATTATGGTATTCAGTCCAGATCTAGAATCTCATGCGAAACATCTACGAAATGTCCTCTCACGCTTATCCAACCACGGACTCAAGATCAACTGTGACAAGACGCAGATTGCAACTACATCGGTGGACATCTTAGGGCATCGTATCATGCCGAAAGGTATTCAACCTTTGCCGTCAAAGGCGAGTTCCATCAGGGATATCAAGTCACCGAAGACTGTTAGCGAGTTGCAGAAAATTCTGGGAGTACTAAACTTATATCGCAAGTTCCTTCCAGGCCTATAAAGACAACTTTATCCTTTTTGCAGGTACCTGCGGAATCGAAAAAGACTTAGCAAGTATTCCATCATTATTTGTTCATCCAAAGACGAGGAATTACTTCGACTATCCATCAACACGTTAGCAAACTTCACAGTGCTAACGCATCCAGATTTTCAACGACCATTTCTACTCACAACAGATGCTTCTGAATTCGCTATTGGAGCCAATTTGGAACAAGAGATCGACGGAGTTCGGAAGCCTATCAGTTTCTACTCGCGTACTCTCCAACCAGTAGAAACGAGATACGACACTTTCGATCGAGAATTCTTCGCCATCCACGACACAGTGCGCCATTTTATCAGCAATTGCATTTTTGTTGTTTTCACAGATCATGCACCATTAGTTAGCGCACTTCGAAACGCAACTTCAACTATCGCCACGTAACCTGCCAGAGTGGAAACTCAGCTTTCATGTCTAAGCGAATGGCAATTTGACATCTTTCACGTCAAGGGCGAACAAAACTTCATTGCAGATGTCATTTCCAGGCCAGACGTCTCGCTACAACAACCTTCAGCGTCGCCATTCACTGTTAACTCCGTGACACTCAGTGGACCCGCACTAACGCCACCCCTCTTGCAAACGGAACAGCGCTGTGACATTCAAATTCCAAGATCAATAGCCCGTCACCCATCCAAGTTTATATGCCGTCTCTGGGAATGCTTACCAATTGTTTTCTTTACGAGTACTCAGCCCAACAAACCAGGTCTGCTGACCAGCCTTCACAGAAAAGTTTTCGATTCAATTCACTCAATTTCTCACCCAGGAAGCCAAGCGACTGTCTGACTTCTCACAGATCGTTTTTGTGGTCACAGACTTAAACAGAACGCTAAACAATGGGTCTTCGAGTGAACCATTTGCCAGAAAAACAAGATCACACGGCACAATTGTTGTAAGTTGCAATATTTCCGAACTACTTCTTGCATAGCCATCGTCCACATCGACATAGTTTATCTGAAAAAGATTCAAGGTTTCAGCTACCGTCTAACTATGATTGATAGATTCACACAGTGGCCTGCGGTATTACCTCTTGGCACCATTTCTGCAGACGATGTAACTAACGGTTTTATCTCTGCATGGATATCCAATTATGGTGTTCCCAATGAGGTCATCACTGACAGAAGCACTTGCTTCTCATCGGATCGTTTCAAAACCACCTTGCGGTACATGGGATGCACCTTACGCCAGACAACTGCCTACCATCCCCAAGCTAACGGTATGGTAGATAGAATGCATAGGGAACTCAAAGCTGCTTTAGCATCCTCGTCCATTAGTGACAACTGGGTCGGTGCACCTCCTTTAGTTCTGCTTGTCATGCGTTCCCGTACTCGTGAATCCATTAAAACGTCTGCGTCACAACTCTTGTATGGCATGGATCTACGCCTGCCTAGTCAGCTCCCACGTCTACTACCGGCACAAGATGACCCACAAGACGAAGCTACCCGCCTTCGACTTCATTTCGGTAACATGTCTGAACAGCAGCCGAGACATACGCCTCGTCCAGTCTTCGTTCACCCACAGCTCCAAGCTGCAAGAGAGTACTCGTTCGCAACAATAATGCTGTTGCACCACTACAACCAAAGTATCGCGGTCCTTACCAGATTTTGCTCAGACAACCAAAATACTTCATTATTATGCAAGGCGCTACACCGACATCAGTAAGCATAGACAGGTTGAAACCGTTTATCGAACCGCCTGATCCTGAGAGCGTTCAACCTTCTACACACGTCTCAGGCTCGACCTGCCCACAATTTCAATAGCTTGCGTAATTGCTAATTTTTTAACATAAACTTTTCGTTATTCTACATATAAAATTTTTTAACTTTACGTTATTTTTCGCATTTAACTCACGTGACATAACCAGCTGTTCTTAGCTAACATTTGTGTAGTGTTTTTGAACAGTTCTTTGGTATTATGCCATCTCTGAGGCAATGTTCGTGTACATATTTTTATGCAGTTACCTTTGATTTTAATGTATATATTTTTACATTATAATGTATTTCTCACACATGACATCACACTGCCTATTTTGGTATGACCAGCTACTTGGAGCTAACGCTTTCGTGTAGCAACACTAAGTAGTTATCAGCTTCATATCATGGTACAGGCCACTTTCAATGCATATCTCAACTTCATCAATTGCACAAAGACCACTCTACAAATATCATGACCACAACGTCGAGCACACACTCTAGCTCCTTTGGTCGTATACAAACACATTGACGACGATCCAGCCTGCCTAGGTTTTAACTTAAACCTGGCAACTTCTGAGGCGATATACCTCGAAATCTTCACGCTGCGGCTCCCAAATCTTACACTGCTCTAGTTTGCCTCACGCGGTCTGACCGGCCACTAGAGCTAACAATTTATGTAGCAATTCCTAGTGGTTACCTGGCATCATATCATTTTTGAAGCAACCAACAAGTATACTTAAGCCCAGCATTTATGGCACATTATTATTTTTGCCTAACTTGGTTTGAACTCTGTCATGCATTTCTTATCTAGCCTCGTAGAGAGGAATTTATTTTCTATTTTTTCAGAGAGGAAAGTGTTGTAACGACACAAATAAATTGCCGACATATTGCGTAAATTAAATTCAATTTGATTTACGCTGCACCAATGAGAAAAAAGCGAAACTTGCCGTTAACCAATAGTGTGCAAGTAGCCATATATTTCTATGACATGGCTATTTAAGCACGGCAAATTTACCATGCAGTTCAGTTGTCGCGTTTGCCTTCTGCTGTGCGTATCTCCGACGTGCTCTCTGCCACCTTTCAAATACGCTGATATTTGGCCTTGCTTACCTACAGTGGCAATATCAATCACGCCAATCTTTTTGCTGTACAACTACAGTGACGAGCTAATTACTGCCGAACTTCAACGAAGTTAGTCGGCGAGATACCAACGCCACAACAAAAGGAACCAAAACCCAAGTCAACCCGAGCTGGTCACAAGAGTCTAGGAGTACTTCTGGACAACGCTACACTTACGGACCTTCTCGGCATTTGCCAGAGAACGCAAGACTGGCTTAGTTAAGGGCACCCAACATTACTAACTTTGTATTTATGGCAATCTATCCCACTTTGTAACGTCGTACGGCATTTACTTGAAGCTGGAGCGTTTACAGTATATACACTTTTGAATTGTGCGTAGTTTCAGTTTTGGTTATCTATACGTGACTGACCTGACTTTCTTCAGCAAACTGCATTTATTCCTTTTCTCCATTTTCCGTTTATAATTACTTGATTTTCACAATATATTCCAGCTACCATTTTGTCTTTTGAATTGTACATATTGGGGACGTTCTGAAACAGGTAATTTAATAGTTCTGTTTTTCACGTCTTATTTTTTTCCAGGTTATTTGTTCAGGTGTTTGGCAGGTAAGAAGTTTCAAATTCCGTTTGCCTAACACTGAATATCAAATTAATAATTAAGTTTGATCAGCATGGAAACTAATCTCAAGTTTGAGGACACAAGCAAATTAGTTCATGATATGGCAGGCATGAATTTAATAGATGTGAACGGTAGTATTAGCTTTTAAGATTCAATTGTACAATTAAGGACTGAACACGACTTGGCACCTAGTGGGTTCTCAGATAATAAAAGGTTAGGAGCCTCTACAAAATATTGCGAAATCGCCAGTCCAAAAATATTCAGTCTACCACCATATAGATCCGAAAAACACTCAAGTTGGGTCGGGGATGCCAAAATGATATTCACAGCTTATCAAATCATAAACCATATGGAGAAATTTGTTGCAGCATGGATGGCATTGCCTGAGAATTTCAGAAGCACCTTGGAAAACCTTATAGACAGAACTGTAGAAGAAAATCCGTATAATGCATTTGAGTTATTAATGGCAGAAATTCAACAGAGATATCAGCCTGGAAGATCGGCACAAATGTGCGAATTATTACGCCTAGAAAAGATGGGGCGTCAACTACCATCAGAGTTTTATGAACGCCTTTAAACGAAAGCTTGCAGGTTGAATATATCTAGAGATGTGGTAAATTCTATTTTTACAGCTGAGCTACCATCCAGGCTTAAAAACACGTTAGAGATATTTGACACAATGAATATTGATTGGCCAACTAAACTCAGAGGGCTAGACGAAGTGTATAAATAGCAGAAACAACATGTACATGCTGTAACGGCAGATTCTGCCATGGTGCAGCCAGTAAGGGTAGATACCGAAACCACCCTGACGCTACAAGAAACTGTGCGTTACTTATGTAGAGAAGTTGCTCGTATACATCTAGCCATTTTGCAACTTCAGAGTCAGAATAGAAATACAAGACGTCGAGGGAGTCACTCGCTTCGAAGCTTCGATGGGCCGCGCGGATGCTTTAAGGCACATTGCGAATACGGACGAAGTGCAAAGTGCCAAGGTGAGAATTGCATATACCCGCGTTTAGGTGGACCCAAATGGAAAGGAAGCACTAAACCGGTAGAGAGGAATTCTTAACCGGAAAATGATAAAACCCCCGCTAGTACGAGCCGTAGTGATGTTTCATTACAAAGGCTCCCAGATATGGCTTTAAAAGGCATACTTAAGGCAAAAACACAAGATGAAACAAGATATAATAGCACCGATACAGAAGGCAAGAGGGTCTAATTCTTCCTAAGCGGAGATCTGGAAAACATTGCCGGATTATCCAGGAACAAATTCATTATTAAAGATGAATTAACTGGACTGGAGTTTCTTATCGATACAGGTGCTGAAGTAAGCATAGTTAGATCAGACGTGGTGGAAGCAGATTGCCACACATTTGATTATCAACTATGGATCTAACACTTCGGCAGTTCGAACAGATCTTTTACCCCATCGCATGGTCGCACATGGCTTTGCCGACAACATCGAGAAACACCTTGCAGTGTTTCAACCTTACAAAGCCAAAAGAACAGAATTGAAGACAGGAGTAGAACAACAAATAAAATTGGTGGCTCTGTTGCCTTGTTAACCAAAGGCTCAACCATTGGCACAAGACAAGCATCAAGTTGCTGTGTCAGAATTTCACAATTGCACAAAGAGGGGATTTGTTGAAGGGCAAATTCCAATTTTGCTTCTCCAATAGTGGTAGTTCCCACACCTGAACCGGGACAATGGAAGGTTTGTGGAAATTATCGTATATTTAACACTGTGACGAAGGGTGATTCTTATCCTCTCCCTTACCAGGGTACTCTGCTCCGAGAGATAATGGGATATGAGGTTTATTCAACTTTAGATATCCTAAAAGCGTACTATCAGATACCGATGAAGGAAAATTCTATACCACTCACCGCAGTCAGATTTTCAATAGGGGGATCGCATGTATTTCTTCGAATGCCTTTTGGTTTGAAAAATGTCAGTCAGACATTCCAGCGTTTAGCTAAAGAAATCCTTCAGAATTGTCCATTTGCGAGGGTGTATGTAGACGGCATTATAATTTATATTCGCTCATGTGATGAACATCGTAGGCATTTGGAAACGGTTTTGACCGGGCTGGAACAATATGGAATAGTGGTCAAACCTAATAAGAGTAACATTGGATGCTCTTCAGTTAAGTATCTTGGACATGTACTTTCCAAAGACGGAAATAAACCTTTGGAAGTTAAAGTCCAAGTTATTAAGGACGTAACGGAGCCCCGGGCCGTGCGCCAGTTTTGAAGGTTCTTGGGCATTATCAGATATTATCGTTGATTCATTCCAGGTCTAGTCGGAATTCTATGATCGTTAACACGCCATCTTCCACATGAAAAGAACACGATCAAGAAGTCTTGGCCTATAAACTTGAGTCAGGAAGACCGAGAAAAATTTCAGAGCGCCAAGGAAATGCTAAGCGATATAACCACACTAGCACCTGTAGATTGGGAAAAGCCATTCGAGCTAATCACAGATGCCTCAAATGTTGCAATAGGGGCAGTGCTTCAGCAAAGAGACCAGGACATTTTGAGACCGATTGATTTTTATGGCCACAAGCTTAATGACCGAGAAAAACGGTATGATACGTTTGGTAAAGAGATTCTATCTGTGTATGACGCAGTACTACATTTTGGGCATTATTTAGATGGTTATCAATAAAAGTTATTGACAGATCATAAGCCGTTGATCAGCATACTTGGTAAAACAGCGAGGCTTAATTACTCTCGAAGAGTAAATTTCCAAATAACCCAGTTAATAGAGTTAGATTTTACTGTCTCATATTTCTGGTAAAGAGAATGTAGTAGCCGATGCACTTAGCAGATCGAATGAAGCCAATGTCTAGCTGATATATCAAGGTCTATTGAAGAATCTAGATGATTCTACGAACAATTTAGTAAGTCAAATCGAGGAAGCGCAAGGATTGGATCCCTTCACGTTTGTTTTGTCCAAGAGACCAGGATATGTGCGCAAGCTCCTGTGTGGCAAGTGGTTGTTATGCGAAACGTCCAGAAATCAACCACGACCATATGTGCTGTTGGAGTTACGTGCCAAAACTATCCAACTATTATACGACATGAGACATCCATCCATAAAAGCCACAATTCGATTAGTCACCGACAGATACGTATAGCTGCACATGTCTAAAGACATACGGGTATGGGTAAGAGCCTGCGCCAAGTGTCAAACGTGTAAGGTGTGGAGACACACCAGAACCGAGATACAGAATATTGGGATACCAATTGGATGGTTCAGACACGTACATATAGACATTGTCGAGATGCCCGAGGTAAATGGTAACAAATATTTGCTAACTATGGTAGACAGATTTAGTCGTCAATTCGAAGTGACGATTTTAAAAGACATAACACCGCAAGAAGTCTTGTTCGCGTTTCTACATAATTGGATATCGCGTTATGGTGTTCCGGAAAAGGTCACTAGTGATCGCGGTAGTCAATTTATGTCCGAGCAATTTCTCTGTGAATTGGATGAAGTATTTGGCAATTTGATATGTAATCCACAGAATGAAAGCAATTTCATGGATCTAACCGATCTTTTGGCTGATCAGGAATCAGAACTTGTTATCGACAGTTTTGGAGGGCGATAAATCCTCCGCAAAATTAAAATAACATTAACTGATAAATTTAAACCACCTTGGCTGATTGTAACAAATTTTATTTAAAAAGAATTTTGTCTTTTAATTTCCAGAACTTTCTTTGTTTAAATACTTGACTTTGAATTGTGCGCCATTTTCAGTTTTTAAGCATCACGGTCCTAGACTGGTTGTATCTTCCTTTGGTCTGCTGCAATTATCACATTTTCTTCATTAAAAACTGACCAACTTATAAAATATATATCTGCTTAAACTGTCTTGTATTTTTATTGATGCACGCATAGAAGGGACGTTCTGGAACAGGTAATTTAATAATTCTGTTGTTCACGTATATCTCCTTCCAGATTATTTGTTTGGGTGTTTTGTACGAGACAGGTTTCACATCCCTTTTGCCTAACTCTATGTGTCATTTTAATAATTTAACTTCACAGATATGGATGCTGATCTTAAATTTGAGGACACTAGCAAGTTAGTGCAAGATATTGCAGGTCTGAATTGAGCAGATGCGAATGAAAATATAAGCTTATGAGATTCTAGTGTAAATTTTAGGACTACAAGCGATCTGGCAGACACGAATAGGTTAGGAGCCTCTACAAGATGCAGCAAAATTAAACCAGGCAGATAATGATGTAATCGTGCCAATTTGGATATTAACGAACCATAAGCCGCCAACATAGTATATTTAGTAAAACCACAGGGCAAACTATCCCTCATAATGTGAACTCCGAAAATACATGACTGGTTGAGTTAAAGTTATAGTCTCACACACTTGCGGGATGAACGTACTTGCAGATGCGCTCAGTGGATCAAATGTGACGGAAACAAGTTGATATTCCATGGTCCGTTAAAAGACCTTGATAGTTCGTCAGAGCTTGACCAGAAAATTAATTGAGGCGTAAACAGTGAATTCCTTAGCGGTTGAACTGGAAAATAAACCAGCTTGCATCGAAGGTTTGTGACTTATATGCCGTCGAATTACAGGCTACTATAATTCAATAGCTGCATGAGTTGCGACATCCCTCTAATCAGGCTTATCGCGGTGAATATGTTTGTCCCGGAATTCGCGAGATGTCAACCATGCTACGTTTGGAGGCACATCAAAACAGGTAAAGAATTAAGAACTAACTTCTGGTAGAGTTATAGGTGTATACATCGATTTAGTTTAAAACCTCGGGGTCAACTTCAAATTCTCTAGCTCACAATGGTGGATGGCTTTAGTCGCCATCTCGAATTGGGTCACATTATCCAAACCGTCAGACATTCTGGAATGAATATTACAAATTGAAGTAAACCGACGCCAAAATAATAAATCATAAATGTTGTCCACAAGCAAGCTAAAGCAGTCTCAAAAAAGGAAGTTTAATAATTAAACCGTAATAATGAATCGGAATTCAGGAACCATACGCTATTCAACAGATAAATGTGCGATTACCTAGTCAAACTTCCTCAATGCGATAAATTGTTTGCGATAGACTATGGAAAAACCACCATGCTATCTAGACATTTAGTTATTAAATTGTTAGTCAATGCGAGCACTGCTGTTTAATTTTAAAGCACAACCTTTATCCACTACTTTGACACGTTAATTTTTCCACACAAATACACAATAATTCAATACTCATTGAAGCAAAGCACAAATACGTATTCAACTAGATCGAATTTGTGTAATATTTTCTAGGACCAAAGATTACATATAATAAATAAAGATTTTCTTATATCCATCTCTATGCTGTGGTTTTAGTACACTGCGCCTGGAAAATATACCGAAACTCAGACTGACAAATGTGGCCATCGAGGAGCGCTCATTCAATAATAGTGCACAAACCATATCAAATCAGAACTTGTTTATAAAAAATGTGTAAGTTCTCAGCTGAAGAATTGTACAACGTCCATACACGCATTGATTTGCATACAAAAAGGTTAAACGGTATATTTTTTATTTTCTGAGTACTTTAGTGAGTACAGAAATAAAATTAATATAAAATTAGATAATACCTTCATATTGGACACAAACCCCATTTTTATTCTGAACGAATGCGAATTAATTCTTTCAATATATTTAAGCTCATCTTCGTAAGTTCTTGGCATTGTGAAAACCTTGCACCGGTTGAATTTAAGTCCACGCTTTTTATAAATGTATGTGGGGTACTTTAATAAAAGACGTTGATATAATTAAATAAAACGCATAACAATATTTAATGAATAAATGAATAAAAAAGTTTAAAACTTTGATAATGAATCAAGATTTTCCAAGAATTATCATTAGTTCAGAATGTTATAATAGATATGTAGAGCGCAAACTCCGCATAATAAAAAAAATCAACAATTTTAATACGAGTAAATAAACAAATAAATACAATAGATGTAACTTTCCGTCAATAGTGCTGCGTAACTTCACTAATAATAAGAAATACGAATATGGAAGCAGCAAATACTACTAGTGATCTCTAATAGGACCTGGGTATCATTCTTCGGTTTGTAGAGGTTAAATTAATTATCGGACAGAAATTTACCTCTCATATAAAAATAAATCAATTTTTATTTTTGGACATTTGATGTTATCACTGGTTTCGTAAAACAATATTGTAATTTTTGAAAAATATTGTAAAATTTTTTTGAAAGTTCTTTTGTTCATATTGTCGAAGTTTTGGACTTGTCTTGTAAAAAGGAATGAGACAGTTTTGATCTGAGTTTCTGAATTGCATAAGCGGGACACTGCATGGTTCATCTCCGATTACTTTGTGAATAAAATTTGTAAATCTTCTCGTCATTTTGGTGTTTTTAATTATCAGCGAAAAGAACCATAAGTTCGCTTTGGGTAATTTAAGTGAATATTTGTTTCAAGGTCTCAATCATTCCAATTCAGTAAATTTGTGGACATCAGCGTATCCGGGTAAGCTTACTTAATTAATATAATATATAAATTATAAATAATTTAATAATATAATGTCTGGTTTATTAAATACTGAGGATACAGAGCAGTTGGCTAGCGGACTTAAGGATTGTAGCTTAAGAGATAGTTCAGAGGAACTTAAATGTTCCAAGATAGATGATCATTCCGCATATATGGATTTTCCGGGCCTATGTTGGATGGTCCACGTATTTGTATGTCTTCCGTGTTTATTATTAGCGTATCGTCTAGACGAGCTTTAATTATGCCTAATTCTGCAGTTAAATTATTCATTTGAGAAGTCAATGCCTGAATCAACGTTTCCAACCCATCAGAAGTCATTTTAAATGTACGACAAATGCTTTATTTTTACTCAATTATATATAGAATTTTGCTCGCACAACGAGCATCGATTTAATAAAACAAATTTACACATTAATTAATTTATGTTCACTTCAGCTCGAAGTCTGCTTTTCTCATTGGGCTGACTGCTTCATTCTTATACGGGCGCTTCTGCGAGGAATTTCTGTTGAAATAATGTCTGCCCTAGATAAGACCCTTTGTTCATTATTTGTCTTAAAGGTGGCTATTGCCACACCTTCCCCCCTCAGGAATCGGCTTTCGTACTCTGCTTAAACGATCCAGTGCAACAGCTCGTGGTCCATCGGGCAGGCTAACAGAAACAGTATTGTGCTCTGCGTCCACACTCTCCACGCGATACGGCCCATCACTGACAGCCTGCAGTTCCATGGGCTCGACCTTCGCTACCATGACATAGTCGCCGACATTGAGACGAGTGCGTATCGGTTGCCTTGCATAGCCTTGTCGCTGTGTGGCGCCTACATATTCAGTTAACCGTTTTAGTCGTTCCTGAATATCCGTTATGGTGCAGCGCTCATGGGATCCTTGGATTACCGGTTCACCTGGCAGTCTTATGTGTTCTCCATAGACCATGGTCGTTGGAGTGAATCCTGTAGCTGTTGAGACTGTAAAGCGCATGGCCCGCTCGACCAAATGTAATTTGTCTCTCCACGTTCCCAGGCTCTCGTGGCACCATCATCGCAGTACTTCTTTCATCGTCCTATTTGCGCGCTCAGCTGTCGCATTGGTTTGCGGGTGATAAGTGGCTGTGCGGGAATGCTTTATGTCAAGGTCTTTGCACCACTGATTAAATTCTTTCGACTCAAACTGTGCGCCTTGATCGGTAACAATAACTTGTGGTGCACCGAATCGACTGAGCCATCGCTCTTCTAAGCACGTTATAATCTTTTCTGTTGTGATCTTCTTCAGTGGTACAAACTCGACCCATCGGGTAAACTTATCGACCATGGAAAACACATAGGACACGCCGCCGCGAGCTACCGGCAGTGGACCTACCAGATCGATATGCAGAAACTCGTTCCGTGCAGTGGCATTGAAAGCAATCGGAGTGACTTTTTCTCGTTTTTGTGGTTTACAACGTTGGCATGTAGTGCACTGTTGACAATAGCTACGAATTTCTTTGGACATGCCAGGCCAATACAATCGTGACTGCAATGTCTCAATGAGCCGCCCAGCGCCGGGATGTCCTAACGTTTCATGCCAAAAGGCCATTAATTCTGTTCTTATAGATTCTGGCACAAACCATTGCACTGTTTGTCCTTCTTTCCGCACCAACAGGCCGTTCTGTAGACTCAACGTTTTATATGGTGCAGACACCACTGTGCCGTTTTTTAATTGATTGACTATTTCCTGACATGTAGCATCTCTTCCCTGTTCTTCAGAGACTTTTATAAGCGGCGAAACCCGCACAGCGGAAATTCTGCTGAGCGCATCGGCCGCCGCATTCTCGATTCCTGCTCTATGATGAATTGATATATCGTACTCTTCTAGTTCTTCAATGGCTCGATGTACTCGTTTCCTCTCAATACATAGTGATCTCCAATGCACTAGCGCTTTGTGGTCGGTAAAGACGTCCACGTGTCCCCCGATGACAAAATATCTAAACTTCCGCAGCGCCCATTGTACGGCAAGTAATTCTTTTTCTGTGACTGTATAGTTCTGTTCCGCCTTAGTGAGTGTGCGACTTATATATTGCGCAGGACGTCCAATAAACCGGCGCAATTGTTTTCTAGTAGTAGGCACCGGATAATCCCTGATAGGTTGTACATTCGAATCTAACGGCATGCATCCGTCCGCTGAGACTAAGTGCCTCAAGAACCGCACTTCTTGACCTATCTGTACCTTTTCTGGATTAAAATGTAATCGCCATTCTACAGCTTTGGCCAACATCTTCTGCAGACTCACACATAATTCGTGTTCAGTAGTGGCCCATATAATAACATCGTCTATGTAAGCTGTTGTACAAGTTAAGTCAGACACGAACGAGTCCATCATTCTTTGGAACACTTTCGGTGCGTTTTTAAGGCCAAATGGTACCCGAGTGAATTGGAAATGACCTTGGGGTACTTGTACCGCTAACTTCCATCGGTCTTCGGGCCGCACGCCTATTTGCCAAAATCCCTGTTTAAGATCAAGCAAGGCAAACCATTTGCCTCCCGCTAGCTGTAAGAACAGATCACGCAGAGCCGTCATGAGATACGGGTCCGGTTTAGTTACTGAGTTCAATTGCCTATAATCAGCCGCTGGTCGGAGCGAACCATCCTTTTTCGTAACATAAACCATCGGAGCACGAAAAACAGATGTTGACGGTTCAAGAACGCCGGCTTCTATCATTTCTTGGGTTGCTGGAGTCGCTGCTGCTAATTTCTTTGGAGGAGCTCCATATACTTTTGGTGGTTCGTAACTGTCATTTAGTTCTAGCCATAGCTTAAACTGGTCGACCGTCGGCCCTGGACGCTCGCTACAATCCGGCAATTGGAATATAATGTTATATTGGGTTTGAAGATTCTTCCACCACCCAGGCAGACAACTGGTCTCCTCCTGCATCTTAGGGGTACATATAGACTTTATTGAACTTATTCCCTCAGGCCGCGATAGGCATACACGTTTATTTTGACAGTCTATCGTCTTAACCCATTTTCTAATGAAATCAAGTCCCAATAAGGGCGTTTGCGTATTCGAAACAACAAAAGACATATGATAGACATTTTCATTTATTAACAACTTCGTGTCCCACTCGCCCACGGCGCGCGCTTCTAATGAACAATAACTCGCGACTTCGTTTCTATATAAGCACGATGGAATTATCTGAAACACATTATGCTCAGCTCGCTACCAGTGATTGCTGTCGCCATCTCCGCTGCAAGGACTATCTATGCTGGCTATCATACTGTAGAAACCCATTGGTCACTACAATAGCAGTAACACTGAGACACCAGGCTCGAATGATCCATACATACTGAATCATGATCTGGCTTAGAACAACTAAATTCATCAGCAGTTTCACTTAAACTTAATTTCTTAATTTCTTAAATTAATTGCTCTGTATCTTCGCACATATTTTGGTGTCCAGTATGCTAAAATAAAATATATTACAATATATTTATTGCAACAATTTTTTTAATCACTCCGACTCACTGATTGCCACAGCATCCTTATCAAAAGCGGAAACCTTGAAAACAGAATATCCATGATTATTACCTGAAGTTCATTCAAGAACCTTCCCGTGATATTAATAAGAATAATAATTTTTAGTGAACTTTCAAAGAACCAACAACATCAAGACAATAACATACAGTATGCATACCACGCAACTCAAAATCGCAAGAAGACTGAATAATAAAGTCAACAAAGACGAATCAAAAGATTCAAAAATGAGCACGAATAAAAAAATCCAAAAAAGACTAATATTTTTTAAAAACAAATTTTGTTTTAGGAAACCAGCGGTAACATGAAATGTCCAAAAATTAAATCTGAGTTATTATTAGATGAGGAGTTATATAATCTCAAACAAGTTAATTGACTTCCAGGATATTTGAATTTACCACGCTTTGTCAATAATTTGGCTAGTCTTCAATCATGTCAATTTTGTTGTTCTTTAGAAGCCCTTTGGTCACTACCATAAAATAGCCTCTGAGATGCCAGGCTCGGATAATTCGTATATGTTGTATGATCATCTAATTATTAACACCTAAATTCCTCAGAACTATCTTTTAAATTACATTATTTAAGTCCACCTGCTAATTGCTCTGTATCCTCAGTGTTTTCCAAACTATCTATAATATCAGAATAAGATATATTGCAGCATATATTATAGAATAGAATAGAATAGAATATCTTTATTTGGATTCAAACCACACATGTTCCATCGAATAATGATATTTGAAAATGTACAATATAAAAATGATATCACATCACATAAATATGTGCAATTAGTCTCATGTAGATAAGTAAATCTCACTAGTTGTACTGTACAATATATCAACATCAGAAAGTTCAGCTGTAAAGAGTAATAGATTCATCAACCAAAATAGGAAAAATTAAGGTATAATTCGAGTGTAACATTATGCAAAAAAATGAGAACCAGGACTAGCATTTATAACAATAAATGTGCGCACCGAAACACGCTGATATCCACGGATGACAGAACGATAAGGTGGTGACTGTTTTGTCCACCTATGTTGGATGGTCCAGGTACTTGTATGTCTTCCGTGTTTATTATTAGCGTATCGTCTAGACGAGCCTTAATTATCCATAATTCTGCAGTTAAATTATTCATTTGAGAAGTCAATGCCTGAATCAACGTTTCCAACCCATCGAGAACCACCGCTTGATACGTGCCATGGTATCCATGGGCATCTCACCCATTAATGGCTTCAGGCTGTATAATTCTAAGAACACTTCCTGAGGCCTAGCCCGGAAATGATCCAACACGCGTCTTTTGTATTCTTCATACGTGAGGTCAACCGGCAATTCCAATTGGACTGCTACTGTCCGGTCCACTAATTCCTGGACAGCTACACGCACAATAGGTGCTTCCAATGTAAATTCTTGGGCTCGAACTGATGTTTCAAATTTTTCGAACCACAACTGTGGCCTTTCCACATCTAGTGGTGCCAACATCGGCTTAAACTCTGATGACGGTCTGAAATAACTCGTCGATTCGGCTGAAAACGCCGGCATATTTCCTCCTGATTCCTCTTCGGCGCGGTCGCCATTGTTTTTGTCCACCTATGTTGGATGGTCCACGTACTTGTATGTCTTCCGTGTTTATTATTAGCGTATCGTCTAGACGAACCTTAATTATGCCTAATTCTGCAGTTAAATTATTCATTTGAGAAGTCAATGCCTGAATCAACGTTTCCAACCCATCAGAAGACATATTAAATGTACCACAAATGCTTTATTTTTACTCAATTATATATAGAATTTTGCTCGCACAACGAGCATCGATTTAATAAAACAAATTTACACATTAATTAATTTATGTTCACTTCAGCTCGAAGTCTGCTTTTCTCATTGGGCTGACTGCTTCATTCTTATACGGGCGCTTCTGCGAGGAATTTCTGTTTAAATAATGTCTGCCCTAGATAAGACCCTTTGTTCATTATTTGTCTTAAAGGTGGCCATTGCCACAGAGCCTACTATACGTGACCGGTTTTAACATTGTAGAGGCCTATTGTTCACTACCATAACAGAGCATCTGGGATGCCAGGCCCGGAAAATCCATATATGCGGTATGATCATCTAATTTGGAACACTTAAGTTCTTCTGAACTATCTTTTAAGCTAAAATCCTTAAGTCCACTTGCTAACTGCTCTGTATCCTCAATATTTAATAAACCAGCCATAATATTATTAAATTACTTGCAATTTATATTATATTAATTAAGCTTACCAGGATACGCTGATATTTACGGTTTAAAGAACAAGACGATTGAAACCTTAAAAACAAATATCCACGTCAATTACCTGAAGCAAATTTGTTGTTCTTTTCGCTGATAATTAATTAGAACAATATATAAGTATATTAAAATAATTTATTATCAAATGTGCCGTAGATGGAACCACGCAGTGCTCCGCTTGTGCGCTTCAGCAACAGAAAAATCTCTCTTTTCACCTTCGAAAAGACAAGTCAAAAACTTCGACAAGATAAACAAAAGAACTTCCAAAAAATTTACAATATTTTTAAAAAAAGTACAATATTGTTTTACGAAACCAGCGATAACATCAAATGTCCAAAAATAAAAATTGATTTATTTTTATATGAGGAGTTAATTGGTGTCCAATAATTAAATTAACCTCCACATACACCCTCATGTTTAAGATGATTAAGCATACATGATGTAGTCCTCATTCTTCGGTTTCTTGATGACTCCTCCAGAACGAGTTTCAACAAGTTGTGCTGGTACTTCACTAGATTTCATGTTCATATTGCATTGTTCTTTATTCTCAGTTGTCTTGGTTTTAATCTTTACTTCTTTTCCATATTTGTTCGACTCTTCCTTTTTTCTCACACATTTCTGAGTCACATCTCGCCTCAGCTTCTGGATACTTCGATGGATACTGTTCCTCAGTCTCCTCCTCCGTCCATATAAACTGTGGAATGCAGCGATCTAGTGCTACACACTCTACTGTGCCATTTACTTCTATAAATGCATTTTTATCAGTCATATGATTGACTTTAAATGGCCCCTTATAGAACGGAGTCAGACAATTCTGTCTGTTCTCGTTAGTTATATATACATGAGATGCCAGCTTTAAATCTGAAGATACATAGCATTTAGACTTTGGACTTCTAGTTTTGGTTGGAGCTAAACGACTCATTTTATCTCTCAATGCTCCAACAAACCAATCTACTGAACTAGAGGCCCAATCGAGACAACTTGGAGCTTCTATTAGAATATCTCCAGGTAACCTCAATGGCTCTCCATAAACAAGTTCTGCTATGGATGTTCCTAACTGAACTCTGTATCTGTTTCGCATTGCCAACAAAACTATGGGCAAATCATGTATCCAACTGGATCCACCGGTGCAGCGTAATGCAGCCTTCAGCTCCCTGTGCAGTCTCTCAACCATCCCATTGGCTCTGGGATTATAAGCACATGTGTGTCTTACTTCTATCCCCATTGTATTCAATGATCTGATAAACATTTCAGACATAAACTGACTACCACGATCAGTAGTTACCCTTACCGGTACACCATATCGCGACACCCAATTATGCAAGAACATAAGTAAGACTTCTTGAGCTGTCATGTCCCTCAGGATTGCTACCTCGAACTGACGACTGAAATGATCAACCATCGTGTGTAAATACATTTGCCTAGAAATTTCGGGCATTTCTACTATATCAATATGAACATGCATGAAACGACCCGCTGGTATACCAATCGTTTTAATTTCAGTTTTTGTATTACGCCAAACTTTACAAGTTTGACACCGAGCACATGTCCTTACCCAGGCTCTTATGTCTTTCGACATCTCAGGCCATACATATCTATCAGTGACCATCCTGATAGTTGCCTTAATGGAAGGATGACAATTCATGTAGCTGTTAAATTACCTTATACCTTAATTCTAACGGTACATAAGGTCTAGGTTGGCTCCTGGAGATTTCACATAATAACCACTTATCTCCAATCTTCCTGCGTGTATATGTAGGATTCTTTGCCAACACAGCTACTAAAGGATCAAGACCTTGTGCTTCCATCAATTTCTGGACAAAACATTAGTAGATACAACAGAACATACGAGTGACTCCGAACGAATCATATCTCCATATGATACGTCTGGTCTACTGAGAGTATCTGCCACCACATTCTCTTTTCCTGAGATATGAATAATGGTAAAATCAAATTCTGCGAGACGAGTTATTTGTGAATTCACCCGCCGAGAATTATTTAGCCTATTTGTTTTCCCAAGAATACTTAAAAACGGTTTATGATCAGTTAATATCATAAACTGATGTCCATCTAGGTAGTGCTCAAAATGCAACACTGCAGAATAAACTGCTAGTAACTCCTTTCCAAGCGTGTCATATCGCTTCTCGCGATCTTGGAGTTTCCGACTATAGAATCCAATCGGCTTGACAATACCATTTTCCCGTTGATGTAACACTGCTCCTATGGCTACATCGGAAGCATCTGTGACCAACTCAAACGGCTTAGTCCAATCCACAGGTGCTAATGTGGTTATTTGGCTTAACAGATCTTTGGCCCTCTGGAATTTTTCCTTGTCGTCTTGGCTAAAATTAATAGGCCAGGACTTCTTGATCGTGCTCCGTTCACGAAATAAATGTCGAGTTAGCGACCTCAAAATTCCAGCTAAACCTGGTATGAAACGACGATAGTAGCTAATCATGCCCAAAAATATACGCAACTGGCGTACAGTTCTGGGTTCTTGCACATCCTTGATTGCTTGTACCTTATCTTCTAAGGGCTTGATTCCATCCTTGGAAATGGTGTGTCCAAGAAATTTTACGGTAGAGCAACCAATCCTGCTTTTTTCTGGTTTCACTACCAATCCATAATGTTCCAGTTTAGACAAAACGACGTCCAAGTGCTCCCGGTGTTCCTGCCTAGATTGACTATATATAATGATGTCATCTATATACACTCTAGCAAATGAACAGTCTTGAAGAACTTCCTCCGTCAGACGCAGGAATGTCTGACTTGCATTCTTCAAACCAAAAGGCATACATAAGAATTCATGCGATCTTCCTCGAGGGAATCGCACTGCTGTGAGCTGTATAGATTCTGCCGCCATAGGTACTTGATAGTACGCCTTCTGCAAATCTAACGTTGTGTATACCTCATACCCCATTATATCACAGAGCAAAGTACTCTGGTTTGGTAGAGGATACGAATCACCTTTCGTTACCGAATTCAATAGATGATAGTTACCAAAAACCCTCTATTGACCTGGTTTAGGTTTGGGTACAACCACTATTGGAGATGCAAAGTTGGAATTTGAATGCCTACAAATTCCTTCTTCTCTCAACCACTTAAATTCTTCAATAGCAACCTGCTGCTTATGTTGTGCTAACGGTTGAACCTTCGGCGAACAAGGTAGTGGTTCCACCAACTCGATTTGGTGTTCTATGCCTGTCTTTAAGTCCTTGCGTTTAGCATTGAATAGCAGAAACACGGCCAGGTGTTTCTAGATGACATCCACCAAGTCATTGGCGACGACGGGTTTGGGTAGTCTCACTGACCTAACTTCTGAGGTCCCAGTCTCAGCATGCAGTATCCCAGTGCCTTGTCCAATGGTTCTAGATTTGGGATCTAAAGCGAGATTATAATTGATCAAAAAGTCCATCCCAATGATGTTAGCATTTATATCAGCGACCAGAAAATTCCACGTAAATGGAGATTTCTGCCACAATGTCACTGACAATTCTTTAACCCCCTTAACCTCAATTGGACTTCCATTAGCAGCCCATAGTTGGTAATTTAATGTGGGGCTATCTCTTTTCACCACATTGGTTCGAACTCTCCTCACCTCTGCACCCGTGTCTCTTAAGAAGTTTAACCCGCTAAGTTCATCTGTTATAACGAACTTATTATTGCTATAAACAGCAACCTCTTTAAGATTACCTTCCAGCCGAAATCTAAAAAATTTACGGACTGTATTACCGCGCGTTTCTTCCATCGAAGCTTCCGAACCTAACTTCGATAATTTGAGTATGCCTCGAATATGCATACCTTGGAGCCTTGCATTCGCAACCCCTCCTACGGCTCCTATTAGCCGGGGCTTCACTAGTTTTCCGGCAGCTTAGACCAGGCTACAGGAAGACTACTTCCTTTCCATCGAGGACCACCCAACTTTGGAAACGGGCATCCCCCTCCTGACATTTTACAAACTCGGCTAATTTACGATGCGAAATGCACTACTCGCGTGGTCCTTGTACACCCTCACGCGAATCGCCTCTCCGATGCTTGGAATCTGAACCTTGACTCCGAGAATTTACCCTACCTCTGTTGGAACTTTCCCTAATGTTTTTTATACAAACCAAATCCCTGTGGAGGGTACTTAATTCATTCTCTACGGTCAGGAGTCTCTCTGAGAGATGTCTGAGTTGCTGCTCCAGGCGTGAATCTGCTGTTTCTGCATACACCTTAGGTTCATTCTGACAATACACTTTGCCCTAACCTTTGAGCTTCGTTGGCCACTCTAGTTCCAATGTATCCTAGACATCCAAGGTGGCTCTTAGTCTAGCAGGCAATTGTGCTACAAATATACTATTTATAACTTCCTCAGATATATCAAGCCCGATGGATTTTAAAATAAGTCTGTCATAAAATTCAGATGGATGTTGATTTCCCATCCTTTCCTGATGTAACAAGTCAGTCATCTGTTCAATCCTCTCGGGTTGATATAGTCCATGGAGTTCTTTGACTAGAAGCTCAAATGCATTTGCTGGTTCTTTCTCAGAAACAAATTTCCTGAGTCTAAATAGATTCCTTTTTGACGGCTCAGGTAAGCACCACCAGACCGAGGCAAACCTTTCTATATGGTTGGTCATCCTCTTTAGTTTAAGATAAAATTTTGCTTCTTCGACCAATTCAGAATGGTTGACGGGTCTGTGCATATTGGGCTTAACATTGCTATCCACAGAATTTCGGCAAAAGCGATCATCTACATAACATCTTTCCGCATAGAGGATCCTGGCGCGGTCGCCATTTTTTGTAGAGGCCCTTTTGTCACTACCAAAAGAGAGCCTCTGTGATGCCAGGCCCTGAAAATCCATATATGCGGTAGGATAATCTAATTTGGAAAACTTAAGTTCTTTTGAACGATCTTTCAAGCTACAATCCTTAAGTCCACTTGCTAACTGCTCTGTATCCTCAATAATTAATAAACCAGCCATAATATTATTAAATTACTTGCAATTTATATATTATATTAATTAAGCTTACCGGGATACTGATATTCACGGTTTACAGAACAAGAAGATTGAGACCTTAAGAACAAATATCCACGTCAATTACCTGAAGCAAATTTGTTATTCTTTTTGCTGATAATTAATCAGAACAATATATAAGTATATTACAATAATTTATTAGCAAAGGTATCGTAGATGGAACACGCAGTGTTCCGCTTGTGCGCTTCAGCAACTCAGAAAAAACTTCCTTTTCACCTTCGACAAGACAAGTCAAAAACTTCGACAAGATGAACAAAAGAACTTCCAAAAAAATTACAATATTTTAAAAAAAGTACAATATTGTTTTACGAGACCAGCGATAACATAAAATGTCCAAAAATAAAAATTGATTTCTTTTTATATGAGAAGTTAATTGTTGTCCAATAATTAAATTAACCTCCACAACATCCTGGGCCTGCTGCATTTATTTCATCTTCTACATTTAACGTTTAGTCGATTTCCACAATATACTCCTGCTAATACTGTTTTCTATTTTTTACTTATGCATATATTTGGAGACGTTCTGGAACATATAATTTAATAATTCTGTTTTTCACGTCTATTTCTTTTCAGATTATTTGTTCAGGTGTTTTGTAACGTGAAAAGTTTCACAATCCGATTGCCTAACATTAAGTATCAAATTTATAAGTAAATTCGATCGACATGGAAGCTCATCATAAATTTGAGGACACTAGCAAGTAAGCTCAAGACATGGCAGGTATGAATTTAGCAGATATGAATGAAAGTACAAGCTTATCAGATTCTATTGCACATTTGAAGACTGATCACGACTTGACATCTATGAGGTTCTCAGACACCAATCGTTTAGAAGCCTCTACAGTTCCAATCTTCATCTATCTGATAAAGCTCAAATTTAAACGTTTTGATCAATCACGCGACATGCTGACATTGCTAAATGTTATAGGGTAGGTAAACAATCTCATCGTCCAAGACCTGTGGTGGTAAAATTATCAAAGAGGCCAACGAATATGCAGATCGAAGCCATCAATAAAAAGAAAGGTGAGAACCCGAATTTTTATAGCATATTTATTGGACGTGACTAAAAATTTCTCCAACGGAAGTTGGCAAAAGCGAAAAAGCTAAAGAACTATTAGGAGCGGAATCCGTCCCGCTATTATATGGAATTCACCAAGAGAAGAAACAATATAAAAAACGATGTATCGTTACTCAATGTTGGGGACAGCGGGGGGGGGGGAAGAGAAGTATAGCCTCAAAACCTGGCAAAAGATCAATAAAAAAACCAACAAAGCTGAACCAGTAGAAGTCGATAATTGTTTAGATACGTCGTATACTACATATACTTTATTTTATGCCAACTTTAGAAGTGTTAAGAATAAAAACTTTGTGCTGTTTATTTTGTAATAAGTAACGATTTTGATTTTATAATATTATCTTAAACTTGGCTCAACAAGGATAATGCAAACCACGAATTTGACATTCCTCACTATTCTTTATTTAGACAAGACAGATCGCTGGATAAAAGAGGTGGAGGAGTACTCATTTATAGTAAATCTGTATTAAATGCAAAAATTTTACGTACTAGTGAATATAATGCTATCATTGATTTTTTATCTATACAAATCGATAATATGACCTTAACCGCGGTTTACAGACTGCCGTATGCTAGTTTATATGATGATCAAACATTAACCGTTCTTTTCAATCTATTTTGGACTGTCATCGATATAATGTGTTGGTAGGTGATTTTAATAAGTTATATAACTGTGAAATAATCAATTTTTTCTAATCATGATCTCAAGCAGATTATAAATGAATCAACTAGTGGTTCGGAATGCTTAGATCATGTATATTTAGAAATTGGAACGATGAAATCACAGTTAGACTGTTGTAAACTATTTCAAAGAATTGGATCACAAACAAATTATTTTACAATGGAACATCTTGAGTAGCAAAACACAGAAACTTAATTTAGAAAATGCACACGCGAAATGTTCCAGAATCAACTGGAATCTTTTTAGAGAGTTAAGCATACTGATTGATTATGAAAGTTTTTATATCATGAACACTTACAAATTTGTTTCTTCAGTTTCAACGTTATTATCTGATATATTTCAGGCATTTACTTGTAGCTGGGGCGTTTACAGTTTACCAAAATTATATCGTGTTGTGCTGATGCTTGCCTGGTGCATATTCGTTACTTACTTGAACAATGATATGATGCCAAATACTCACTAATAATTGCCGCACAAATAATAGTTGTTGTGGTAGATCATAACGCGTAAGGAAAAATAGAGCAGTGCTGATACTTTTCGAGAGCCGCAGCGAGGAAATTGTAAAGTGGATTACAACTGAAATTGCCATGTTTAAGTTGTTCTCCAAGCAGACTGGATCACTGTCGGTGAGGATATGATACGTCCAAAGGAGCTAGTTTGTGCTCGACGTTGTGGTCCGTAATATTTTTTAATGAATATATAAACTCTGTAACTGATGAATTTTCGGTATTTAAGATAATTGTCTATACTATTATATGAAACTGATGACTACATAGTGTTGCTACACAGAACGTTAGCTCTGAGTAGCTGGTGAAATAAAAATATGCAATTGTGGGCTCAGGTGTGAGCTGTACTGTACCACTATGTGAATTATGCAAATAAATGAAAATCAAATGATCAAAATAAAATTTTACTCAAAAATTGCTGCAGAAGTCGAATAATACCGAAGAATTGTTCACAGACTCTACACATTTCTTAGCTATGAATAGCTGATTAAACCATGTGAGACCTGTTAGTATCAAAAAAGGAATCGTATGGATCCTTGAAAAGATCACGTCAAGTGATGCGCAAAAATAAAACTAACATGTTATACGTAAAACAGTCAGCAATTAATTGGGGAAATTCTAACAGTTACAAATAATGCAAAGCAATTTATTGCATGGTTGTAGTGCCCCAAATTCATTTAGATGGTTTTATATCGCCAGGATCATTAGGTACGATAAAAGATTTCAACCTGACTATGCTTACCAAAGTAGGTATCACACCTTGCATGATAATAAAATATTTAGGATATCTGAACAAAGCGAGATAAGGACCGCGATATTGGGGATGTAATTGCGCAACAGCAGCGTCGTTACGAACGAGAAACTTTCTCGCAGCTATGGAGCTGTGGATGAATGAGTACTGACCGAGGAGAAAGTCTCGGCTGATGGGCAGACAATTAACTGAAATGAAGGCAAAGACGAGAAACTTTGAATTCTGTATCATCCTGTGCGGATAATGAACGTTGCAGTTGACTAGGCAGGCGTAAGTTCATGCCTTACAAGAGTTACGACTCAGGCGGTCTTATGGATTTGCGTATACTAGATCACATAGCAAGAAGTAGTAAAGGAAATTTCTCGACACAGTTGTCACTAATGGATGAGGATACTAAAGCTACTTTGAGTTCCCTTTGCATTCCCTCTATCATACGGTGAGACTGAGGATGAAAGACAGTAGTCTTACAATATGTGCATCCTGTGAACCGCGAATTATGTTACTTTAAATCCGATGAAAAGCATGTACCTCTATCAGTAATGACCTGGTTTGGTCACCATAATGTGCTATATATACCGAGATAAATCCGTTAGTGACTTCATTTGCAGAAATAATGCCAAGAGGTAAAACCTCAGGCAATCGGGTGGATCTATCAGTCATATTTAGTACGTAGCTAAAACATTGAACCCGAGTCAGAAGTTGTTAGGGAATGTTCCAACTTATAATGAATGTGCCGGGTGAATTTGTTTTTTGGCATATAGCACACTCGGACACTTATTGCTTAGTGTTCCACCTAAGTCTATGGACCGAACAACTATCTGTAAGAAGTTTGCCAGTTGCTTTACAACGTGAGTGACATATATAGTGTATGGAGTCGATAACCATTCTCTGGAGGCTTGTGAGGCTGCATTTCCATGTAGTAGACAATTGGCAAACCCATTCAGAGTCGGCATACAAACATGGTGGAATGACGAGCTATTGAATTTTGAGTATGAGTGTCACCGCGTTGTTCCGTTTGTAAGAAAGATGGAGTTATTGTAGCTTCAGGACGTTGGCGAAGGTGGTTTTAGCAAGATGTCTGCCCTATAAAGTGCGTCTGTAATAACGTTTTGTTCAACTTTTCCATAAAATATAGAACTGTCATTCATTCAAACGTGATAACTATCTTTCCACTCTAGCAGAATAATTTTCCATGGTTGAAGTCGTATTTTGTATTACGCTAACTATTAGTACAGGATCAGTCAACATGAAATTCTTCTGCTGCCTATGATGATAATGAAGTGTCGCAATGCGTCATGGATGGCAAGGAGTTGTCGAACGTAAGTGTCGTATCTAGTTTCTACCCGCTATAGAGTTCGCAAGTAAAAACTAATAGAAACCGAACATCTTAGATCTCTTGTTCAATGGTGGCCCCAAATGCAAATTCAGATGCATCAGTTTTGAGTAAAAAAGGTCGTTGGAATGCTGGATATATTAGTATTGTTGCATTTTATTACGAGCTAATGGCATAATGTATTAATTTCTCGTCATCAGGTGATCAAAAAGTAGTGGAGTTTCTGCTTTGCCTTTTTCGTTTATGCATATGCCTACATAAAGGATAGTCTTATTAGGCCGAGGAGGAACATTTTCTATTATAACTTCTGGTTTTTGGAGACGTAATTTGCTTGTCCGAATTGGCCATAGATGAACAAGAATGTATAACTTTAGTTTAAATACGATGTCTTAAGAACTCTGCGCAAGTAGTTGCAAATTGCGTTTTTCACTATTGATATTGAGTCCATGATCTGATATGTGTGATAGGATATGTGGTATATATTTGGCATGTGAGTCAAGGTCTGAACTAAAAACCGCTGCGTTGCATCGTGTAGGAAACACGTAATCCTAATTTTCTGAGATTTAAAGAAAACGACTTGTATTCTCAAAGAGTTTTTGATATTTCTGTCGAAGGATGCTCTTAAGATGGCTGTATGATTTAAACTCCAAACGTTCGCAGGCAAGCTTCCAGAAACTTGGCTCAGGTCTGGTGGAGGGGTCAACGATTAACATCAGTAGCTGTTCCCTGTGTCTACGATGAATTCCTCTCTGATTTTAAAATATAGAATTTATCAAATTTGATTTGGTTAAATTCTGTTTGCTTCGGAGAACAAATATATATGCAAGTATGTATTAGGTTTTGCGAACCTAGTAACAAATTAGTTCAGTTGTGACCAGAAGGATAAACCAAAGGCAGCATGAACGGAAAGTATAATGTCATGCACATTCGTTTCGTGCTTACTGGCGACTCATCAGTAGGAGCCGGTATTACACCCTTTAACCACTATATATTTGGTAGAAGAATGTGGAATAATAGGACAGTACATTCTCCTAGACGAATGTGTAAACCTGCAATAGTGAAGCTAACATCATCTAAAGTCAACGACAATGCGACTTCGACGCTAACTCACACTATATAATACATATACCGAGTCTGTAAAGGATACTAACACTATGGCTATTGTGTTAGTAACCGATACCAACATTATTGTACCGAAAAGGTACATTGTACTAACACTATTGTTTCCGAATCGGTACATGGTGCCAACCTGATGGATATCAATTTATGCTATATTTCACCAAAAATGAGAATTACAACAATTACAACAACTTGCAAATATATTAGTTCTCCGCAACAAACAGTATTTAACTGTTATGTATTGAATTCAATGATGTCATGCTTACGGCGAAATGTGATAACTGATATCGATCAAGGCCAGAGTGTATGGATTTACTGGAGTAACAGGTGTTCAGTAATTGTTGTAATTCTCAATTTCGGTGAACTATAGCATAAATTGATATCCATCAGTTTGGTACATGTACCGACTCGGAAACCATAGTGTTAGTACCATTTACCTTTTCGGTACAATAATGTTGGTATCGGTTACTAACACAATAGCCATAGTGTTAGTATCCTTTACAGACTCGATATATATATATATAGTGTGAGTTAGCGTTGAAGTCGCATTGTCGTAGACTTTATATGATGTTAGCTTCACTATTGCAGGTTTACACATTCGTCTAGGAGATTGTACCGTCCTATTTCCCACATTCTTCACCCAAATATATAGTTGTTAAAGGGCGTAATTCCGGCCTCTACTGATGAGTCGCCAGTCAGCATGAAACGAATTTGCATGAGATTATATTTTTAGTTCATGCTGCCATTGGTTAATCCTTCTGGTCACAACTGAACTAATTTGTTACTAGGTTCGCAACACCTAATACGTACTTGCATTTTTTTGGTTGTTTGGCCGGGTCATATAGGCAAGTAGGCTCCGCATTGTACATAAAATTATCGGTTGTACTGTCTTCGAGGTAAAGTATAAATTTCAGCAATAAGCGTTTGAAATTTGATTGTCTATTTTTCGCGTGACGAATATGTAATGTTTTTTAGTTGTTTATTATTGCTAGCCAAGGAAGGAAACCAGCATCCGCTTGATAAATGCTCCAAAAGGCGCAAACAATTTCGACATTTTTAGAAATAATTTTGGTAATCAAAGCACCCATTCTTTGGAGAATATCGACTAAAGAATTTATGAGATCTCGATAGTCCTTATATTGATATGGACGGTGTTGATCCATGGTTTTATTAGAATTTGCTGCGTTTATGACATATCTTACAAAGATTTAAGAAAAATTTGAAATTAATTTCACTCAAAAGGATAGCTTAATGTCATCAGATGTTGTGCTGGCGGAGGAAAACGGAGCTAACTTAGGTTTGAGGGTGTTCATGTTTGAAAGTACCTTAATGGACATCAGAATACGTTAAATAAAAACGCATAAAAGGAATTAATTTTTTTAATAATTTAAAACATACGTGTCATGTTCATTTTGATTCCAATAACAAAGCGCTTATCAAAATTTGCTTACACCAATTGAACTAAGATTTCGAATCAATTGCTGCTGGTAAATTCATCAACTATAGTAAATATTAGCCGTCACAAATTGAAAACAGGTATGGTATAAAAACAATTTCTGTTAAAGAATTAAACCAGATTAAACCAAAGAAATTGAAATACTCAAAACTTGTGTCACAGATTAAGCAGGATGGAAATGACAGGATGATCCAACGGTAATAATCTGATAATTCGCGTATTAGATTCGCTGATGTCGGTTTACTGAGGTACAAACAAATTTCCCGCTCAAAAACCAATTATAAAAACCACGTACAATTAGAATATTAAAGAAGAATTGCTCAATAAACTTGTATTATAAAAACGAGTCAGCCAGTCACAACAGTTTCACTGCTCTCCGATCCTGGCGGAATCGCCAATTTAACGCCTCGGCTAAAGTGCCGTGCTACAATACTAATAATATAATATAAAGATACGGAGGGGGCAGTTGCTGTTGACGCCTTTAATATAGCCTGGGAGAAATTCACCGAGAAATGCCGTGAGCGATTGTGTGTATTTGCAGAGTATGGATGTCCAGAACTCCTTCTAGACAATAATTCCTTCTGTCATTATTTTGGCTGGATATCTTTGAGCGTATACACGTAAACAAGTAGAATTTCCAAGCAGGGTGTGTTAATTGTTGTACGAAACCCTAGATTATTCTTACCGAAATTCTGAGGCAACACCGATTTGTCTAGAACACATAGAAATCTGATTTATATATGATCTATTACGCTGCAACAAGAAGATTGGCGTAACTGAAGACTAGCCGAATAATTGACATAGCGTGCTAAAAGCAAGTAGGACAGATGGTGTAGATAGTCAGTGCAGTAGAGAAGGCGACAGCAATCACAGGTAACGAGCAGGGCAAAATATGTTACGAGGTAATTACCTGATCTGCGTTTTGACTAACGCAGCTTTCATTGTTCCAGTAATTTTCTTTTTTTCATAATATTTCGATCTACATTACCGTAGATCTTCATCAGATGCATTTCACGAAACAAATGAAGCATTTGTTTCGTGAAATATCTGATGAAATCTATAATGAAAAAAGAAAATTACTGGGCGAAGTCAAAACGCAGATCAGGTAATTACAATTATTCCAGGTGCGCATCAAGGCAACTCCTTCATGTTACGAGGTAATTGCATCGCGCTTATAAAGATGCAAAGTCGCACGTAATTGGTCAACGATAAGCGCGTTTTCTCATTGGTCGGGAGTAATAAATTTTGACATTATTTTTGACAAAATGTCGGGGAATTAATTTGCGTTTTGTCGATGTACCATCCCATATGCTCGGGGATTTTACGGGCTTGAATTCAATACATTTTTACACTGAAATTGAGAGGTCTTATGAAAGACTCCGACGTAAAATGACCACCGTGATCACTATGGGTTTTTACCGAAAGACTACAGTGTTACGCCAAAATAACCAGTAATGTGAACAAGATTGTTTTTGCTGTCATTTCCTTTCAAATTGCCACTTGAATTTGACGACTCATGCGATCAACTATTGCGAGCAAATATTTTTAATCTTTGACTACTGGCATCTCGAAATTGTTAATATTTGAACCGTCCGGTTGATATCTCGATATTCTGAACATCGGCTCTGGTGTTTCTCGAAACCATACAGTTTTGGCAGTTGGTACGGGCACGTATCCAGTTCCATATGTCTTTGGGCATATTCGGCCACACATATCTGTAAGCAATTCATAGAATGATGTAGCTGTTGAAATATTTTGACGCGTCTGGAAGTTTCACATGACATACTCACGAGCTTGCCAGCGTAGGCTTGTCACTTAGCTAAAATCATCGTAAATGGATCCTATCCTTACGCTTTCATGATTTGCTAGAATAAAATATCTGGAGTATCTCCTAGATTGTTTAGCGTGTCAGCTCGGCATCTACATTATTCGGTCCGCTAAGTGTATCTGCTAGCACATTTCCTTAGTCAGCTATATGAGAGAAAGTAAAATCGAAATCTGCTAATTGGGCAATCACATAATTAGGCCTGCGTCAGTAATTAAGCCTCGCCGATTAAAAAAGTATGCTTACAAGCGACTTGTGGTTCGTCAATAACTTGAATTGTTGACCGTCTAAGTAGTGTACGAAATGTAGCACAGCAGTATACACAGCAATAAAATCTTAATCAGGCATTTTATACTGCTTTTCTCGGTCATAAATTTTTCAACTGTAAAACCCAATTGGCCTCACTATACCATTGCCAGTTTGCAGTAGCACTGATCCCATTGTAACACCTGAGGCAACTACGAATAGCTCAAATGGATTATCCCAGTCTACAGATGCTAGGATGATTATTTCACTTAGCATTTCTTTAGCCCTATGGAATTTTTCTTGATCTTCCTGGCTGATGGTGATAAGCTACTTGCGAGTCGGCTTGTTAACGATCCTAAAATTCCGGCTAGACCTGGGATGAATTGTTGATAATAGCTGATCATGCTCGAAAATCTACACGATTCCGCTACGTTCATGCTTGCTTGGATATTACCTTTTAAATGCTTAATACCCTTCTTAGAAATTGTATGTACAAGATATTTAACCGAAAAGAAATCGATTTTGATTTAGTTGGGTTTGACTACCAATCAATTTTGTTCCAGTCTGGTCAAAATCATTTCCTAGTGCTAGCCATGCTCCACTCGCGATCGAATAAAAATAATGATACCGTTAATGTAAATCCTTGCAAATGGACAAATGTTGAAATTTCTGAAACATTTTCAAACCAAAATGCATTCAATGCGATCCCTCTTCTGAAAATCTGACTGTGTTGAGTGATACGGAGCTGTCCTCCATCAGAATCTGATAACATGCTTTCAGATCTAAATTTATACCTCATATCCCATTACGTCTCGGAGCTGAGTGCTCTGGTTAGGCTCAATAAGTTAAATAGACAAAAGTTCACAAAAACTCTATTGTTCCGTTTCAGGTTTGGAAACAACTACTATTGGAGATGCAAATTTGGAATTTGACTTTCTACAAATGCCCTCTTTGCGAAATTGGTGAACTTTGGTAAAAGCCTACTATTGTTTATGTTGTGCCAAACAAGGCAATCGAGTCAAAAACTATATTTGGTTCTCTACTCCTCACTTAAATTCATTTTGCTAGGCACGAAAATGTTGAAACACTGCGTCTAGATGTTATCAGAGAAATCATCTGCAACTTCGGGACGAGGTAAACGAACTGATCTAAAAATTAAGTTACCAGACCCGTGCCTCCTCCAATGGTCATGGAATTTAATCTAACAACTGATTTAAATAGACTAAGTAATCCATCCTAAAGTTATGGTTCCTTAAATTGACTACAAGCAAGTTCCATTTGAAGGGAGATTTCTGTCGTAAAGTTACCGACAGATTTGTTCTCCGCGTAAAACCTATCGGATTACCATTGGCTACTCATAGTTGATAATCTAATATAGGATAATCTGCCTGCACTAAATCTGATAAAACTGTGTTTACTTTTGCCTCCGTGTAAATGAGAAATTCCTGAGAACTTAATTCATCTGTATTTATGAATGTAATTATTGAAATCTCGGTAACGTTCTCAAGATCTTCGCTTAGGCAGAATCAAACCCTCTTTTCAATTGTCTTGGTACTACATTATTTTCGTCACAGCCTTCGATCTCGCCTTAAATATGACTTTTATATGCACATCATAGATATTTCGCCTTTTACCCATGTGTTATTTCTCTCAATCGGTTTGTTGCTGCCTTTATATCTTTGCCCATCTGAACATGGGTATAGGCAGTCTTCTCCTTCGCATTTGAAACTGCATCCGTATTCACAATGTGCGATGCACCATCCATGTTGCCCTTCTAAACGGTAGTGAGATTGAATCCCTCGACGCCTAAACTCCCCATCCTTACCCCGATGTTACGATCTATTCTTTTTCGTTTTCTTCAATTAGACGTTTAATGCCCACGACTTCTCTTCGTGGGGCCAATTTTATTTAAAATTGTATTTGCAAATTTGGAAACTAAGATCCTTAACGGTCGAGTTTGCAAATTCGCTGATGATTTAAAAATAATCTTCCCAATTGATCCAAAGAATGTCGAATTCTCCAAAAACAATGTGACATTAGATTTGTATGATTTGAGTAAATATTTGATCACACTAGGGCTGAGAATAAACAATAAAAAGACGAAAGCTTTAAAAATAGGGAACAGAACAAACTTTCATTATGTTTATTTTCATGATGCTGTTATTAATGATGTGTTTGAGATTAAACTTATGCAATAAATTAAGGATTTAGGCATAACTATTCAATGTACAGCTTCTGCTGAGAGACATATTGAAAGTATAGTAGGCAGTGCCAAGAAAAGATGGGCACTAATAAATCGAAATATCTTATCAAATGATATAAAACTTCAAATGTATATAATATGGATTAGACCGGTACTAGAATATGCTGTCGCTACTTGGAATCCATTAAAAAAGGGTTTGTCTAATAATATAGAAGCTGTACAAAGAAAGGTTGTGAAACATATTAGTCCTATTTCTTGCACTATATACGCCTCTAGATTACAGTTTGTGTCATTGCAATCACTGTGGTTTCGGAGGATGTGTTATTGTATAAAAGTTTTCCATTTGAACCAGTGGACTGGTGCCTATATGACTCCGATAAGAAAGAGTCATGAAGTTGGAACTAGATCTGGACATTTGGCAATATCTCCTCCTTTGGTGGGGAATGTAGCGAGCAAGTTATTCTCTTTCTCGAAAATCTACAAAATTTATAACCAATTGCCGAAGGGGCTTAGAGAAATGCCTCCATCTAAGATGTCTTTTAAAACTTTATCTACTGAACTTGAAAAAGTCTGCAATTCTGCTGATATTTGTTATTCTTTTGATTATGATAATACTTTCTCATGGTTGAATAAAAGACAAGGATAATTGTTATCGAAAACAGATTTTCTAGAGATTTTTATTTCCAAGTTTTGTATTGTTATAATTGAAATGTTATGCACTATTTCTTCTAATTAGTTAACATTACATACAATCAATTGCTAGTCATGGTTCTCAATTTTTGCATAATGTTACACTCGAATTATACATTAATTGTTCCTAATTTGATAATGTATATATTATTCTTTTCAGTCGAACTTTCTGATATTGATATATTGTATTGTACAACTAGTGAGATATACCTATCTACATGATATTAATTGCACATTTATTGTGATGTGATAATTTTTTTATATATTGTACAATTTCCAATTTTATTATTTGATGGAATATGTGTGGTTTGAATCCAAATAAAGATATTCTATTCTATTCTATTCTATTCATAATGCAAATCTCCATTAAGATCATAAGAGCTTCTGTATTTACCATAAATTGCTACACCACGGTTGAATCTTTTGTAATTGAATGTAACTGTGATTCTTTGAAACCTGTATTCGCCGTTCAATCCTCTGCGTTAACTTTCCTAATCAATCTTCATGGTCTCAAAGATATCACATGTGGCTCTAAGTCTTGCTGGCAGCTTCAACACATCTTGAAAGTTATTCAATTCGGAAGCTTTCAAAAATAAGCGCTCATAAACTTATGAAGGAAGTTGAAAATTCAACTTCCCTAAACGCAAAAAAATCGAACAGTTGTGCTGATATTTCAGGATGATATCTCCTTTGACTTTTGGCCATTAATAACTCAGAGACATTGCGCGGAGTTTTTGACAGATTTTTATTTTTTTTAACGGACCATAAATAACCCTGGTAAAGCCAATTATGCTGCAAAAATTTCATCCATTGAGTCTACAATATGGTAAAATTTAAATAGAATTTGTGCATCTCCGAAACATATTATATGTTATTCATATTTGTACGATGACAGACTGATAAAATGTGGACTGGCGCGGTCGTCATATTGTTCAGACGCTGTTGCTATATTACTAATGAGAGCCCAAAAGATGCCAAATCTATATTAATTTTGGAGTTTCGGTAGGAGTTGTGTGCTTGATAATTGAAGTTTAATAGATTAATCTTTCCTTTCAAATTAATCTGACACATATCTGCGACTCCTTGGGTCATGCTTTCAGTGTCCTCGAATTTTATATTAACCTCTGTTAAACACAAATATATATATATATATATATACTTAATTAAGTAATAGGCAACTAGACTGTGTAATTTAAATTCGGCACGTTTGATTTAGATAGATTTGACACCTGTTCTTGATCGTTCCCAACATGCTCAAATAAAAAATAAACCCGGTGGTTATAGGAGTATAATGTGTGGATCAAAATTGTAAAATTGGTAAACGATACATAATGGCTGCTACATGTCAGTTAGAGTAGCTCACGCAAGTCAGGCAAAAAATACAGAAGGTTAAAATCAAGCACAATTCAGCAGTACAAATACTCAAAAGAATTTAATTAAATAATGTATTCAAATTTGAACGAATATTTTTTTTGAATAAAATTCGTTTCAATCATCCACAGTGGTTTACATTTATCAATAAAATGCTATTTTATTTATGATAGAGGAAATAACTTTCTCTTCAAAAGCACGTAATTTGACTTCACAATTTACTAATCACTATCTAGCTGAGATTATATAAAAGCAATCCACTTCCTACGCAACACTCTGACTTGCATGTTGTCTGCACTCACTACCATCTTGTTACATTGGTCGTTCTGCGCTTGCCATTATTATACGCTGTTTTCGGTGCTGTGTTCCCTAAGAGCGGATTGTCTTCAGTCTTAGCAAAATTTTCTGTTGAGCTTCTACGCAATTATGATCGATTAATTTATTTAACCGCTACCTCCGATATTAAGCCTCATGATGTTACTGCACGTGATCAACAAGAATGACCAAGGGCGCAAAACATCATTTGCAACATCCTGCTTTTGATAATATACTGCTTGGTACGTATGGCAAAAATGGTCATATGGTAACATATAGACATCTGCCAATGCTCTTGTATTTTCAATATTCAGGACATTTATCATTTATGGTTTTCCATGCCCTCTTCATGGCCACCATCTTCTACGTTTAACCTAACGTCAAAATTTGAGCACCATATATTTATATATGCGTTTGCCTATGTCGTATAGGTCAGCAATTATTGAAGTCCTTCCAGTTAGTCATATCCTAATAATTGAGTCTGGAATAAATAAACGTATAACTGTTACGAACACGGTACTACTTTTGCCATAATTTGTGCATTAATAATAATAATAATAATAATAATAATAATAATAATAATAATAATAAATTTATTTAGCTTCGAGGCCAACTGGCCCGACCATTGAAATAACAAATCAGGGTAGGATATGTGGAGGTGAATATAGTGTGACTAGCAAAGTATTTAATAGCAGGGAGGGTTGGGGAAGGGAAAAGTTATCATTAACATTAATGATAATTTTGGCATTTCGGGAAGACTCGCTTTAGAAATCTGGAGGATACCTGTTCAATAGTATAGGAGGAGGCGAGGGTGAGAGGACAGTAGAATTCGCTGGCGTAGGAAATGAGGGGCAGAACGTAGACCTTGAATAACGTGAGTTGAAGAGTGGGGTTGTTTGTCTTAAAACAGATCAGACGGGCTCATTTGAAGAGTTTGGAAGTAGTGTGTGTAAGGTGTAGGGAGAAGTCTAGGGATTTAAAAAATGAATGCCAAGATGTTTGGCCGAATCTATTATTTCTATGTCGAGGGGGTAGTTGGCAACCGGGATAGAGCAAAATGGATTAGAGGAGAGTTTCATTAGACGAGTTTTGGTGGGATTTAGTTTGAGACCGATTCTGCTGAGCAGCGAGTGGAGCGAGGATAGGAACTCCGATATAAGGGGTAAGGAGGGGTTGGATGCTATGGGGTTACTGAATACGATAACCATGTCATCCGCATATTTGAACAGCTCGAAAAGGTTGTCTTCAACCTGTATGTGCGCGAGCGTAAAGTTGAAGAGAATGGGACCAAGTACGGAGCCCTGGGGAACACTGGATCGGATATGGGCTGGCCTTGAGGGAGTACTGCCAACTTTTACTGTCGCATATCGGTTTCAGAGATAGTAACTGATAAGATTGAGAACGTTACCGCAGATAACGCTTCTCAGTAAGGTGGATTCGATTGCTGAAAATGGCAGCAAGTCAAAAGTCTTGGGTATATACAGGAAGAGGAGAGTGCACCGAAGCCCTTTAGCTAAGGAGGAGTAGCAATGTTCGAGATCACTAACTAAGTTGGTGGAAGAGGAGCGGCCATTCAAAAAGCTATATTGATCATCGAGGAGATAGAAGTTTACATGAGACTTAATGAAGGGGTAGATTAGGTTGTATAAGATCCTGTCGAAGATTTTGGTGAAATAAGGGACTATGGTAATGGGGCGGAGATCGTTAAATGATGAGATCGAAGAAGTGCCATTTTTAGGGATAGGAGAGATCGTCGAATTAAGCCAGTCCGGGGGGAAGATAGGTGGTTTCGAGACAATGATTAATAACATCGGCAATCAGAGAGAAGACGTTCCAGCCTAGAAGAGCAATCATGCTGACCGAGACACCATATTGATCAAATTGGTGTTTAGATTTAATGTCTTTAATTGCTTGGGCGACGGAAGCCGGAGAGACATGGAACCAGCGTAGGTTCTCGGTGTCTCCGTTGTCTAACATCTCAACAGGCGGAGTGGGAGTGGAAAAGGAGTCGAGAAGGTGAGTCAGATAATCATTGGCGTAGCAGGGGTCATCTGACTGAGAGAAGTTGATATACGAGGTTTTGGGCTTTTGCAGCAATTGGTGTTTGATGATAGCGAACTTTGCCCGGGGGTTAGGAGCTGAGCGGATGCGTCTTTCGATGTGGTACGTTTGTTTGTTGATAGCCTGTTTAATGTGCCCATCGATGCGTCTCAGTGCGAGGGCGCAGGCAAGTGACGATATGCGTAGACGAGAGTTGCGTGCGAGGTTGTCACGTGCCTTAAACAGAGCGTTCAACTTATTCGTTGGATTTCAAACATATTGAAGATTTTACAGACAAAACGAGGGATAATGAAATTAAAAAAATTAGACAAAGGCATGAAAAAAAACTAGCAAAATTGGGAATTAATTGCCCTTTGAGAAATAAGAGAATTGAAGAGGTCATGTCCAAACGTTTATTTAATTTATCGAGAATGGATCTCAAGGAAGACCAAAAACAAATTCTTAATCTAGGACTTAATACTGTGATCCCTATTGATTACGTACCTAGGAATGAGATAATTACAGAAACCGTTAAGATTGCCCAGTTTCTCCCAGACAAAAATGAGACTAGGTTTGAATTGCATGTGTCCAAAGCGGTGTTAGAGCACAAAGAGGTGAGATGCAAGCAGAGTTATGGTCTAAAACGCTTAAGAACAGAATTATTATCCAATAAAGTAATATGCCTTAAGGCTGATAAAGGTGGTGCAACGGTACTTATGAACCGGTCAAATTATGAATTGAAAGTGTATGAACAATTAAATAATTTAGAGGTTTATAATAAAATAAATAAAGATCCATCTGATAAGTTACAAGGACAAGTTAAGACTATAATTAATAGAATGATTGAGTCGAAGGAATTAGAACCAGGACTTAGGAATTCATTAATACAACGTGACACAGTCCCTCCGAGAGTTTATGGTCTAGTAAAGATTCATAAACAGGGGAATCCACTTAGATTAATCGTTAATGTACAAAACTCACCAACGTATAGATTGTCAAAATTTCTATGCAACAGAATTAGAAAATATACTTATTTCTTAGATTATACTTTAAAGAATACATATCATTTTATTGACATTATTAGTAGATATAATTTGCATGATAATGATAGAATGGCTAGCCTGGACGTTGTATCTATGTATACTAATGTCCCGGCACAAGCAGCATTAGAATGTGTGAAGCGTTGTTTAACAGAGTTCCCAGAGATAATAGAAGGTAGTAAAATAATGTTAAGTAGTATTATGGAAATCTTAAATATTTGTATGTCCTCCACCTACTTTAAGTTCAGAAATGAATTTTATTAACAAATTAAAGGTGTCCCTATGGGACAACCTCTATCAGTCCCGGTTGCTAATATTTTTATGCGCTATTTTGAAAAAAATCTGTTATTAAAATCTCCTCTTAAGCCAAACTTGTATGTAAGATTCCTGGATGATATGTTTATTATTTTGAATCATGGGGATAATGAGTTAAATAAATTCCTCGAATTAGCCAACCAATTAGGTGAATTAAAGTTTACATTGGAAAAAGAGAATAATGATGAATTACTCTTTTTCGGTGTGAAAATAAAACGGAATGGTTCAAGATTGGAAAGAGATATTTTTAGAAAAGAGACTTATTCAGGACTACTTCTTAATTTCTTATCAAATCACCCATATGGAATGAAAATACGCATTCTTAAATCCATGATATTAAGAAGTCTTAGAATAGTGGATATAGAAAATAGAGATAAGGAAATGAGGAAATTAAAAGAAATATTCAAACTAAATAGCTATCCGTCAAGTATAATAGATAGATTAATAGATGAGATGTTACAGAGATTTAATAATAATATAATAAACAAAGTAAAGAAGGAAACAGAACCGGATAAGCACAAAATTATGGTATTACCTGATTCTAAATTGAGCAGGAAAATTAGAATAATAGCAGCTAAATACAATATTAAAACAGTTTTAAGACAATCACTTACTATAGGCAATAAACTACCTAACCAAAAAGAAAGAGTAGAACCCCTCGAGACATCAGGAGTATATGCGATACCTTGCAAAGAATGTAATCTCAGGTATATAGGCGAAACCATGCGACCTATAAAGGTTCGTAGAGGTGAACATAAGACAGCCTGCAAATATGGACACATTCAAAGATCAGACCTAGCTAGGCATTCGAAGGAAACGGGTCATGAAATAGACTGGGAAGGATGTAAACGCATCGCGTTATGCAACCGCAACAGATTAACTAGACTAATTAGAGAGTCAATTGAAATAAAATCAGGAAAAGGTGTAATGAATGTAACATCGGTAGAAAAATCATTGGGCCCAATATTTAATGAAGCATTTTCTATGGTCAGAAAACGTGAGGCTGCGGAACATGAATTAAGTGGGAACCTAAGTAAAAAACCTCGCTTATAGAAAACTGATTGCGAATGATCTGTACCAATATCAATTTCCTATATACTTATTTTTCTCAATAAAAATGTTCCAGAAGAGGGTATACCGATTTAGCAAGGGTTAGTAGATAGGACATTAGATAAGACACATTTGACTTACATTGTTGCTTATATTTTATATATTTATGTAAGGTAGGAATATCTTAATAAATGAATAATACGTTAGTCCTAGAGAAGATATTCATGGTTAATAGCTACCATGTATCCTTTTAAGAGGAACTCAAAATGTGATAGATAGACGGATATATAGATAGGCCTATCGGTAGATTGATAGGTTTATTCTATATACATATTATATATATATACGTACATTAATCATTTTAGACATTACCATTAAAATTATATATTTATTTAAGATGGTAAATATATATATATTTAATTATATATATAAGACATTTAACTCACACTGTTGCTTATATTTATATATATGTTTTTATACATATTTATATGTATTTTATATATTTATATAAGGTGTGAATAAATAAATATACAATTTGATTAATTGGTAAATAAAAAACAGTAAGAAAAGAGAAAAATAATAATTTATTAGAAATATGCAAACGTATATATATATATATATATATATATATATATATATATATATATGATCCACACTGTTGCATATATATATATATATATATATATATATATATATATATATATATATATATATGTTTTTATACATATTGATATGTATTTTATATATTAATATAAGGTGTGCATAACCTAATAAATATTTATTACTAATGTATATATATATATATATATATATATATATATATATATATATATATATATATAGGATTAGGGATGTTGGTCTCACACTGTTGCTTATATTCATATATATGTTTTTATACATATTGACATGTATTTTATATATTGATATAAGGTGTGACTAACGTAATAAATAAATATATAATAAGAATAGAAATTATTCATGTTTAATAATTAACAATGGTCCTTTTCTATATATATATATATATATATATATATATATATATATATATATATATATATATATAAAGGTGTTACGATATTATATTTAGATATATATGTATATAGATATAATGAATTATTTTAGTCATATGAGCAAATATTCTTATGCAATTATTTCTAATAGTTGATTAACTTCGCATTGTGCTTACGATTAGTTTTTTGAAAAACGTTAGTTGTCCAGACTATCTCTATCTTTCTCTCTTTAATCGTTCACCTAAGCGTCGCTATGACATTCACTCTCCATCCATCTACGTAACTTGCTGCTCCATATTTGAACTAATTTGTTGCTATGTGCGCAATACCTCATACACCATTGTATACATTAGAGTTCCCGGCTTTAAATAAAATACAGTATATGATAGTCAAGGTTTTAGTTTTATCATTTTTAAATTTTGATTACCGTGACATAGTAGCAATACAGTTATAACAAATAACAAAAGGTTCGATACTGTCTCTCTCCCCTACAATATTCTGCATACGAGATGAGATGATGTATAGGTGAGGTAATGATTGGTCTGCTAATTATAAATAGTTATATATTGAGTTTAGTTACTGAGACAAATTCTATGATTAAAATAGTGTTGAGTCAAATATATATAAATAGAATGGTTTTGGAACGAGGTTACCACATTTGCTTAAATCTGCTATTGTGATCAGTGTTGTGTTGCCTGAGGATGGTGCTGGAAAGTAGGCACCGAAACGTCGCCAGTAAACAAAGATGTGATAGAACCGCATTTCCAGTTGAAGTAAGAACAAGTCAACCCGATCAAAGACAAAACAAAATTGGAAATTGTGAAAAATCGGATCTTTGTGTAACTGCCCGTGTACAGCTATTACCCGCGTACGCAAAACGTGGCATTGAAAAGCTTAAAGCTGACACACCGCAAAATATTAACTTCAAAAAATACTTATTCGTCGAGTGTACGT
>JAQBSW010000373.1:0-214510 GCA_029291075.1 Eudiplozoon nipponicum
GGTTGAATAAATTTTGTTTGGTGTATACTTAAAACTCGCAAACTTGATTTAAATAATTGCGCTGTACATGTTTTCTTATGAGAAATTAATCTATGCAATGTTCCATTCGATCTACGTTTAATCATCATGTTAAGAAAATCTAGATTATCGTTCTCCTCATTTGCTATTGTAAACCAAATAATCGGATGCCATTCATTGAGTTTCTGAAGCAGTTCTCCAGCATACATACGGCTATCATAGATAAAATATATATCAACAATATAACGATTTTATTGTTACACTTTACTTAACAAATCAAAGTTAGTTCTTTCCAACGTGCAAATTAAAATATCGGCCATAATAAGGGCAGCGTGGATCTCATTCCTAGACAATCTGTCTGCCTGTATTGTTGACCACTAAAAATGAATTGAATTTTGTTTTACTCCGATAAAAATTCTGGAAATTATTGAAAACATACTGACATGCAAACTCAATAGTTTCCTTTAACTTAGCATAATTAGATAAAATTTAAAAATCAAACGAAAATAAACAAAAAATCCTTAAATCTAAATACTGTTTGTTGCGGAGAACAAATATATATGCAAGTATATATTAGGTGTTGCGAACCTAGTTACATTGTCGAGACTTTATATAATGTTAGCCTCATTACTGCAGGTTTACACATTCGTCTTGGAGATTGTAGCCTCCTATTGTCCCACATTCCTCGCCCAAATATATAGTGGTGAATGGGCGTAATACCGGCTCCTACTGATGAGTCGCCAGTAAGCACGAAACGAATGTGCATGAGATTATACTTTCCGTTCATGCTGCCTTTGGTTTATCCTTCTGGTCACAACTAAACTAATTTGTTACTAGGTTCGCAACACCTAATACATACTTGCATATATATTAGCTCTTCGCAACAAACAATATTTAACTGTTAAATATTTTATTCAATGATGTCATGCTTAACAGCGAAATGTGATAACTGATATCGATCAAAGCCAGAGTGTATGGATTTACTGGAGTAACAAGTGTTCAGAAATAGTTTTAATTCTCAATTTCGGTGAACAATAGCATACATTGATATACGTCATGTTGGAACCATGTACCAGCTCGGAAATCATAGTGTTAGTAACGCGTACCTTTTCGGTATTATAATGTTGGTAACGGTTACTAACTCAATAGCCATAGTATTAGTATCCTTTACAGACTCGGTATATATATTATATAGTGTGAGTTAGCGTTGAAGTCGCATTGTCGAGACTTTATATAATGTTAGCCTCACTACTGCAGGTTTTCACATTCGTCTAGGAGATTGTAGCGTCCTATTATCCCACATTCCTCACCCAAATTCATAGTGGTTAAAGGGCGTAATACCGGCTCCTACTGATGAGCCGCCAGTAAGCACGAAACGAATGTGAATGAGATTATACTTTCCGTTCATGCTGCCTTTGGTTTATACTTCTGGCCACAACTGAACTATTTTGTACTTAGGTTCGCAACACCTAATACATACTTGAAATCCTTACATTCTTTTTGTCTAATTTTTCAACAAATAGGACCTAATCTTCGAAATTATACAAAGATAAATAATTTATCACCAGCTTTAATAGGTAAGCCAAACATTTCGCCAATTCACGCGTTAGCATATTTGTCATTTAAAAAAATATTTTTTTTTATTTACGCATATAATAGGATTTGCCATCACGTGTTCTGAATTATCCATCATTATAGCGCATTTATTTAATTGTGCACGTATTATTTGATAAGGTGAGATGCATTTGATTAAGTTGGCATAAGTATTACAGAGATTTTGAGATAAAATTAACACAAAGTAATTTGAAATCTCGATATAAAAAAAATAAAATAAAGACGATACCAGTCTACTAGATAAATTACCTGTTCTACACTATACTTTTCGTAGTTTATTGTGAAAATGTGTGTACTTAATGGGTCAGGTGTTTATATTAAGATCACAACCTTGATTATTATAATTGGAAGTGATTTGTTGGAATTTCATGTCTAAATGTTTGCCTTAAAATCTTCACCCACAGGCGCATTGCACAATAAAACTACACTTGCTCATGCGCTAGATATGTGCGCTCATCATCCATCACTTTGCTGATTAAGCTGATTTCATTTTGACAAAATTCGTCTCTTACGATTTGTTGCCACGCACATTCCAACTTCGATGACTTTGAGACCCAACAGATATATGAAACGGACACGTAATTTATTTACTGTTATTCGAGTCGCTGCTACGAAACTGAACGCCAAGGATTACTGAAATCTGGTTAATCAACTAAAGAATAGCGATATTCCAAGGCTTCAATCTACCACGGCGTACAATAGGACTGTCAGGACTTAACAATGGGTACCAATGTCGTTTCTTAAAAATTCATGGCCTTACCTCGGCAGTCGTTATATCTGATGTTTTCCTGGATTTTCTTTACGGAATTAATGCGTGGTGAATTCTCTCACAACTACACGCAAGTGTGACATATACTTGTTGGTTTCGCTTAACACCTGATCATTTCGTGAAAGCCACAATCCATATTTAGTGTCTATATTTCCTATAGAATCAAGCGGAATTCAAATTAGCTTTGTTGACACAAAGAATGTATATTAAGTTTTAGATAAGTTTAATTATAAAGAACGATTGATAATAAAGAAAAAAATTCAAAGCCAGTGCAGATAAGAATTAATTAATTAAAGCCAAATGGTATGTCGTAGGTCAAATCCATAACTGTAATAAAGATAGAAATACTTGATGACTAATAACGGTGTTTGAACTGAAGAGTATATCGACACTAGATAAATTATAGAGGGGAATCAGACCAGTCTAATGTCATACAAAAATAAATTAATGCGGTATTTCTAGAACAAAGGAGTCAATGAAGACGTAAAGATTTCTTAATTAAGAAAAAATGAAGTAATGGATTGAAGAAAATTTCAATTATTTTCAGGCAAGTAATTCAAATGAATAATTGCCATTAAAAGACCGTACTGGAACAAATTCGATAGACTTACTGAAGAAAAGGTTGTAAAGAGAAAAAATTTGCACTAAGAAACATAGGGAATATATTAATTTATTCTTTTTTATTTACTAATTGGTTGATTTATTTAACTAAAATTTTATATATAACTTATGTGAGCCTGGGTCGCTTAATTGCACAGTCCATGAATAGACCCGATTGCAAATGCTTCATTTTATTCGATAATAATTCATTTATTGGAGGTTTTAAAGATTCTCTTACTGCAGTGGTGTACATTTTGCTAACTCGAAATTTGATCTTCATAGTCAATTTCTGCGCTCTCGACCACACAGAAATGCATTGGAATTCTTCTCAGTTTATGGAATATCCGTCTTTACAGATATTTTTATACGGCGATATTCGAATTTATTTTTGTGTTCGCCTATTCTTACATAAATTGGCCGCGCGATTTCCGTTTTAAAAACCAGTTCATACTGCTCACAGGGATATTCATTACCTACCGCGGTCCTCGAAGATTCAATCATAGCCATCAGAATTGAAAAAAAGTTTACCTAGTATACACGTTGGCCTTAACTCAAATCTAATCTTATACCTCCTTGCTAGCATTCTAATTTTCCAACCTGAGCCTGAATCTGGCATATAATTTACCCTACAGTTATTTCAAGCTTCATCATATTTTAAATAGAATGTTCTGATGACGTTAGTCATTAATGGTGATGTTTCCTTCAGTGGGTGCTCAAATATATCAAATATATATAGTGCAAAATTCAATTTATTTTTGTTTCAGGTAACAGAAATTGACTTTCCTTAACCACGTAGATTTTAAGATAACCATTTTCGCGCCTAGGCTAAGAATAGTATTACAATTATTTAAAATACCTTAATAGGTAAACGGTGGAAGCTCATTACAAATTCATAATATTTTTTTCTCATCAATATTACATCACGAAGGAAAATCTATTATCAGAATAATTAAGGATTGTACTGGTGAGGATAAAAATTCTTTAAATCAAGTTTGCGAGATTGATACAAGCACCAGTCCATTTGTATTTAACCTGTCGCACAAGAGCAAAAACTACCGTCATTCACACTTACTGACACGTTTCGACCTTCCATGATCATCATCAGAGCACAATGTGATGTAGTATCAATAATGATACATTAGGAAAGCTTACATCATGATGTGTCATCAGTAAGCACGAAGCGAAATTGCACATAACTTTTGTTTATCATTCCAGTCATAACTGGACGGCTTATTTTAATAGGTTTGCAACACCTTATACATAATTTTATATATATATATATATATATATATATATATATTAGACCTCAGCAACAAACAGTAGCTTACATCAGGTTTCTTTATGAAGTGTTATTGCACGAAGAGATGTCTCCAGATGTTCGTAATACATCGGCAACTGGAACGGGTAGCAGTTCTGCCATCGGCAAAATGTTAATCTGTTTAAAAATAAACTTAACTTATTGTTATGGGCAGGTTCCACCCATTAAAATGAATTTGAAATAATGAAGAAATGTCTCCAGATAAAGCGTAAATAAAACGAAAACTGGAACGGATAGAAGTACTGTCATAGAGGCCCCAAACCTATTATTTAATGAAAGAATCATAGACGCCAAGTCGGGTTCAGTCTTAATATGCTTATAAGTGTCTGATAAGCTGGTTTTCTCTTCCATGTCTTTTAAGTTCATGTCTAGAATATCTTGAGCTAAATTATCAGTGTTCTGAAATTAAAGAATAGCCTCCATGTTAATCACACTTAAATATCTATTTGATTAATCTAGTAATAGGCGAAGGACTGTGCACTTCTTACGCATAACTACGAGCGAGAATATAACCTGGAAAGAGATTAGACGCGAAAAATAGATTCATTAAATTACCTCTTCCTGAACGTTGCCATAATGCACAAATAAAATCATGAATTCGTTGCAGGCTAATATTGTGCAGATCAAAATTTGTAAAACTGAACTGAGAAATAAAATGTCAAACACAGCTTGCTAGAGTAAATCGCACCAGAAAAGTTACACAATACAGAAACTCTAATTACGCAAAAATCAAATATATATATATATATATATATATATATATATATATATACAAAGTTTTTAAACAAAGAATTTTCTTGAAAATAACGGAATATTCTCTTTTTTAATAATATTCGTCTCAATCAGCCATGGTGGTTTAAATTTATCAATAAATGATAATTCAATTTTTTAGAGGAAATATCTTCCTCTACATACACCACCTTCTCAAAAAATGACTCCCAATAATAGGCACAATCCTTGTTCTTCGGCTGACGTTGAACTCTTCCTGAGTGAGTTGTGCATACTGGTACCATTGTCGTCGACGTTGCAGGCACTGGCAGTTCGTCTGAATTTGATGGATCGTGATGATCTTGAAGCTCGGTAGAACATGATGTCGATACTGTCAACAACGCGTCTTGTGAAAGTTGCTGATTTGACCTTTGTGCCTGCGTGATCGGATTGTACACATCAGACTCGTCCATGGAACGATTATCCATTAAACTGATCTAGTCCTTTAGTCTTATCGTCAATCCAGATAAACTGGGGAATGTAACGATCCAAGGTAGCACAGTCATCAATGCCATTTTCTCCGGTGACGAAATTTTTGTCTGTCATCCTCTTGACCTTATATGGTGCTTGGTAAAATGGAGTCAGGCAGTTCTTTCTATTTTCATTAGTTACATAAACATGAGAGGCTGATCTTAGATCAGAGGACACATAGCATTCGGTTTTTACTTTTCTAGTCTTTGTAGGAGCTAAACGACACATCTTTTCCCTACGTACTCCCATAAACCAATCTACATTGGTAGGAGCCCAATCAAGAGTACTTGGAGTGTCCTTTAGAAGATCTCCCGGCGAACTTAATGGTTCTCCATATAAAAATTCTACTATTGAAGTTCATAATTGTGCCCTATATCTGTTGCGCATGGCAAATAATACAATAGGAACATCGTGTACCCAGCTTGTTCCACCAGTACATCACACCGCAGCTTTCAGTTCACGCTGCAGCCTTTCTACCATCCCATTCGCACGTGGTTTGTATGCACTAGTATGCAATTCATTCATTCCTATGATATTAAGAGATCTTAAGAAAAGCTCTGACATAAATTGACTACCGCGATTACTAGTGACCCTTACCGGAACACCATAACGTGATGCTTAATTTTGGAGGAACGCAAACAATACTCCTTGCACTGTCATATCCTTCAAGATCGCTACTTAAAATTGGCGACTAGAAACGATCAAACATTGTTCGAAAAAAGTTTTGACCGTTAAATTCATGCACATAAATATCATTACTTGGATTCAAACCACACATGTTCTATCAAATAGATAATAATATTAGAAAATGTACAATATAAAAAAGATAGCACATCGCATAAATATGTGCAATTCGTCTCATATAGATAAGTAAATCTCTCTAGTTATAATGTATAATATATCAACAGCAGAAAATACGACTGTAATATCACTGCATACGTCATCAATTTTGATATATTTATTATGATATAGGGGAAAACAGTCTTATTAATTAATCGCATTTGTATTATAATTGATTATATAAAGAGTAATAGATTTATCATCGAAATAGGAAAAATTAATGTATAATTCGAGTGTAACATTATGCAAAAAATGATAACCATGACTAGAAATTGATTGTATGTATTGTTGACTAACATGATGATATAATGTATAACATTTCAATTTTAATTATACAGAACGTGTAAATAAATATCTCAAGAAGGTATGCTACTTATCACAATTATCCTTTTCTTTTATTCAATCACGAAAAAGTATTATCATAATTAAAATTAAAAAGATCAGCAGGTTTGTAGATGTTTTCTAGTTCAGTACGAAAATTTGTAAAAGACATCTTAGATGGAGGCGTTTCTCTAAGCCCCTTTGGCAATTGATTTTAAATTTTGTAAATTTTCGAATAATAGAATAACTTTCTCGCAACATTCCCCACCAAAGAAGGAGAGATCGCCAAATGTCCAGATTTAGTTCCAACTTCATAAGTCTTTTTTATTGGATATATATAGGCACAAGTCCTCTGGTTCAAATGGAAAACCTTTATACAATAACATATCCTCCGAAACCATAAAGTTTGCAGTGATAGAGAGTGTAATCTACTGGCGTATATAGTGCAGGAGAAAGAAATAATTTGTTTCACAACTTTTATTTTTACAGCTTCTATTTTGTTTAACAAACCCATTTGTAATGGATTCCAATTAGCGGTATCATATTCTACTATCGGTCTAATCCAAATTATATCCATTTTAAATTTTGTATCATTCGATAAGATATTTCTATTTATTAGTGCCCTTCTGTTCTTGGCACTGCTTACTATCCTTTCAATATGTCTTTCTGCAGAAGCTGTATATTGAATATTTATTCTTAAATCCTTAATTTCTTGCTAAAATTTAATCTCAAAAACATCATTAATCACAGCATCATGAAAATAAACGTAATTAAATACTGTTCTATTACCTATTTTTAAAGCTCTCATCTCTTTACTGTTTATTCTCAGCACTTGCGTTATCAAATATCTACTTAAGTCATACAAATCTAGTGTCAAATTACTTTTGGAGAATTCGACATTTTTTGGACCATTTGAAAAGATTACTTTTAAATCATCAGCAAATTTGCAAACTCGACCATTAAGGATCTTAATTTCCAAATGTGCAAGAACGATTTTAAATAAAATTGGCCCCAAACTTAATCCTTGTTGAATTCCACTTGTTACGTTTTTCGATTTTGATATCAAATCGTTTACTTGAATACTCATTCTTCGATTATATAAATAGTATATAAGTAATCTAAAAATATTAGGATCAATATTCAATAAATTAATCGCATTCAAAATAGCATCAAAATATATAGAGTCAAAATGCTTTTGAGATATCTATGAATACAATTAATGCATCTAACTTTTTCTCATCTAATGTAATTACATGTTTCCACATAAGAAGCATATTAGTAATTGTCGATCTATCTTTCGTAAAGCCATGTTGACTTATATAAAAATAAACCGGCAACATACATTCTAAATGATCTAGTATAGATCGTTCTATTATCTTAAAAAAAATGAAGGGATAATAGAGATTAGTCTATAATCACTGGCGCACTTAGGCTTACATACTTCTGGCAACTGTTGAGCTACAATCGTTAGAATATCGATTGTTAATTTCCCATTCTTCAAAATTCTATTTATAAAATTGCAGAGATCATTCACTTAAAGTTAAAGTTAATTGAAGTGGGACATCAATCCCATTATACCGGGTGATCTTTTTTTCGATTTTATTTTTAACATTAATTTTATCAATGCATCACTGTCGAATTCCTGGTTCCTGGTCACACGAAGGATCAGTTAGATCCATGAAATTGCTTTCATTCTGTGGATTACATAACAAGTTGCCAAATACTTCATCCAATTCACAGAGAAATTCATAATCAGTTTTATCCACAGGTAATATGAGCTTTAATTTCTCCTTATATTTACACTAATCTGTGGGGGGTTTGTATTCTAGTCTAGGATTACTCTTCCGTTTTCCCAAAATGATTCTTTCTTATCTTTGACGGATTATCAGCAGTGATGAATTAATTTCATTATCAATCTAGTCTAAACTCATTTTTTAAATACTATTGATAAGACTACACTTCATTATATTATCTCGTTTAAATCTTAGTTTACATAATTTCCTACTGTTTCGCTTCGGTATAATATCAGTAAACGTAGATGCCTGAAATAAATTTGATAATAACATTGAGACAGAAGAAACAAATTCATCAGTGTTCATAATATAAAAACTTTCATGATATACCATTATGCTTAACTCTGAAAAGATTCCAGTTTATTCTGGAACATTGCGTGTGTGCATTCTCAAATTTAAGCGTCTGTGATTTGCTACTCAAGATGTTTCATTGTAAAATAATTTGTTTGTGATTCAATTGTTTGAAATAGTTTACAGCATCATAACTGTGTTAGTTTTACTCTTCAATTTCTATATATATATATTATCTATGCATTCCAAACCTCCAGTTGATTCCTTTATAATATTCTTGAGACCATGATTAGAAAAAAAATGATTATTTCACAGTCATGCAAATTATTAAAATCGCCTACCACCACATTATAACCATGTCAGTCGAAAATAGATTGGAAAGAATTGGTAAATATTTGATCATCATATGAACTAGCATACGACGGTTTGTAAACCTCGGTTAGAATCAGATTATCGATTTGTATAGATATAAAATCAATGACAGTACTATATTCACTTGTATGTAACACTTTCGCATTTAACATTGATTTACCATAAATAATTACTCCTCCACCTCTTATATCCAGCGATCTGTCTTTTCTAAATAAAGAATAATGAGGAATGTCAAATTCGTGGTTTTCAATGTCCTTACTGAGCCAAGCTTCAGATAAAATTATAAAATCAAAGTCGTTACTTATTACAAAATTACACAGCAAAAATCTTTTGGTTTTAACACATAAAGTTTGCATAAAATAAAGTATATGTAGTATTCGACTTATCTATACTGCTTTCACTTTTTTGGTTTCTATACAATTCTTTTGTTGAGTATGTACATGTCTGAACCGTCCAGTTGGTATCCCAATATTCCTTCTCCACACCTTTCGAGTTTGACACTTGACACAGGCTCTTATCCAAGCCCGTATGTCTTTAGACAAAAGGGACCATACGTATCTATCAGTAATTAATCGAATGTTGGCTTTTATGGATGGATACCTCAAGTCGTGTAAATGTTGAATTATTTTGGCGCCTACCTCCAACGGCGCATTTGGTCGGGGTTGATCTCTGGACGTCTCTAAGCTTAAATGGTAGCTCAGCAGTAAAAAATGGAGTTTACCACATCTCGGGATATGTTTGATGCGAAAGCTTTCGCACAAAGGCGTTCATAAAATTCTGATGGATGTTGACGCCCCATTTTTCTAGGCGTAAAAATTCGTACATTTGTGACGACATTCCGGGATAATATCTCTGTTAAATTTCTGTCATTAAAAACTCAAATGCATTTTATGGTTCTTCGTCAACAGTTTGATTTTTAAAATTATCTAGGGTGCTTCTGAAATTCTCTGGCAATGCCATCCATGCTGCAGCAAATTTCTCCATAGGGTTCACAATTTGGTAAGCTTTAAATAGCATTCAGGCACCTTCAAACCAAATTGAATGTTCTTCGGATTTGTATGGCGATAGACTGATAATGTTTGACAAGCGTGATCGCCATATTTTGTAGAAGCTCCAAACCTATTATTTAATGAGAACCCTATAGTCGCCAAGTCGGATTCAGTTTGAGAAATAAAATTTCAAATGCAACTTGCCAGCGAAAATCACGTCAGATTACAGAAACTCGAATTACGCACAATTCACAGATATATAAACTGCAAACTATTTAAACAATGAATGTTCGAGAAATTAAAGGAATATTTTCTTTGTTAATAATATTCGTTACAAACAGCCACTGTGGTTTAAATTTATCCATAATTGATACTTTAATTTTGTCGGAGGAGACAACGTCCTCTACATTGGCATAGGCACACTTTTCATCTGCTTAAAGCAAATGTTACTCATTGTTATGGACATGTACCTTCCATTAAATTGTATATGAACTAATGCAGAGATGTCTCCAGATAATGATTAAATACTTCGTCAAGTGGAACGGAAGCAGTCGTGCCATTGGCACAGTGCCCGCGGCAAATTCTGGCCAGTACATGATGCGTTCCCAATAAGGACGAAACCGGTCTACTGGATTAATTGCCTTTTCTACACTATACAATTTTTAGTTTATACTGACATATGGAAGTAATTAATGGGTCAGGTGTTTATATTAAGACAATAACCTTGATTATAATAATTGTTATCACCACCCGCGCAACCAATGTTCGTTTAATTATATAAATGTTCATTTCATTACCACTTCCCCATGTAGTGTGGTGTCTGTTCAGTAATGACAGATTGGGGATGGTTAGTTGGAACTTTGGGTCTAAACGGATGCCATATGAGCTCCACCTAAAGGAAAAATTGACTAACCAAGTTACATTAGTTAGTATATAACTGAAAATTGTGTGTAGTGTAGTGTGCGGCAGGATAGCTCAGTGGTTAGAGCACCAGATTCCGAAGCAGACGTGCCCAGGTTCGTATCCTGTCCGCGGCAAATTCTGGCCAGTACCTGATGAGTTCCCAATAAGGACGAAACCGGTCTACTGGATGAATTGCCTTTTCTACCCTATACAATTCTTAGTTTATACTGACATATGTAAGTAATTAGTTGGTCAGGTGCTGATATGAAGATCGCAACCTTGGTTATAGTAATTGGTATCACCGCCCGTGCCACGAATGTTCGTTTAATTATACACTGTTCATCTGCTTGAAAATAAAATTACCTCATTGTTATAGATATGTACCACCCGTTAAAATGCATATGAACTAATGAAGCATATCGAGTCAAATAAAAACACTTGCAATTGTCATAGACAATTATGTACTGGTTGCGATAAATCTTTATGTACGGCAAGATTGAAATATATATGTGATATTAATTTTACTACTGATCATGGACGGTCAGATTAGTTTACTAATGATTACACTCCTGGTGGTAATAGACGGAATTAACTTTTGAAATATCTATAATTTATATTGCGGTGGTGAAGTAGCAACAGATTGACTGATAATAACATTGATAATATCAGCGAGTAAAAGTGATTTGTCTCATAATTTTTTAAATATTAACTTTTCACAAGAAACGAAATTATTACATTTTATAGACCGTACTCACCGATACAGATTAGATGTTTTTGTCATTACTGTCACATTATTTACTCTCAGATAGACTTGCATTGTGAGCAATCTTACCTAAGCATATAGTTACCCCTATTACTTATCCAAAATGCAACGAGACGGCAGTGTGCTTCGTAACGGTCAAAATTAATCAAAAACACGTGCATGAGATAATAACTTGCGTTCACGCTGACTTTGGTTTACATTTCTGGTTCTATTTGAACTAATTTGTTAATAGATGAGCAACACCTAATACAAAATTGCATATCTATTTGTTCTTCGCCACAAACAGTATCTAAATATTATAATTGTTATTTAATGATGTAATGATTACCGTGAAATGCTATAACTGATATCACTCAAATCAAGGAGTCATTGGATTTGCTGGATTAATATGTTTTCAGAAGTAGTTGTGATTCTCAATTTTGCTACTAGTTACGAAACCTCTAATAACCAATTTCATGTTTGATAGCCGTAACAAACAATATGTGATTACTAAACTGTGATCTTCTCCGAGGATGAAACGCGAAAACGGACTCCGGAACGGCAACAAAAAAATAGCCACGATAAACAAAGATGTATATCTCTGCATTCAACGGTGAAGTAGTGAAATATTAAGGTCAATTGAATACCGCAATGAACACGCATTTGCGTTTTAAATACAAATGGATCTTCTGGTAATGAAGAATTTCTGCTTAATTGGCGAATCTCTGCTTCATTTCTACCACATAGATTTGTCAGTCTAAACCAAACATTGCATCAGGTGGCTAAATCATTTCAGTCAATTGACCGGATTTTATTTCTTTTGGAAACTAGAAAAGTACTGTCCAGAATTTACCGCCAACGGAAACTGAATCGGGGCACATTTGCTTCGGAGTTTGGAACTCTCTACACTGCATCATATATGCTACGTATTAAACTAAATTTTAAATAATATACTACCTTCTGCTTTTTAATTTATACTTAAAACAAGTATTTTATAAAAATCCTGTCATTATAATTCAGCTCATTATAACATACGCAGGTTGTATTGTATCAATTTTCCAATTAAAATTTGGAGTAGATAGACAAAACAACAAGTCTTAAGAAAATCCAAATGGGTTCAACTTGATGAAGAGGCTAAGCAAAATCTAAAGTCAACTTATGACTTCGAATTTCGTGAAGTATCAGGCATGGCTGTCGCAATGTATATCCTAAACAAAATGGCCCCGGTTCCATTCCCATCCGCGACAAAGTTTAAAAATATATTATCGGACTCAAGAATCGTTTCTTTCTTATTTTCTACCACAGCTCTACCATTGAACATATATATATATATATATATATATATATATATATATATATATATGGCTATATATATGTATTTATATATATATATATATATATATATATTGGGGTGTGTTGAAAAATAAACTTAACGAGAAGATTTATTAATTAGCAATAATGTTGCGTTCGTAAGTGTTCAGATTTTCCGAAGTTGATATTCCTGGAATGTACAATGAGCGCGGAAGTACTAAGGAGATAGCGACGTTTCTGACATCCAATGATTTTTAAGTTCGTTCATATATTAGTACAAGGAGCCCATAGTTGCTGCCCCATCTGAGCAAATCTAATTAATTTTCATATCTGTAAATTATTATATATCCATACAAGCGAGCCCTTAGAAATACGACGCAGCTCAAGTTGCTTTACTGTTTCTGATATTCTTTAAATCAAGTTTGCGAGCTTGAAGTAAACACCAATCTCATTGTATTTAACCAGTCGTCGAACAACATAACAAAACTACCGCCAGCCGCAACGCACTGACGCGTTTCGACTTCAAGTTCACAAACTTGATTTAAAGAATTGTTACCACCACCCGCGCAAACAATTATTGGTAAATTGTTTCTGATATTGTTTGAGAATTAACCGAGGTCTACAGTGGCTAACACTATATTGCTTCCAGTTGCTAACTTTGTTGGAAATATTTCAGCTACCTCTCTCGGTATCCTTCATTTGTCATCAAATCATTGCAGATCTTACAAACAAAATAATAAATAAAGTAATACGACCAAACAAACCTTCATTGCGCGAATACTGGTGACAATTATTTAAATCAAGTTTGCAAGCTTGAAGTAAACACCAAAGCCATTGTATTTAACCAGTCATTGAACAACATAACAAAACTATCCTCATTCACACGTGCTGATGCGTTTTGAACTACCATGGTGAACATCAAAGTACGATGGTAATCTGAATAGTGAGGATCAAATAGCAATGCATTATATATATAATTTATATATATATATATATATATATATATATATATATATATATATTAATTGAAAAAATTAGATATGCGGATCGCACAAATAGTAGTCTCGCATACACGTTGAACTTGACTGGAAGTATCGGCAGCACAATTTCAATGCAGTCACGAACATAAACATTTTGTATTACCATTTGTATATATATATATATATATATATATATATATATATATAGTATATATATATTTATATATATACAATAAAGAATAATACAATTAACAAAAGGACGTGTAATGTGTTATTTTTGAAGACATTGATTTACGTTTGGCGTCGTTAATTCATATTATATCTCGTAAAACTTTCACGCGTTTTCATGTCAACATAATAAATGTTCAAGGACATATGTCTAACATGTTTTTTCGGTTTTCGTTAATGTTGGATCAATAAATTAGTTGAAAATAGTTTTTGCTTTCTCCTATCTCCACTTCGAAAACACGTTTGCTTTTTTATATTTTGATCGATCGTGGCATTAAAATCCAACGAATAGTCTTAAATTAACGCCAAAAACTTACCTAGAGTAAAAATAAAAATTCGTATATTAATTTATTTTTATTTAAACATAATTGCAAATTTTTAGCCATTAGGAATAACATTGTTCCAAATTATATGCATACACACAAAATTGTCATTATATCTAAATGGTAGTTAGCAGTTTCAGTGCATAGCCAATGTTATGGCCACGCCGTTCACACATGATTGTGATTGTTAAAGTTCGTTCGAGTAAACAGTTTTCAATTGGATTTAATCTTTTCTTAACGCAGTAAATTCTGGACGGTACGTAATGTGTTTTCAATGAGGTCAAAACCAGTCTACTGCATAAATTGCCTTTTCTACACGATGCTAAGTTTATACTGAAAAAGGTATGTAGGTAATAGGACATGTGTTTATACCAAGATCACAATAAATAAATAAAATAGCTATACTTCGAACTTTTACGTGTCATGCACGAAATACTTTAATATCATTGAGTAAGACTGGCAAAGTCTTAAAAATTAATTATAAACCAACCAATTATATAAATTTACCAAATATTAAACAGAAAACAACAATAATACTAAACTAGTGCACTATAAAAATAATTAGTTTAAACTAAATTTTATTGACTGTCTTATTAAAAATTGAAGACTAAAAAAGCCAAGCCAGATAGGATAAAGTAAGAATTGGGGAAGGTTAGATATAGACTAGTATTGAAATAAGAGATTTTTTATAATTATAAATCAACAACAATGGAAGAATTTTCGTTAATGAAGAGGTCAAATAATAGAATAGAATGAATTTTAAAATTATTTAGTAATCTGGTGGATATAGAAGAACGTAATAGGTTTAAAGTTGGACGAATAACATAGATATATTTATAACATAAATATTACTCTTAACGTAAGATGAAGGTACTCTTTGTACAGATTTATAAACCTAGAAAATAAGCCAGAATATGAAAATTCATCTTTAGATCAAGTTTGCGAGCTTGAGATGAACAAAAATCCCATTGGATCTAATCAGTTGCGCAATAGAAACTACTATAGTTCGTCACACGTACTTGTACGTATGTCGATAAATTTGTTGCTATTTTGTGCAACCGGTTAAATACAGTTGAAGTGTTGTCTATTTCAAGCTAGAAACCCTGATCTAAAGAATTGTTATCACCACCCGCGCAATCAGTGACCATTGAAGTGAATTGTAGAAACTAATTTGTTATTTAAACATTTGATGGCATCTGCTATCACTTTCCAGAATACTATTTCAAAGCACCGTTCTATACTAATAGTTATGATTTGAATGATTGAGCAATGCGAGCTGCATCTACTGACTCTCCGCGACTGGCGTTCGTGGGTTGTCGCTTTGCATTATCAGTTTCGTAAAGATCCGATTGATCCCCATTTCCAGGTACGCATCCGTTTTTTCTTTGTTCATGCTGGGTGGGGATTCGTCATGTTTTTTCGAAGGCTTCAACATCGTTCATGCTAACCACCGGAAATGAGGTAGATCTAAACTTCGTTGACTGACAACGTTTCGATATGGAATTTCCCCTATCATCATCATCAGGTCTCTAATCATGTGCTCCATGCATATTCATATATAGAGTTTAGTAACTGAGACCAATTCTTTGGTTAAAACCATTAGTGAGTCAAAAATTAAAAATATAAATAGAACTGTTTCGGAACGAGGTTACTACATTTGCTTAAATCTGCCACTCTGAGCACTGTCCTGTGTTTGTGTGTGTGTGTGTGATTAGAAGCCTAATGATGATATGGGAAACTCCATATCGAAACGAAGATTAGATTGTACCCAGCCTGATCGAAGACAAACCAGATGTGCACTTGGAAATGGGGATCAAACGGATCTCTGCGCAACTGATAGTGCAAAGCAATAACTCGCGAACGCAAATCGCGGAATGTCAACACCGTTCTAAAATATTTGCTATAATTGCTTTAAGTATGGAATCTAACGACTTTCCACACAAGTAAAAATATTATTATAATCTCATTTGAGTTTATTGTGATGGCAAAACGCCATCCGTTTACATCTTTCTCAATTGATATTTTAGCTTCTATCAAACGAATAACGAGTCAGGTCTAATTGCTTAATGCAGCCAAATTGAAATGCTGTCTTATGTTCACATTTTCTAAATTTTAGTCGACTCCTGATTTTTTAAAACTACATAATTGCAATAATGAAAAAGAATTTTAAACCCACAGGATGAGTATAACGTTTTAATTGTTTTTATTTTGTTATTAGTTGGCTACCTTTCTAATTGTGTACTTTTATTATATTTTGCGAATAAAGAGTTAACTTTCCTTTCCAACTATTAATATCCAATCACTATGGTTATGTACGGTTTTGCCTCATTTTTTTGCGAATAAAATCTTATCACTTTGTACATCACAGAGTATTTTAATTTCCGATGGAAAAATTTAATTTTGGATTATTTATTTTAATTTAATAAATCAGTCTATTTTTGTTTGGTATCGCATGCCCTCAAGCTCCTTACATTTGTAAATTTTAGAATTAAAATTCTAATTCCAAATCAACGAGTTAAATTAAAATTGGATAGAATTCATGAGTATATATCATTTTTGTTTATATCTCTTAAAATTATCTCCACTTGTTATCAATTTGTAAAAGTTAACCATCTATATTTCTTTCAAATGATAACTTGAATTCAATCGTTCAACTTGCTAGTAGAACGTTTTAATTCATATTTTCACCCTAGATCGATATCAGATGAAATTTCATTAACGTATCCTACATAAATTGACAGATTAAAATATCACACTTCCAATAGGGTTGTCTCCTCATACAGCCAAAATATATTAGCCAATAAACCGTTTGGACTGTTTTACAGGAACAACTTTAATCTGATTTAATGATCATTGATTATGCGGGAAGCGATAAAAAATATTCAAATCAGTGTTGCGAGATTTATATAAAGACTAATTTCTTAATATATATTGGCCAGTATAAACCAAGCATCGTTTAATGTAGAAATAGCAGTTTACCCGGCAGACTGGTTTCGTCCTTATTGAAAACTCTTCAAATACTATCTAGACTCCGACCAATGAGCCACCCTACGTTATATAAATGCTACATTCAATACCACATCCTTAGGTAGCGTGGAGTCTGTTCTAAAATGAAAGATTGGAAATGGCTAGTTGTAAATTCAGGTTCAAAGAGAAGCTATGTATCCTCTAACTGAAGGGAAGGCTAGCCAAACGCAATAGTTAGTATATAACTTAAAATTATGCGTAGATTGCAGCAGGATGGCTTAGTGGTAGAGCATAGTCTCCGAATTATATGTGGCCTTGTTCGAACCCATCAGTGTTAAAACTTTGGATAGTAGTTGAAGAGTCCTTTATTAGGACAAAATCAGTCTACTGGATAAATTGCCTTTTCTACATTATACAACGCGTAGTTTACACATTTAATCTATTTAAATAACATTATTACAGATTATAAATTAGAATTATCACATTCCTCATTTAACTAGTGCAGTTAATTACATATTGTTTAATTTCAGTTATTTCGTATTATACTCAAGGAATCTACTCATTCATTCGAATTCCTATTAGAGGATGAAAGGATTATACAATGTAATTACATCCAAACTCGCCTGTCTATCAAAATTTGCAAGATTTTAAGTAATAAAATTGACAAGAAAATTATATATATTCATTAAAGTGTGTGGCAAAAATATTCTAAATTTCTAATTAATGCGATATCAATTTCGAGAACTTAAAGATTGTAGAATGCTACAATTTAACGCTAGTTCTTGTTACATATGCTAATTTATACCTGGAGGGGGAGTGCAACCTATTGTATGAAGGAATCATCATTGATCGATTCTTACTCACTATTATTTACCATTTTTAAATAAAATACCTTAACTTCGCTTTTGACCATACCAGTACGGTCTTCATTTACTTTGATTTAAACGTCATATTCAATTGTTCAGAAACGAAAGCAGTCCAGAGTCTGGAAAATACAGAGTTTCCGTGCGTAGAAAATACATTTTGCATAGATAAATCACAAGTAAAATGAAAGTTCGTAATATTTGAAACCAATTTTTTCGTGTAAATTTACTATGTAAGTAGAAAATAAGGATATGGAGAATTGTAAATACATATTACTTGGATATCCTCATTTTCATCAAGAAAACATTCTGAACAAACGTGATGGTGGCTTCCTTATTTATTAATAACCCGAGTTTAATGCTAAAAGTATACATTGATTGATAATAAATTTGCTATTAATTTAATTCCAATTCAAACTGATGAGCAAATTTTCACCGAAAAAGCGGGCCTAAATGATATGCGCGGTTCGTTTTTCCGCTTAAATTTTGTTTGGACTGCCATGGACACAAAGCTAGCCGGGAAAACTTTAAATAACTTCATAAATATAAAGAGATTTATGCATTCACTATGGGTGACCTAATAAAATTAGTTAGAAACCAGCTTAAGGTTCCGAATATTAAGTAAATGTATACACAGAAATGGAAAAGGTTTTTCATTAGAGTAAGAGTAGACGAATTAAATACTTTGGCTTCAAGTAAACAGACACGCACATTATAATTCTTTAAATCAAGTTTGCGAGCTTGAAGTAAACACCAATCGCATTGTAGTCAACCAGTCGTCGAATAAAATAACAAAACTACTGCCAGTTGTCCGACGACTGGTTAAATACAATGGGATTGGTGTTTACTTCAAGCTCGTAAACTTGATTGAAAGTATTGTCAACATCACCCGCGCAAAGATTTATTGTTAAACTGAATTGTCTATACACATAAGAAGGTTTAGAATTATGTGAATTTTTTTGTAAGCTTATTAACATTATTTATTATGAGTTGTTTGTGCGACAATATACAACTGATTTCCGATTCTGTCGCCAAGGTATGAAAAAATGTTATTCATTATTTTTCTTTTATTGTCACCTTGTCGAGGATGAGCAAACGAACAGGAAAATTGCGATTGAAAACGAATAGCATCGTTTAATTTTAAATGATTTAGAGTAGCCAAAATTTAAGACAACGTACGGTAGATACGAACGAAACATTTTATTTTGGAAAATTAGTTAGGTGAATATAACGGTGATGCAGAATTGATCCCTAAATTAGTGAAAGATTATTGAAAATATGCAGAAAAGGACGAGATGTTATAGCCAGTACATCAAATTCGAAATGAATTCATATTGGACTGTGAAGATATATTTGATTTATAAAAGTTAAATACTGTTAGTTGCGGAGAAATAATATATATGCAAGTATGTATTAGGTGTTGCGAAATTTGTAACAAGTTAGTTCAGATGTGACCAGAAGGATAAACCAAAGGCAGCATGAACAGAAAGTATAAACTCGTGCACATTCGTTTCGTGGTTATTAGCGAATCATCAGTAGGTGCTGGTATTACGCCCTTTAACCACTATATATTTGGCTGAAGAATGTGGGATAATTGATTTTCTAGGTTAATAAATGTTATATATTTAATTGAATGATGTCAAGATAACAGCGAAAAGTAATAACTGATATCATTCTAGGCCAGACTATATGAATTTGCTGTAGTACCAGATATTCAAATGTAGTTGCAATTCTCAATCTTGGTGAAATTTGGCATAACTTGAGATCCATTGTGCTGATAACATGTACCGACTCGGCAAACATAATGTTGGTTTCATGTACCTTTTCAGCAACCATATTGTTGGTATCATTTACTGACACAATACCAATGGATTTGGTACCCTTTACAGGCTTGATATTTATATTATGTACTGTGAGTTTGCTTGAAGTCGAATTTTCTAAGTTAGCTTCACAACTGCAGGTTTACACATTCGTACAGTAGATTGTACCTTCCAACTGTCCCACGTTCTTCATCCAAATATATAGCGGTTATAGTGCTTAATACTGGAATCTAATGATGAGTGTCCGTTAAACAATAAACGAATGTGCACATTTGATAATGCCATTTCCGTTCATGCGGACTTTAGTTTATAATTCTGGTCCTATTTTCACCTATTGATTACTAGGTTCGCAACGTCTAATACAAATTTGCATATACAATAGATTTCCGCAAAAAATATTGTCTAAATGTTCATGAACTTTTTTATCGGATTTTTACGTAGTGATGAAAATGTGACATAAATAGTATGCGAGAAGTTTGTAAGGATCGTGATGAAAATATTTTATATAAGAATGATAGTTAACTAATTAATGTTGATCGATAGCCTAATTCATTTGATTTTGATTTTCTTGTGTTAATTTTCCCACTCAAAAATAAAATTATAATAGATGACGTAATTCCATTTTGTATTCTGGCAATATACTTATACCAGTGACCTAATTTTAACAAACGTGCGGTTCTCTAGGATTCTTTCTCATTTAAAAGTAATAGAGCGATTAATATTAAAATGCGTGGATTACATTTTATAACTGGACACTTATATAGAGCCACATGGATTTAAAATAGAGTACTGGAGCGTGAGGAATTTTATTTCCATGACTAATTATGTTACCGCTCTACATGCCACCAGTAAGAACCCTCTAGCAGTCGACACAATAATCTCTAAAACCTTTGTCTTTTCATGTTTCGAAGCTATTTTGAAGGTGATTAATTTAACTAAGTTAAGTAAGTTTAGTTAAAGTCAGCTTAACTTCTATTCGTATAAACGAAACTTTTATATTTATGTTAACATTATCTAATCTTTATTGGTACGAAAAACATTGCAATTTTACGTGGTGATAATTTAGCTCGGACATTATTTAAAATGGCATTTGCTGCTTTACAGGATGTAGTCTTAACCTTTAAATCTGTATATTTGCAGGTTATTTAAAGATATATCTGTCCGTTGGATTTTATGATAAATAATATCTTTGTAGGCATGTACTAAAGATTTGCTTAAAATCTAGTTTGATAAGCAGTTTCAAAAATTGTAAAGAAATGAAATTCGTGTTCAAGAGTAATTCACTTGACCGGTAAGTTTTTTATTGTATTTCGCTCGTTGTTGATTATAAGAAATATTAAACGTAGTATTCATATTGTAAAATTCAATCGCATAGGGTTTTATTTTGACTTTTTCCACTGTATGTCGTAAATAATATTGTTCAAGGTTGCGATCATGATATAAACACCTGACCTAATATGAGCATACATCTATCAGAATAAACTTAGTATTGTATTTTGCAGACGTGGAAACTACTCACGTACTGTCCAGAATTTACTGCGAATAGGACACGAACCTGGGCACATTTGCTTCGGAATCTAGTGCTCTAATCACTGAGCAACCCTGCCGCACACTGCCAATTTTTTTCAGTAAAATAATAACTAATGTTTCTTGGTTGGCCTTTCCAATAGTTGGAGCCTATATGGCATCAATTCAAAACTGAATTTCCAACTAACCATCCACAATCTGTCATTATAGAACAGACACTACTTTTCATAGGGATGGGTAATGAAATAAACATTTATATAATTAAACGATGATTAGTTGCTCGTACGGTGATAACAATTACGTTACTCATGTTTGTGATATTGATATAAGCATCTGACTCAATAGTTACATACAATTATCGGTAGTATTTTATTGTGTAGACCGGTTTCGTCCTTAATGGGAACTTCTCACGTACTGTCCTGAATTTGTCGGGGACAGGGCTCGAAACTGGGCACATCGGCTTCGGAATCTGGTGTTTTAACCACTGTGCCACACTGCGCAAACAACACATTATTTTCAGTAATGTACTAGCTAATGTTTCTTGGTTAGCCTTTCCAATAGTCGGAGCCTATATGGCATCTATTTAGAACTTAAGTTTCAAATAATCCTCTCCAATGTGTCATTAACGAACAGATACCATGCACATGGGTAAGAGGTATTGAAATGAACATATTTATATTTCAGCAAAAATTGTTTTCGCGGGCGGTGTTAAAAATTAATTGAATCAACGTTGCGATCTTGACATAAACACCTGACCCTTTATTAACATACAATTCGAAGTATACACCAAGCATTGTATAGTGTTGAGAAGGCAATTAACCCAGCAGACTCGTTTCATCTTAATTGGGAACTCATCACTTACTGGTCAGATATTGCCGCGGACAGGACTCGAACCTGGGCACGTCTGCTTCGGAATCTGGTGCTCTAACCACTGAGCTATCCAGCCGCACACTACACTACACACAGTTTTCAGTTATATACTAACTAATGTAACTTGGTTAGTCAATTTTTCCTTTAGGTGGAGCTCATATGGCATCCATTTAGACCCAAACTTCCAACTAACCATGCCCAATCTGTCATTACTGAACAGACACCACATTGCATGGGGAAGTGGTATTGAAATGAACATTTATATAATTAAACGAACATTGGTTGCGCGGGTGGTGATAACAATTATTATAATCAAGGTTGCGGTCTTGATATAAACAGTTGACCCATTAATTACTTACATATGTCAGTATAAACTAAGAATTGTATAGTGTAGAAAAGGCAATTCATCCCGTAGACCGGTTTCGTCCTTATTGGGAACTCATCAAGTACTGGCCAGAATTTGCCGCGGACAGGATACGAACCCGGGGCACGTCTGCTTCGGAATCTGGTGCTCTAACCACTGAGCCTCCCTTTCGCACGCTACACACAATTTTCAGTTATATAAATGTTTTTTGATTAGCCGTTCCATTAGGTGGAGCCTACGCGGAATCGCTTTAGACCTGAAGTTCCACCTAACTTTGTCTTGTCTACACTATACAATACTTAGTATATACGGACAAATGTATGTGCATAAAGTATCAGGTGTTTATTTCAATGTCGTAAACTTGATTAAAGCAATATTTATCAACGCTCGCGCAACCAATGGTTGTCTAATTTTATAAATGTTCGTAGCAATATCACTTCATTATGCTGAGTGGTGTCTGTTTTATTATGACAGTTTGGTGATGTTCCTACTGGGTGAACAGTTCTTAGGAAAAGTTTATAAATCAAGAAAATCTAAAACAGATTAAAGTGAATGTTCAACATTCTGCAATTTAAAATATGTCTAAACTAATTTGTTAAACAATATGTTATTTCCAATATTGTGGCATACACATGAAATAATTTATTTAATGATATTGAAATATTGCTAATTATATGCCGGTAATTGTTGATAGAATGACGTTTTGGATTTTGATATTATGTCTGACCATTCACATGTACATTAGTCATTGAACAGCCTCAAATTGGCTCCTAAATGGAAATGTGGAAATACTGAAGTGAAGCAACGTGAAAATAGGTCATATAATGGCACCGGGTTACTTATGCAAATTCTAAACCAATTTTATTGCCATGTACATTAATGAATACATATAATTTCATTGGAAATATTGCTAAATATAAACTTTTATAATATTGATAGAATCGTAAATTTTATGTTGTTTTAATGTATGATAAGATACATGTACTATCGTCATTGGTCTAACTGGATAGATTCATAAATTTATGTGCAAATACCGAAGGGAAGCATCACAAGAATACAGCGTATGATGGCATTAGCTAACTTACACTATTTATAAACTAATTTTATTGTTAGCGACAATACCAATTAAACAGATTAGAGGTGTTACTATGGAGCTACCGCAATCATTTTTAATAGATACTTTATTTAAGCACTATTTGGAGACAAACCTATTAGAAAGGAAACATTTGGAACCGCCAATTTAAGTTATATAAATGGAAGATTCATTTGTAATATGGAGCGATTAGAAGCTCATTTGAGAAAGGGAAATATACTACACGTTTCATTTTTGAAACGTTAAGTTTAAAAAAAGGCAGATAATTTCAAAAGTATCATTACCATAAGAGATATATACTCGAGAATTAAATAATCTATGATGGCAAAGGTGGTGTTGAAATATCTATATCAAGTTTGCAAGCTTGAGATAAACGCAAATCACGTTGAATCTGACCATTTGTACAACTTAGCCAAACTACCATTAGTCATAAATACCAACGCGTTTAAACCTTCCGTAATTATTACCAGAGCACGACGGCAAAATGACTAACATGATGAAAACGCAACGTGTCAAGTAATTATGGGAAAATATACGTGCAGTTCTCACCCAAGTTATTTTCCCATATATTATACATGACTGGAAATATCGGCCGCAAAATATTCATGCAGTCACGAACATTAACTGTTTGAAGCGTTCGCCACACACACATATAGATAAAAAAATTTTAAAAATCATTGATTGTGCGGGTGGCAGTAAAAATTCTTTAAATCAAGTTTACGAGCTTGAAGTAAACACCGATCGCACTATATTTAATCACTCAAAGAACAAAATAGCGAAACTACCGTCAGTTATGCGCACTGACTGGTTTCGATCTTCCATGATCACCATCAAAGTATGACGGCAAACTGACTAACGAGGATCAAATTGCAATTTTTATACATGGAAAGCAAAATTTCTTATGCGGTTCTCACTTCTAGTAATCTCGCATAAACTGTACTTGACTGGAAATGTCGATTGCATAAATTCTATGCAGCTACGAACATTATGTTTGCAGCTTTCGCCACACGTATATATAAGTAATGTAACAAAATAATCAACGATTGCGCGGGGGGTAGTAATAATTCTTTAAATCAAACTTACGAGGTTGAAACAAACATCACTCCTAACAGTTAAATACTGTTTGTTGCGAAGAACTAATATATATGCAAGTATGTATTAGGTTTTGCGAACCTAGTAACAAATTAGTTCAGTTGTGACCAGAAGGATAAACCAAAGGCAGCATGAACGGAAAGTATAATCTCATGCACATTCGTTTCGTGCTTACTGGCGACTCATCAGTAGGAGCCGGTATTACGCCCTTTAACCACTATATATTTGGTAGAAGAATGTGGAATAATAGGACGGTACAATCTCCTAGACGAATGTGTAAACCTGTAATAGTGAAGCTAACATAATCTAAAGTCAACGACAATACGACTTCAATGCTAACTCACACTATATAATATATATACCGAGTCTGTAAAGGATACTAACACTATGGCTATTGTGTTAGTAACTGATACCTTTTTTGAAATCGATGAGTACCGGATACTAACACTATGGTTTCCGTGTCGGTACATGATACCAACCTGATGGATATAAATTTATGCTAAAGTTCACCCAAATTGAGAATTACAACAATTTCCGAACACCTGTTACTCCAGTTAAACCATACACTCTGGCCTTCATCGATATCAGTTATCACATTTCGCGGTAAACATGACATCATTCAATGTCAATAATAAGTAGCAAGTCTTCACATAAAAAGACGGGTATTTTCTGGTAGAAGCCAGCTCTTCCATTGTCCCTGATTATCGAAAATCTAATATATGCTGCATAGATTTTATAATAGCGTATTGCGAACCTACATGTATTTTTCATAATTAGTTTTCATATGTTATCAACACGACTTATATATAAAGTTAGTAATTCAATCAGTTACCTGGAACACAGAAGCTATTCGGTTTGCCGTTTGCAGGAGTTGGCTAGCACTGCTCTGAAGGTAGGTTCGCAAATTTGCTGCTAATACATACTTGCATATACTGCCTGTCGCCTGTCGCATCAAACAGTATGTTAACTGTAATATATTGAATTGAATGATGTCATGCTTACCGCGAAATGTGATAACTGATATCGATGAAGGCCAGAGTGTATGGTTTAACTGGAGTAACAGGTGTTCGGAAATTGTTGTAATTCTCAATTTGGGTGAACTTTAGCATAAATTTATATCCATCAGGTTGGTATCATGTACCGACTCGGAAACCATAGTGTTAGTATCCGGTACTCATCGATTTCAAAAGAGGTATCAGTTACTAACACAATAGCCATAGTGTTAGTATCCTTTACAGACTCGGTATATATATTATATAGTGTGAGTTAGCATTGAAGTCGTATTGTCGTTGACTTAGATTATGTTAGCTTCACTATTACAGGTTTACACATTCGTCTAGGAGATTGTACCGTCCTATTATTCCACATTCTTCTACCAAATATATAGTGGTTAAAGGGCGTAATACCGACTTCTTCTGATGAGTCACCAGTAAGCACGAAACGAATGTGCATGAGATTATACTTTCCGTTCATGCTGTCTTTGGTTTATCCTTCCGGTCACAACTGAACTAATTTGTTACTAGGTTCGCAAAACCTAATACATACTTGCATATTTATTAGCTCTTCGCAAAAAACAGTATTTAACTGTAATATATTGAATTGAATGATGTCATGCTTACCGCGAAATGTCATAACTGATATCGATGAAGGCCAGAGTGTATGGTTTAACTGGAGTAACATGTGTTCGGAAATTGTTGTAATTCTCAATTTGGGTGAACTTTAGCATAAATTTATATCCATCAGGTTGGTATCATGTACCGACTCGGAAATCATAGTGTTAGTATCCGGTACTCATCGATTTCAAAAAAGGTATCAGTTACTAACACAATAGCCATAGTGTTAGTATCCTTTACAGACTCGGTATATATATTTTATAGTGTGAGTTAGCATTGAAGTCGCATTGTCGTTGACTTTAGATTATGTTAGCTTCACTATTACAGGTTTACACATTCGTCTAGGAGATTTTACTGTCCTATTATTCCACATTCTTCTACCAAATATATAGTGGTTAAAGGGCGTAATACCGGCTCCTACTGATGAGTCGCCAGTAAGCACGAAACGAATATGCATGAGATTATACTTTCCGTTCATGCTGCCTTTGAATTATCCTTCTGGTCACAACTGAACTAATTTGTTACTAGGTTCGCAACACTTAATACATACTCGCAAACATCAATCCTATTGTATTTAACCAATCCTCGAACAATATAGCAAAGCCAGCGTTTTTCACACGACTTTTCATGATCGTCATCAGAGTTTGACAGCAGACGGTCTAGCGAGGATCTGTATATCCGTCAATATATTCATATAAATATAGTGGGAGTTCCTGATTGCACGACATATTTCAGGCAAATACACATTTATAAATATATTTAAATATCTATTTCTAATAAGGAAGAAAGAGCACATTAATAGCAAAGTGGATAAAGGCCATTTATTTCGTGAATACTAATCATCGCTATACAATCATACATTTATATACATTTTGGGTTTTCAATTGATTATGCTAGTGGTAACAAATCTGACTCGTTTTTACTTCTGTTTCTTGTTTTGGCTGGTTGGTAAGTGTGTATGCGTTTGTGTTTGTGTGTGTGCGTGTTTGCATGTAAAGGTCATTCTCGCAGTATTGCAAAGTGATGTCTGAGATCTGGTCATTATTGTTTTGATGGCTTGAGAATTAACCATTTGTGCGCATTGTTCACTGTTACATGTACGAGTGCTATTTTTCCCAGTGTAGTTGATCGTTTCACCTTGTTGCGCAAATTTGTATTTTGCACATGGTAACAGCGCCAGTGTGGATTGCAGTGTTGAACGCTCATATTGTTTGGAAACTTCTGTCACCGTATGCGCCTCTGTTATTTCCACTTCAGTTTGTTGCCAATCCGATTGTATGTTTGTTGATTCTAGTCGAGGGCCTGTTTGGTCTTGACTGGATACTAGTAGATTGTTGTTGAATTTTGTTATTCTTGGTCATATATATATATATATATATATATATATATATACATATGTATATATATATATGTGTCTATATATATATTTATATACATGCCATATTATATATATATATATATATACATGATATATATATATATATATATATCTCCGTCAACATAAAAGCAACCATAAGAGTTCAGTTCACATCTAATATAATAATCCAAATATCCACCAATATAAATACGTCAACATATTATGTATATTGTGCATTTCTAAATATGCTATTTAGCGACCATTTATGTTCACCCCACATCCCATATGCATATATCAAATCATATATATATATATATATATATATATATATATATATATATATATATATATATATATATATATATATATGTCTCCACAATATATATATATATATATACTTTATACTACTTTTACTTTACTGCGGCTGACTCCTTCTAGAGGATAAGCCGGCTCCATTGATATCCCGAATTAAGCCTCTCCATGCCGGGCGGTTGGCAGCCATTTCGGCACATAAAGAGGGCCAATGACGCTCCCAGTGACGCGGACCATAAGCATTGCGTAAACCTAGGAGTTCCATGTCCGATTTGATTGTTGCAAGCCATGTCTTCAGTTGCCCACCTCGGCGGCGGCGCCAGTTTGCACATTGACCTGGGTTCATCACCTGCCGTCCCAGCTCGTCTTCGGGTTTGCGTAGTACGTGCCCGAACCATTGAAGTCGACTCGCGTACGCAAAACGCGGCATTGATAACGAACATTAAATGTTTTATTTCCATACACACACATATATAAATATATATATATATATATATATATATATATATATATATATATATATAGACAATACACCAGGACAATACCGATTGCGCGAGTGGTGGTACAACTTCAAATCAAGTTTGCGAGATTGAGGTAAAAACCAATTTCAGTCGTCGAACAACATAACAAAACTACCGCGTCGCAACACACTGACGCGTTTCGACCTTCAATTATCATCATCAGAGTACGACGGCTCTCAAATGGAACCTTTGAGGTGTGTGTTCTCTAATGAAAGATTACTTACATTTTTACTTTACTGCGGCTGACTCCTTTTAGAGGATAAGCCGGCTCCATTGATATCCCGAATTAAGCCTCTCCATGCCGGGCGGTTGGCAGCCATTTCGGCACATAAAGAGGGCCAATGACGCTCCCAGTGACGCGGACCATAAGCATTGCGTAAACCTAGGAGTTCCATGTCCGATTTGATTGTTGCAAGCCATGTCTTCAGTTGCCCACCTCGGCGGCGGCGCCAGTTTGCACATTGACCTGGGTTCATCACCTGCCGTACCAGTTCGTCTTCGGGTTTGCGTAGTACGTGCCCGAACCATTGAAGTCGACGATGTTGGATCCAGACGGATAGTTGCATGATGTCCCCACATTGGTGACGAACAGATGCGTTCGACACCCGGTCCATCCATTTTGTCTTTGTGATGTACCTAAGGCACCAATGGTCGAATACTTCAAGCTTTTTGGAGTCCTCAGAACGTAATGGCCAAGTCTCACAGCCATACAGTAGCACAGGGCGAACAGTAACCTGGTAGACTCGGATTTTCGTTTTGAGGCTGATTTCACTTCTTCTCCAAAGTGAGTTCTTCAATTGTAAGAAAGGAAGTCTGGCACGGTCGATGCGTGTTCGGACTTCATTCTTTGCTTGACCAGTTGGAAGTATTTTTGAGCCAAGGTACGTAAAATCGTCGACTGTTTCGATTGGGCTGTCGTACACCGTGAGCTGCTCATCAGATGAAGATACACCGATGGCAAAGGCTTTCGTTTTGTCGGCATTGATTTCCAGACCAACGGCTGATGAAAACTGGGCCACTTGATCCAAAACGGTTTGCATGCTCCCAAAGCTGTCAGCAAGGAGAACAACATCGTCTGCGTAATCAACATCCGTTAGCCATAGGTTATTTGATACTTGAACGCCTCGGAACCCAGTTAGCGCGTTGCTCAGAATCCAGTCAACCGCATAATTGAACAATATGGGTGACAAGGGACATCCTTGTCGAACCCCAGTGCGCAGACTGAATTCATCCGATTCTTCTCCGTAAACACGTACTCTGGCTTTGGTGGCTGCATAGTAGGCCTTGATCAGATTGACGAGTTTTATGGGCATTCCGTCGAGCAGCATGATGTTCCATAGGGAGTCGCGATCAACAGAGTCAAAAGCAGCTCGGAAATCAATAAAACAAGCAACGGTTGGTTGTTGAAATTCGTTGCGATGTTCCAAAACTCGCCGTAATGTAAAGATCTGATCAACACAGCCTTTGTCTGGGCGGAACCCACCCTGATTGGGACGGGTACGGGCATGCCGCTCATTACAGAAGCGGTTCAATAGAATCGACGCCAACAGCTTGGATGCGGTGTTGAGAAGACTGATACCACGGTAGTTTTCGCACCTTGATCTATCACCCTTTTTGGAAAACGGTAGCGAGTTGACGCTATATATATATATATATATATATATATATATATATATATATATATAATGAATATTTAAATAAATATGTAATCCATCCATGTGATTTCTCGCATATCCTCCTTACAAATGGATACAATAATATGATTGAAAGCAATAATTGATTGCACGGGTGGTGGTAACAATTCTTAAAATGAAGTTTGCGAACTTGAAGTAAACATCAATTCCATTGTATTTAACCAGCCGTCAAACAACATAACAAAACTACCGCCAGTCATAACGCATTGACGCGTTTCGACCTTCAATGATCATGATCAGAGTATGAAGGCAAACTGACTAGCACATCTAAATGAACATATAAACAACCATGTGAGATCCTGCCACATCTTATAGAAATATTTACATATCCATCTGTATCCATCCGTCAATCATCAATCCATGTATATATATATATATATATATATATATATACGTTTACAAACCATATATTATATACCATATATATATATATATATATATATATAAATTAACAAATAAGTAATTATGTAAGTTCCCCTAGTACACACACACACACTAATAAAGTCATGCTTCTTTTTAGAAGGAATGTCTGTAATATTGGTTGTATTAAGTGAATTTGACTACTGTGTAGCTATAATTAAATAAACGTTGGTTATGTGAGCGGTGATAAAAACTACTGGAAATCAGGTGCAATCTTATCTTCTTATCCTATTTTCAGTGGTTAGCATAAGCACCCATCCACCAGGAAGACGAACTCGATGCCTACTGGGATCATTGCGAAATTGATGGTGCAAAGCGAAAACCAATGAACGAAAACCCAGAACGTATACAGATAAAAGATAGTAATGTGTTGTTCAATATTCTCGAAATAATAATCCACAGTAAAGGTAGACTTTGTTATTACTTGTCTTTTCTCTTTTAAGCAAAATATATGCTATTTTTATGTTCACCGCCGTTTTCTTGTGCGGGACCACTGATAGCACTCGTAGGACGGTAAAATCTTGAATCATTTACATTTCCAGGTGCACAGATGTTTGGCCTTGATTGATGGCTTCTCAATCTTTCCTTCATTCTGAAGCCTTCCATCAGCTGATTGTCTGATAATGACGTTGGAACAAGATTTTCCATTCTTCTTTTTCCGAATCTTTGGGACCTTATTTCCAGTTCCATCTTCAGGGTTTACACCATGCTCACTAGAAAAAAACAAACTGTGGCAAATGTGGTATCCTAATTCGAAATAATCTATTCATGTATATTTTAATTCATAAAGTTTTTTTCTGTTTGCCCTAATATTCGGTCTTCATACCTATTCTCTTATACATACTTGTATACACAAACGTATCCATTAAAGTGAAATTTACAGAATAACTATAAGCAAACACTATGGATTGACATACACGCCTATCCGTGATGTCCTGATTTTTTAATTTCTGTTACGGACGCGTAGAAGGATCAACAATTTTTAAACATTTTAATCATATTGAAGTAATCCTCCAATTCCGGGTTAAAGAGAGAGAGGTTGGTAAAACTGTTGAAATAATACAGTATTATTCTATCGTTTGGAGAAGACCGATTAAGAAGCCTACACTAACGAATCGTATCTCAACCAAATGCACATTTATACTCGTAACCTGTATAAATTTAATTTTCTTATTTAAATATCTGTACCCAAACCATTTGCATATCTGTTTATGTACAAAAAATGTACATTTAAGCAACAAGATGGGTTCCTATGTATAACTTTGTGTATAAAATATATGCAATATTTAAAAAAATTTATTATTTACTTATTTCAATTAACATATTTATGCCCACATCTTATAATTAAATATATTCATTTATATATATGTTTACACGCTATATCTTATGCGTATATAGATAATCACATGCTATTTATTCGATGACAATGGACATTATAAAGAGTATGTGTATTTACTAAGTATGTATTAGGTGTTGCGAACCTAGTAACAAATTAGTTCAGATGTGACCAGAAGGATAAACAAAAGGCAGCATGAACGGAAAGTATAATCTCATGCACATTCGTTTCGTGCTTACTGGCGACTCATCAGTAGGAGCCGGTATTACGCACTTTAACCACTATATATTTTGGAATGTAGGGCGGTACAATCTCCTATCCCACATTCTTGACCAAAATATATAGTAGTTAAAGGGCGTAATACCGGCTCCTAATAATGAGTCGCCAGTAAGCACGAAACGAATGGGCATGAGATTATACTTTCTGTTCATGCTGCCTTTGGTTTATCCTTCTGATCACAACTGAACCAATTTATTACTAGGTACGCAACACCTAATACATACTTGCATATATATTAGTTATCCGCAACGAACAGTATTTAACTAGTATGTGTATTTGCTTTATGGGAAATTTAAAATGCGAACCTTACCCCAAGTAGGTCTACAATTCACCTTATTAACTTTTCATTGAGTAGAATAAAATTTTGGTCGCTATCGCCTCACATATATAAATTACTCCTCTAAGCATTCAGTGATTGCATAAGTGAAGATAAAAGTTCATTAAATACACTTTTAGAAATTTAGATAAACAACAAACAGGCTTCGATAAATTAGTCACAATACATAGGAAACCTGCTGTACGTCGTACGTTATAAATTGAGTTCAAATGTTATTATCGGGGTCAAAACACGATTGCAAACTGACTAACAAGGATCCAAACGCTATGCATTTATAGCATTTGGATAATCCAATAATTGGTTCTCACTTGTTTTATATGTTATCCGCATTATTTCTTTGCAGTGGTAAACATATATCATGGTAGCTTCTGCCACGCTTGTTTACGTTAATCGATTAAGAATTCATTTAATATGCTGATAATCATGGAAGGATGCAACAAATCAATTTCGCAACCTTGATAATTTAACCCAAATAAATGCAGTTTTATTAATTTATTAATTTCCAATTAATCTGAATTTATGATACAATCTAAAATTAAACCCATCTACTGTCCTCGCATTTCCGTTACAAATCACCGCTACAAGAATTTATACCACACGTTTATACGTCATGTGGGCGTGTTTATTGCATGACAAAATTATTCCATGCTCTGAGTGTCACGTACCTTTTCATCGATTAAACTATTATTCATTTTAAATGTGCAATTTAATTTATTGAGAGTTCTAAAACTTGGTTTTCGCCAGGTGTGCCTCTGCTGATGCAGAAAGCATATCTCTTCGTATTAAACTGTGGTAAGGCGAAAATAAAGTTTTTATTTACAAAAATGCAAATATAATATCGCCGGCAGTTCTGAAGCCAGGACAATTTATGCTGAAATAGCCAGCTGAAACTAAATCACTATAAAGATATATATATATATATATATATATATATATATATATATATATATATATATATATATATACTATAAGAACTATAAATGGTAAAATGTCTATAAACCACAAAACGTACATGTAATAATGAGGAGTTATGAAATGGCATAGACCAAATTTGAATTTAGAAAGCAAAACACCAAGCTTATAATATTGATGTTGATAAATGAAAATATTGTATGGGCATTTGTGTGCAGTTCTTTATAATGCAATGCTTAATTCAAAGCAAAAGCATGTACCAACAGTCAGTCCATTTAAATTATTATGTCATTCGATATCACACTGTCTGCTTCAGCCTAGAACGCAATGAATGGCTGTTTGGAGATTTATATCAAAAGTAATACCAACGAGAATTCAGTTAAAAGGAAAGTTGAATCAAAAATGTACATTTTGGTACTGGTCTGAGGGATTTATGCATTTTGAAATGCCTTTCGGAATAGGAGATGTGTTTTAGCAGTCTAAAATTAAATGCCAGTAGGCGCAATTTAAGACTGCCTAAATCTTTTTAAAACAAAATTTGCTCGTTTAGAAATAAACTGGACTGATTGATGAATTTTGTTTTCTAATTTGTACGATCTTTAGCATAAACCGAAAAAAAATATTTAATTAGAAATAAAAACAACATTAATAAAAAAGTGGATAGTGGCCATTTAATTCGAATAGACCAAACTTAATTTTACAATCTTTCAATTATATACATTCTGGGTTTTCGTTTGATTATGGGAGTGGCAACAAATCTGACTCGGGTTTACTTCTATTTCTTGTTTTGGCTGATTGGTAAGTGTGTATGCGTTTGTGTCTGTGTGTGTGTGTGTGTGCCTGTTCGCAAAACCTAATACATATTTGCATATATATTAGCTCTTACGCTTCAAACAGTATTTAACTGTAATACTATTGAATTGAATGATGTCATGCTGTACCGACTTAATGTGATAACTGATATCGACGAAGGCCAGAGTGTATGGTTTAACTGGAGAAACAGGTGTTCGGAAATTATTGTAATTCTCAATTTAGGTGAACTTTAGCATAAATTTATATCTATCAGGTTGGTATCATGTACCGACTCGGAAACCATAGTGTTAGTATCCGGTACTCATCGATTTCGAAAAAGGTATCAGTTACTACCACTATAGCCATAGTGTGAGTATCCTTTACAGACTCGGTATATATATTATATAGTGTGAGTTAGCATTGAAGTCGCATTGTCGTTGACTTTAGATTATGTTAGCTTCACTATTACAGGTTTACACATTCGTCTAGGAGATTGTACCGTCCTATTATTCCACATTCTTCTACCAAATATATAGTGGTTAAAGGGCGTAATACCGGCTCCTACTGATGAGTCGCCAGTAAGCACGAAACGAATGTGCATGAGATTATACTTTCCGTTCATGCTGCCTTTGGTTTATCCTTCTGGTCACAACTGAACTAATTTGTTACTAGGTTCGCAAAACCTAATACATACTTGCATATATATTAGTTCTTCGCAACAAACAGTATTTAACTGCATATAAAGTTGTTTCTCGCTGTATTTGAAAGTAATGTCTGAGATCTGGTCATTATTGTATTGATGGCTTGAGAGTTAACCAACGTAGTCAAATTAATACATTGACAGACGCGAGATTTCATTAAGACAATTTAATAAATGCTTCGGGAAAAAAGATATAACGAGTAAAGATTCGTTCAAGCTTCGAGCTACTTTCCGGCGCCGATATAACTTACAGCACAATAAGTACTCGATGGATTAAAAAACGTTTACTAGCTAGACGGGTGTCAGAAATTTGAACAGGCATTGCCTATTCTGAAGGTTAATTATTATTGTTAATTAAGTCTACATCACTCCGTCGACTAAAAATCCCGAGAAATCAAAACATGAAATGTTTAGTACATAACAATTTTATTGAAAATGTTAACATGATATTAATAATTAAACGTGCTGATTAGTAGTAGGAAAAAAAGAAATTGATATAGAAAAATGACTCCAATGACTATGATTAAGAAAAAATTCATGCACTGTAAAGCGGCAAATTCATGTCGAACACCGTCAAATACTGTAGGTAAAGTTAAATTATGTGTGTGATGTAACCCATATTAAATTTGGTACAGCAAATGCTTGTGTGTTTCATCCAGTAACACTTAATTTTGTCATATCAGCACACTATTAAACAAGTCATCGATTTTTCTGGATTCTTAATTGCCAGACTCCATAAAGAGACACTATCAACTGACAAATGACAGCAAAACTATCGTCAGACGCACACACTGACGCGTTTCGACTTTCCATGGTCATCATCAGGATACGACGGCAAACTGACTATCGAAGATCAATTCTTTAAATCAAGTTTGCGTGCTTGAAGTAAACACCAATCCCATTGTATTTAACCAGTCACCGAACAACATAACAAAACTACCGCCAGCTGCAACGCACTGACGCGTTTCGACCTTCCATGATCATCATCAGAGTACGACGGCAAACTGACTATCGAGGATCAAACCGCATTGAATATATATGGAAATCAAATTTAGATATGCGGCTCTCACCTCCAGCAGTCTTGCATACATTGAACTTGACTGGAAATGTCGGCTGCACAATTTCTATGCAGTCACGAACATTAACTGTTTGCAGCTTTCGCCACAATACATATATAGGCAATACAATTTAAACAATAATTGATTGCGCGGGTGGTGGTAACAATTCTTTAAATCAAGTTTGCGTGCTTGAAGTAAACACCAATCCCATTGTATTTAACAAGTCATCGAACAACATAACAAAACTACCGCCAGCTGCAACGCACTGACGCGTTTCGACCTTCCATGATCATCATCAGAGTACGACGGCAAACTGACCATCGAGGATCAAACCGCATTGAATATATATGAAAATCAAATTTAGATATGCGGCTCTCACCTCTAGCAGTCTTGCATACATTGAACTTGACTGGAAATGTCGGCTGCACAATTTCTATGCAGTCACGAACATTAACTGTTTGCAGCTTTCGCCACATATACATATATAGGCAATACAATTTAAACAATAATTGATTGCGCGGGTGGTGGTAACAAATTCTTTAAATCAAGTTTGCGTGCTTGAAGTAAACACCAATCCCATTGTATTTAACCAGTCATCGAACAACATAACCGCATTGAATATTGATATGGAAATCAAAGTAATTTATGCGGCTCTCACCTCCTCGATAGTCAGTTTGCCGTCGTACTCTGATGATGATCATGGAAGTTCGAAATGCGTCTCTGCGTGCGTCTGGCGGTAGTTTTGCTATGTTGTCCGATGACTGGTTAAATACAATGGGATTGGTGTTTACTTCAAGCTCGCAAACTTGATTTAAAGAATTGTTACCACCACCCGCGCAAACAATTATTGTTAAATGACAGCAATCTCCATTGCGATAAAACGAAACTCCGTATTCTAAATAGGTTCATTCATTAACTAAACTAAACACTGTTCATAATTTTACCAAATTATTACGAACATATTGCAATGCTAGACTAAAATAAAGTTCTATAAATGAAAAAATACGAGTGACTCTTAGAAGGTAATATGTAAAATGTGCCATGATACCAATCATACCACTGAAATATTTAAAACTAATTTAATCAAATGAAAATCGGTTATATTCTCGATAAATTAAGGACAGTTGGCGAGCTTTATACAAATGTGTATTCCATTTTATTTAACCAGTCGAAAAAACATAGCAAAACTATTTGCAGCCATACGTATTGACGCGTTTCGAACATTTGTGATTATTATTAGAGCATGACGACAAACTGACTAGGTAGGAAAAAACATTTTCAAAGTTTAGCCCTCCCAACATAAAAAACTTCTATTTTTCTGTCGTATAATGAAAAAAATATTCATACTTCTTAGACCAAACATAAATGAATTCTTATCTGTCGGTTGATAAATGGATTCTAGATAAAATGTTGAAATTAGTGGGTTTAGGTGTCGTTTCTATGTCAATAAGTATAATATTACCTGACGCCATAGATTGTTTTGGACGTTTCCATTTTGATCACTTATTGATATTAAAAGGAAATGATATCATGATTTAAAAATTATGCGGATGATGCGTTTATATATGTCAACTACATATTTTACAATTGTGAAACAATTTTGGATAAATTAGAAATGTCTCAAATGGAAAGCCTTTGTCGGTTTCTATAGCAAATGCTTTTATGCATTTTTTGGAATATAATCTTTTAGATAAGACACGATTTAAACCCAAATTTTGTCTATGGTTCTTGGATGACATATATATGTATTCAAGAACCACTGGGAGGATGAAATGGTAAATATCTTAATTTTAACGAATTTATTGAAAAAACTTCATTTTGCACGTGAAAGTGTGTCATCGGTTAAGTTGCGTTTGTCTAAGCCAAGTAAATTAGAAACTATCAGAAATTAGAAAGAGATATTTTCAGCAAGGATTCTTATTCGGTAATCCTTCAGAATTTCAATTCAAATCATCCGCATAGGAGGGAAATCAGTTTCTTAGAATCATTAATTTTAAGAAGGCCTAGATTAACTGGCACAAAATAAACGGAATTTAAATTCGTCAGGCTACGTTTAATATTGAAGTCTAATTATTACCCTCTTAATTTACAAGAAGCAACAATGACTGATGTGGTAAAAATTAAATTTTGAATTAAGATACGTCAAAGCTGATAAATCGAATTAAGTCTTTAGGATGATGGTAATATAACTAAGCAGGAAAGTAAAATTTCTAGCTTCGAAATATAATGTAATAACTTTTTTTTTAAGTCAGTCTATTACCCTGGGCACTAGACTTCCTAAACTAAAGGAAAAATCAAACCCTGAGTAATCACAGGAGTGTGTGAAATCCCAATCAAAGACTGTAGTTTCAGACACATTGGTGAAATTATACACCCAATTAAGGTAATGGGAAGGAGAACATAGAACTGCATATATGTATGGACATGCTACTAAATCTGATCTTGCCCGTCATGTAGTGAAGACTGAATACACTATTAACTGGAATTACTGAACACGCATAGCGATATGTGGTCATAGCAGGATGAAGAGATTGATAAAGACATCTATCACAATTAAATCAAGAGATGATTTAATGAATGAAAAACCCTTGAACAACAGCTAATTTCGATTTGTAATAGAGAATTATCTAATTGTATGAAAACACAGTTGAACGAATTAGTGTCTGAAACTAGCTCCAGTAAAAGAGTTAGAATAACCGATTGAGGTGGACATAATTGTGGGCTTATTATCTCATTACTTGTTACATAGCTATTGACAGTACAATCCTCATCACTTTAGTCATTTTTCTGCTTATTTATTGAATATTTTATTGGAGAGATTTTGGCGAGTCGAACGCTTATTAATTAACATTTATTCTGTTTTCGTTAAATTGCTTATTCATTCGTAAATTAATTGTATTAGTTTTCTTGTCTCTCATTTAAACTCATATCTAAGGTAAGTTTCCTATTCTACTAAATGTTGATAATTTAAAACCGACACGTGTTTTGCCTTATGTGTATAGATGTCAATCTGGTGTCACAACATGTTATATGTTAAGAATAAAACAACTGGTCTTACGCGCGCAAAGGGTGACTTGCGCTTATCTAATAAAATTGCACAAGCCAGTTCTAAGTAAAATTTGTGTGGTTTAAGTGAATTTTCATACAGACACGATTCGTATTTGAGATACAGTTTGTGGCAGAGAACTAATATACATGCAACATTGTATTAGGAGTTGCGTAACAAGTTAAAAGTTTAGTTAAAATAAGACAAGAAGGACAAACCAAAAACACCATGAACGGAACGTATTATCTCGTACACATTTGTTTTGTGATAACTGGCGACTGGTATTACGCTCTTTACCCACTATATATTTAGGACAGGAATGTGGGAAAATAGGACGGTAGTTTGTGTAAAAAAAATTCATCTACCTTGGCATGCGTGTATTTTATGTCTTGGGCTTCACATCCTATAATTTGAACGCAACATCAATTGCGTCATTTCACGTAACGAGTATAAAGAATAGTCTAAATCATAAAAAGTAGAAAGTAATATTCGGTAACTCTAGATATACGAAGCAGTTTAAAAGATACACTAATACGTCACACGCACCGTTTTGGTGAAAGGCAAGTCGGAATTTTAAATGCTATTCTTAAGGGTAACATAGAATTTGCAGTATTATCTTCTTTCAAGACTTGCGATGTAAAGTGAATCGCCAAGGATATCGATAAAGTTTTACGAAATATCTATCATGAGCTAAATAACCGGTACTCTAATCAAGGCTGCGCTGCTATTTGGTATACATATGTCAGCCTAATGGGATTGAAGTTAATATCAATCATCCAACCATGATTTTGATAATCACTATCACCCACCACGTAATCAATGATTGTTTAACTGGAACCTATCCGTGTTAATCACAACAAATATCGGTTAATTTTGATAAATCTCGATTCGCAATTTTATCATTATTTAAGTTAAATGTGCTGGTAATGTGTAATTATTATCTGTTCCGGTCGCAAACATTTTTATGTATTATCTGCAAAAGTCTGTTAGGCAAAAAGCCTCTCAAGCCAAACTGGTATGTAGAATTACTTTAATCAAGGTTGTGACCTTGATATAAACACCTGACTCATTAAGTCAATACATTTGTTAGCATAAACTTAGAATTGTATAGTGTAGAACAGACAGTCCATCCAGTAGACCGGTTTCGTCCTTATTGGGAACTCATCATGTACTGGCCAGAATTTGCCGCGGACAAGGCTCGAACCTGGACACGTCTCCTTCGAAATCTGGTTCTCAAACCATTAAGCCACCCAGCCGCACACTTAACACAATTTTTAGGTTTATACGAACTAATGTAACTCGGTTTGCATTATTTATTCTAGGTGGAGCTCATATGGGATTCATTTAAGCCCAAAGTTCCAACTAATCATTCACAATCTGACATTATTGAACAGACATCTCACTACATGTGGATGTGTTATTGAAATGAACATTTATATAATTAAACTAACATTGGTTGTGCAGGCAATGATAAAAATTACTATAATCGAGTTTTTGATCTGAATATAAGTACCTGACCCATTAATTACTTACGTATGTCAGAATAAACTAAGAATTTGTATAGTGTAGAAAAGTAAATTTATCAAGTATACCGGTTTAGACCTTATTGGGAACTCATCAAGATCACAACATTGATTATAGTAATTATTATCACCGTCCGCACAACCATTCTTTGTTTAATTATATAAATGTTCATTTAAATACCACTTCCACAGGCGGTATAGGGTCTGTCCAATAATTACAGATTTGAGATGCATATTTGGAACTTTCGGTCTAAATGTAAGCTATATGAGCTGCAACTAAAAGAAAAAAGACTAACCGAGTTACAATAGTTTGTATATAACTGAAAATTGTGTTTAATGTGCGGCAGAGTGGCTTGTTATTTAGAGCATTAGATTTCGAAGCAGACGTTCCCAGTTTCGAACCCTGTCCGCGTTAATTTCTGGACATTACGTGATTAATTTCCGATAATGATGAAACAGGTCTATTAAAAGATTTTCGTTTTCTACACTATACCATTCTTAGTTTATACTTATAAATGTGTGTACCTAATAGGTCAGGATGCAACTTTGATTAATGTAATTGTTATCACCGCCCGCGCAAACAATTTTGGTCTGATTGTATGTGAAATATCATTTTGGATGTAAAATTTGATCAGAATGGTCGATTATTCGAGTATATAGGAAAGGTACTTACTCGGGTATCCTCCTGAAAGTTTTTCTTTGACCACCCATATCAAAGAAATAGGCATCTTGAACTCCATAATGTAGAGGAAACTTAAAATATTTGATTTTAAATACCGAGAGGATGAGTTGAATTGATTGAAAGAGATATTAATGACAACTGTGTATCCGTCAAAATTTATTTAAGGGACAATGAATTAGATGTTTAGGAAAAAGTTTTGCCAGACGCAACAGGTTAAATAAGAATTATGGTTAGAAAAGCGTAGGTTTATGGTATTACCGCATTTCAAATTGAGTAGCGAATTAAGAGCATAATCAGCAGAATTCAACAGCCGAGCAGTATTAAAACAAACGCACAAAATATGCAATTCGATACCGAAATAGTAAGACACAGTGAAGCCCCTGAACCCATCATGGGCACATGGAATAGCTTGCAATGGTTTTAATTATATGTGTGTTCAGGTAACCATGCACCCAATAAACGTACATGGTTGAGACCATATAACGGTATGTAAATATGAGCACATTAAGTGATCGGATCTCGTCTGCTAGACTTTGGAGGTTGGAAACACGTTTCGATACACAATTTCAGTCGATTTACCAGGTTAATTAGGGAACCAATTTAAATAAATTCTATAGGCGTTAACATGAATTATAATTAGGCCCAATATTTAATGAGGCCTTATCGAATAGCATCACTCAGTCCTCGTAAGAGGTCGCGACCTTGAATAAGATAGTGCCAGTGGTGAAAAGATGGCATAGAACAATTCTAAAGAACTCCGCCTTCGATTTCGTAATAATTTTATTTTCTAAATAATATTTATATAATCTTTATTTTGATCTTATTAATTTTCTTCCAATCATGATCTCATGCTTCGCAGAAAGTATGCTCCTCTTGTGATGGATTCGAATAGTTTAATATCTATATAGGTTTACCTCCATTATCTGTCCGTATTCTCGCCTTCGCTTTATCTCCATTTATTATCTATTCAAAATTGAACATTTTTTAAGCCAACGAATATATTTAGCTTTTATTTGCATTTGTATTAATGACTAAATTTCTTTCAACTTATCAAGGTAGCCCGAAATATCATTCTTTCAATTTTTTTCCATTCGCATAAGCTATCACACTCAGCATGCGATTTCTAAACCAACAAATAAGTGTTACGAACAGTTAAAGTAACTGAATTTTAACAACAGTGGTTAGATCAAATATAGGCGATACTGATTACATATACAGAAAATGAATTGAGCGAATTACTACAGCATTAACACGCATATAGTTAAATTCATAATGTTGCATCTATATATGTATAAGTTAATGGAATTTAATGCATTTCACCAGTCATTTGAATGCGGGTACTAATTAATGAACATCTTTAACATAATTCATCACTTATTCAATAATACTCAGGTGCGCAGATATGGATGCATATATATATATATATTATATATATATATATATATATATATATATATATATATATATATATATATATATATATATATATGGTCATATGCGCGTGTTGGAATGAGTTATTGACGTCCTTATATTTGGTCTTATACAAACCTTACTGAATTAATTTTAACAAGTCTGACTTTTCTATGTATTGAAACTGTACAATGCTTTATAATGAGTTTGACCATAATTCGAATAAATTAATTGACATATGCCTAGAAAATCCTCAGAACCCTGTTTATTTTAATTAAAAATGAATGCAGAAAATCACACCCCAATAGTTGATGGCTACTCCGCGGTTTGTAAATAGGGAAAGGCTTAGTGTGAACCCATGCCCCACAGAAGTCAATTATGGAAAATAAATTTAAGATTTTTCATGTTTATGTGTGTGTAGCTCCAACACAGAATGTAATTAAGCATTCAAATGTATTCCATTGCGCGTTGTCATTAAAGGAATTCTGATCTCTAATGATTCGAATGATGTAACGATGGATCATGACGAACGAGATTGATTAGCTCACTTAAATTCTCCGTTCATTCTCTGTTGTTTTGTGTTGGGAGACTAGTCTACGTGCCTCTAAAGAAGATTAAAGTAACACGCGGCGAAATGAACCCACAAAAATGAATCATTTTGCGTTCAATCTGATGGTACTTAGAGAAATACATTGATTATTTACCAAATGGAATATTTACTATTTTGTTCATCGTCCGAGTTTAAATAGGGTTCTGGCAAGATCCATAAATGGAGACATAATTCATTCTCAGTTAATACAACTAATATAAAATCCTAAAAACGTGTAATTTATAAACTACTACTTTTGACTTTCAAATTAATGTATACATCCTGTTATTCAGTTCAAAAATGCGTGTTTGTTTTTTTAAATTATTCACTGAAGGGTGGGAAAATCGTTCCAAAATCTATGGATTGGTTTTTCTATTATTTGAACGGCGAAAATAGTTTAAATAAATAACATGTGTTCCATGCGGGTTCTATTATTTGTTTTCTATTATTAGTAAGAGGTATGTTTTTGCCTCGCAACTTTGATAAAAAATGTCTGTGTTACTAAATAGGATGGTGGATTAAACAATCGATCATAAACGAAGGCTTTAATCTTATGTACGCATCGCTAGTAAGCACAATTACGAAATGCGTGTGTATATGGTAATATTTCTTTCGTTTATGCTGACATTGGCATATCCTTTTGGTTCCATTCGAACTAGATTTTTTAGCTGCGCAACATCCAATATATAATTGCACATGTATTAGTTCTCCGTAATCATAATTGAAAGAGGTACGAAGAATGAAGTTAGTAAAACAAATTCAGGGCATTAAAATAATGGGATTTCTATGGTTAAACATTGAATATTTTCGAATAAAAGTAAAGCACAATAATTATATTTTGGAATGCGAACTATAATAAAATTTGTATCTAGCATTATACGACTTACATTGTTCTTTGATCCTCATTAAAATGTTTGCCGTAAAGATCTGCTAATGATCATAGTAGGTTGAAACGTGCCAGAAAGTTTGAAATGCGGGAACTTTGTTATGTTGAGCGAAATAATAAAAAACAATGAGATTGCTGTTTATCTCAAGCTCCCAAACTTTATTTATATGGTTGCCAAAATCAAGATAGCGATATTGATATTAACACCTGATCCATTACGTACATAAATTTATCCGAAAAAACCAAGAATAGAATAACGTAGAAAAGTAAATTCATCCAGTAGCCCGGTGTCATCCTTATTGGGGGCTCATCACTTACTCTCCAGAATTTGCCGCGGTCGGAGTTTGAGTCTGAGCACGCCTTCATTAGTTAGTATATAACTGAAAATATTTGTGCAGGGTGGGGCCGTGTAGCTCTGAGATTAGGGCAACATATTACGAAACAGACGTACCCAGGTTAGAGCTCTGTCCGCGGCAATTTATGGACAGGGCGTGAGAAATTCTTAATAAGGACGAAACCGGTCTAATGAATGAATTGCGTTCTCTAACTTGTATTATTCTTAGTTTATACTTCCATATTTGAATGTATAATTGAATAGAATTGTTACCACCACCCGCGCAATCAATTATTGTTTAAATTGTATTGCCTATATATGTATATGTGGCAAAAGCAACAAACAGTTAATGTTCGTGACTGCATAGAAATTGTGCAGCCGACATTTCCAGTCAAGTTCAATGTATGCGAGACTGCTAGAGGTGAGAGCTGCATATCTAAATTTGATTTTCATATATATTCAATGCGGTTTGATCCTCGATAGTCAGTTTGCCGTCGTACTCTGATGATGATCAAGGAAGGTCGAAACGCGTCAGTGCGTTGCGACTGGCGGTAGTTTTGTTATGTTGTTCGACGACTGGTTAAATACAATGGGATTGGTGTTTACTTCAAGCTCGCCAACTTGATTTAAAGTAATTGGATAGTTGTCTGTATTTAGTCCGCAACCTTGATTTAAGCAATTGTTGTCATCACCTACGAAACAAACGATCGTTTAATTCTCGATTATGTTAAAATTAGGTTATTGGGTTATATTGAATGAGCCTCTATGACAAGTGATTTGATTGAACTGGATTGGAAACAACAAATTGGATACGCCCTATGGTAGCAAATTAGCATTTGGTAAAGATTAACAATTGGCATTAAAACACTATGATGTAAATTTAATATACTATCGGATAAATAAAAACCGTGCATTAATGATTTTGATATTATTTTGTAAAAAAAAGGAATATAAATTAATTCATTTCCTATCCTAGTATTAATACTTTTAGTGTAGAAGAAATAGCATTGCTCATATATTCCTAGTTGCGGAGAACTAACATCGTAGCAGTTGTGCATTAGGTAATGCGTACCTAATAACAAGTTAATACAAATTGGATCGGAACAAGAATCCAAATTCAGCATAAGTGAAAGGTGTAACCTCGTGTACAAACCCACTTCGTGCTTAATGACTATCAATTATTAGAAGCCAGAGCCATACAACTGTTTCTCATTTTTTGACCGAATATATGGTGGGTTTTGGGCGTATAGCCGACACAAACTAGGGGAGGGGGCAACTATTAAGCACGAAGCGCTTGCGTATATAAGATGAGGCATTTTTTAATCCTAACTTTTAAAACTATGTCAGCTAATTTGCTACAAGGTACGCAATATCTACTATGCAGCAGGCCATTATTTTTATGCGATCATTTGTGGTAAATTTATGGGCAATTGCAGTTCTTTGAATTAATAAAATTTTTGGGCGTTTAATGAAAACCAGATACATACCAGTTGGGCGATTAACAACAAATTGTAGTCTACCAATTACTATTTGACAGGAAATAGACGGTTGCCTTTATTTTTGTCCGCCGACGTTTTGAAATATCCCATACACCTTCTCACCTGTGGTGTGTATGCAGACAAATTTTGCTCATTAGGCAAAGTGAAATATTTTTCTCCTTTGTTAAATTACGCAATCAAAGCACGTGTTATTTCAACTTATGGATAATAACTGTAAACTTTCTTAACTGGGCAGTTGAGCGTGTACGTAATTTTGTCCCTATGCAACATACTGTTGCATAAGGAAATAAAAAAAATGTAGAAAAACATTATTAAAACACAGGCCACTATTGTGCGCAAAACCCATGCATAATGTAGCTAAAATATGCGAATACGACAGTTCATATTTTTAGAATGAAACCAATCTATTGTATGAATTGCCTTTTCTTTATTATACTATTCTTAGTTTGTACTTACGAATTTATGTACATAATGGGTCAAGCTTTTTTAAAAAGATTGCAACTTCGATTTAAGTAGCAGTATTATTTTGTTTATTTTATTGCAAGTTTATGTTATTCTAAAGTATATTGTTAAGGATAAAACGATTTCAAACCCAACGCTTCGGTTGTCCATTCTCCTGTTATTAAAATTCTAACGGCTGTTCTCATTCCAGCATAGAGTAACAAGGGTTCCTCTCTGAAAACTTTGTGACTTAAATCCTAATTTTCAAAAAGGAATAGTTCACGTTGTTTACATAGAAGTTATAACACATGTCAGTAATTAACAAAATATGCGCTTCATGCAGCTTTACGGTTGTTGATGGAAAAACTAAAGGCCCCAGAATAGAAATGTGGTCTAAAACCCATTTTCTACGGCAAAACTCGAAGTTGGAATCCATTTTAAAACAAAAATCGTTTTAAAAAGACGAATTTTATTAGCTTACAGTGTATTTATTGACTGGGATGGGTGAAACTATTAATCGAAATGTAAAGTTTGCAAAGCATAAAATGTATTATTCAGCCACCATAGTGTTATCATAAGATACTGACACAACAACCATGCTCTTGGTACACTTTCAAGGCTATTTTTATAGTGGGTTGGCCTTGAAGTCGCACTGGCGAAGGCATTATATGAGGTTTATTCTATCACTGCTTAGATACACATTCGTATAGGATATTGTGTCGTCCAATTGTCGCACGTTTATTTACCAAATATAAATAATGAGTATAATGTGTAGTACCAGCTCCTACTGATAAGTCGCCAGTAAACACGAAACGTATGTGTACAGAAGATTATACCTTTGGTTCATGCTGACGTTGGCTTACCCTTCTGGTCGAAATTGAAATAATTTGTTACTAGGTTCGCAACACCTAATAAAAATTTACTTATATATAAGCTCTCTGCAACAAACCGTATCTAACTGTTATATGTCCTTTATGCGTCCACCTATATTGGATGGGCCATGCACTCGGATATCGTCTGTGTTTATTATCAGTGTATCGTCCTGACAAGATTTAATTCTGCAGTTAAATTGTTCATTTGAGCAGTCAGTCCTTGAATCAACGTTTCTAACCCATCCGAAGCCATTTGTAAATGTACCACACATGCTTTATTTTTACTCAATTTTATATAGTACTTTGCACGCATAACAAGCAACGATTTAGTAAAACAAGTTTACAAATATTAATTAATTTATGGTCACTTCGGCCCGAAGTCTACTTTCATCATTGGGCTGACTGCTTCATCCATATACGGACGCTTCTGTGAGGAAATTCTGTTGAAATAATGCCCGCCCTAGGTAATACCTTGTTTTCGTTCTTTGTCTTAAAGTTGGCTATTGCTACATCTTCATCCCACTCAGGAATTGCCATTGACATCCTGCTTCAGCGATCAAGCGTGACAGCTCGTGGTCCATCGGGCATGCTAACAAAAAACTGAATTGTGCTCTGAGTCCACCCTTTCCACGCGATACAGCCCATCATTGACAGCCTGCAGTGCCATGGGCTCGACCTTCACGACCATGACAAAGTCACCGACCTTCAGGCGAGTCCGTGTCGGTTGCCTTGCATAGCCTTGTCGCTCTGTGGCGCCAACATATTCAGTTAGCCTTTTTAGTCGCTCCTGAATATTCATATTGTGCAGTGCTCATGGGATCCTCGGATTTCAGGTTCACCTGGCAGTCTTAGGTGCTCTCCATAAACCATGGTCGTTGGATCGAATCCTGTAGCTGTTGAGACTGTAAAGCGCATGGCCCGCTCGACCAAATATAATTTGTCTCTCCACCTTCCCGGGTTCTCGTAGCACCAACATCGCAGTACCTCTTTCATCGTCCTACGTGCGTGCTCAGCAGTCTCGTTGGATTGCGGGTGATAAGTGGCTGTGCGGGAATGCTTTATTCCAAGGTCTTTGCACCACTAATTAAATTTTTTCGACACAAACTGTGCCTCTTGGTCGGTAACAATAACTCTTGGTGCACAAAATCGACTGAGCCATCGCTCTTCTAAGCCCGTTACAATTTTGTCTGTTGTGAAATTCTTATGTGGTACAAACTCGACCCATCGGGTAAACCTATCGACCATGGAAAACACATAGGACACCCCGCCACGAGCTACCGGCAGTGGATCTACCAGGTCGATATGCAGAAACACGTTCCCATCAGTGGCATTGAAAGCAATCGTTTTTGTGGCTTACAACGTTGGCATGTAGTGCACTGTTGACAATAGCTATGAATTTTTTTGGACATGCCAAGCCAATACAATCGTGACTGCAATGTCTCAATGCGTCGCCCGGCGCCGGGATCTCCCAACGTTTCATGCCAAAAGGCCATCAATTCTGTTCTTATCGATTCTGACACAAACCAGTGCACTGTTTGTCCTTCTTTCCGCACCAACAGGCTGTCCTGTAGGCTCAACGTTTTATATGGTGCGGACATCCACTAGTGCCGCTGGTATCCTTAATAGATTCGACGTGGATTCATCTCTGTGAACTGATGAGACATCCATTTTCTTTGTTCTTCAGAGACTTTTATAAGTAGCGAAATCGTCCACGTAAGCTGTTGTACAAGTTAATTCAAACATGAACGAGCCCATCATTCTTTGGAACACTTTCGGAGTGTTTTTAAGACCAAATGGTACCCATGTGAATTGGAAATGACTTTGAGGTACCTGTAACGCTAAATTCCATCGGTCTTCGGGCCGCACGCCTATTTCCCAAAATCCCTGTTTAAGATTAAGCACGGCAAACCATTGCCCCCCGCTAGCTGTAGGAACAGATCACGCAGAGCCGGCAAGCGATACGCGTCAGTTTTAGTCACTGAGTTTAGTTGCCGGAAATAAGCCGCCGGTCGGAACAAACCATCCTTTTTCGTAAGGTAAACAATCGGAGTTTGATAAACAGATGATGATGAATCAATAACGCCGGCTTCTTTAATTTCTTGGGTTGCACGAGTCGCTGCTGCTAATTTCTTTGGAGGATCACCATATAATTTGGTGGTTCGTAACCTTCAATTAGTTATAGCAATAGTTTAAATTGGTCGACCGTCGGCCCTGGACGTTCGCTGCAATCAGGCAGTTAAAATATAATGTTATATTCGCTATGAAGATTCTTCCACCACCCAGACGGACAACTGGTCTCCTCCTGCACCCGGTTGCAACCAGGGTAAAGACTCAGCTAGCTTGGAGAACCACCGCTTGATGCGTGTCATGGTATCCAGGGGCATCTCACACAGTAATGGTCTGAGGCTGTACAATTCTGAAAGAACCACCTGGGGCCTAGCCCGGAAGTGATCCAACACTCATCTTTTTTACTCTTCATACGTTAGGACGACCGGCAATTCCAATTGGACTGCTACTGACCGGTCCACTAATTCCTGGACAGCTACACGCACAATAGGTGCTTATAATGTAAATTCTTGGGCTCGAACTGATGCTTCAAATTTTTTGAACCCCAACTGTGTCCTTTCCACATCTAGTTGTGCCAGCATTGGCTTAAATTCTGATGACAGTCTGAAACAACTCGTCGATTCGGCTGAAAATCCCGGCATATTTCTTTCTGGTTCCTCCTCGGCGAGGTCGCCATTATTGTGTCCACCTATATTGGATGGGCCATGCACTCGGATATCGTCTGTGTTTATTATCAGTGTATCGTCCAGACGAGACTTAATTATGCCTAATTCTGCAGTTAAATTGTTCATTTGAGCAGTCAGTCCTTGAATCAACGTTTCTAACCCATCAGAAGCCATTTGTAAATGTACCACACATGCTTTATTTTTACTCAATTATATATAGTATTTTGCTCGCATAACGAGCATCGATTTAATAAAACAAATTTACAAATATTAATTAATTTATGTTCACTTCGGCTCGAAGTCTGCTTTCATCATTGGGCTGACTGCTTCATCCTTATACGGGCGCTTCTGCGAGTAATTTCTGTTGAAATAATGTCCGCCCTAGATAAGAACCTTTGTTCGTTTTGTCTTAAAGGTGGCTATTGCCACAGTTCTGAACGAGTCTAATCAATACAATATGCGAATCAACAAGAAGGGAAGTTAATTTTCGGTTTTAAGAATCACAAGCTATTCGGGTTACCATCATCTACTGTTCGGCCTTATTAATGAGCGTATTAATCTCCATCCAAGTGGCTTGGTGGGAAGAGTGGCTGAGCATCTAGTTGATGATTTTCTACCATAGATTTTCTCCGGACTAGCTGGAGTTTGGCTCAGTTTAGTCGCATTTCTTTTAAACTCGTCATTTGGTTTATTTTATTCACAATAATATTGGATTCTATTCATTACCATTATGTAATAAAACGTTAAGAGCATTGAATCAAGCACACAGTCCAATTTAATTGTAAAGTAATATTGTCGTGCTTTGCTATAACTTATTGACATTATTAAATCAACAGGCCAACATTTACATCACATTATAGCGAGAAAATCTTTACCGGTTTCAGTTAAAATTTTAAATCGGCGCAATTATTAACTGTTAAAAGCAATGTGTATCGACACAATAGCCATAGTGTTGGTATTATTTACAGACTCGGCATATATATTATATAGAGTGAGTTAGCGTTGAAGTCGCATTGTTCTAGACTAAATGATGTTAGCTTCACTAATGCAGGCTTACACATTCGTCCAGCAGATTGTACCATCCTATTATCCCACATTCCTCACCCACATGTATAGTGGCTAAAGGGCGTAATACCGGCTCCTACTGATGAGTCGCCAGTAAGCACGAAACGAATGTGAATGAGATTATACTTTCCGTTCACGCTGTCTTTGGTTTATCCTTCTGGTCACAACTGAACTAAATCGTTACTAGGTTCGCAACACCTAATACGTACTTGCATATATTAGTTTTCCGAAATAAATGGTAAATAACTGTTATATATTGAATTGGATGATATCATGCTTACCGCGAAATGTGATAACTGTTTCAGCTGATCAAAGGTAAAATTATTAATTTTTTAACATATTTGTACGTTACATGATGATGGTTCATTGTTATTGAAATCGTAATCAAAGACTCAACGAAAATTAAACTTTATATATATATATATATATATATATATATATATATATATATATATATATATATGTTGTAACCAATCTCCTCTTCGTTATGCTGGCCTTTGCTTTGCGCAATTTAGACCACTACTTTTGTGCAATTTAGACCACTCCTTTTGCGTAACGTCATTTGGTGTGTCATCGCTTTCATTGTAATTGCGTCCGTAATTGATGTATGTGTCGTATTTTGCGAAGCGTTGGCTATTTTTAAAGGCATGTCGGTTATGTCTTTGTTCCAGTCCAATTTAATTTCTTTTTGAATTATTTTCTGCACGTTTAAGCAGGGCTTCAGCTTATTAATTGCAATAGCTTCAAAAGCCAGAAGCATTTTCTCTGTTTTTGCCTTGTAGAGAACTGAAAAATTGTTACTACTAACAGCATGACCTGTGAGTAGTACATGTTCGCAAATTGCTGATTTTTGTGCAGGAGCTGCACCCCTCTTTAATAGTTTTTGAGGGAGATGCTGATTTATTCTAGTTTCGAGCCTCTTTTTTGATCTGCCGATGTACTGAGCGTTGCAGGTACATTGAAATTTGTATACAGACAAAGGTGTTGACGTCACAGAGAGGCTATCTTTTTCATTCGTGCGCATCAGTTTTGTTGTGTTGAACACCACTCTCACCTGTATTGATGGAAACTGTGCTTTTGTCGCTCGAATTACTTTTCGTTTGAAGATTTCCGCTGGAAGATCACCTCCAAAGGGAACACTAAGCGTTACTATCTGGGGAGTTTGATTTTCTTCCAAATTGGCCACGATTTTGTTGCGTTGCCTCAAGTTGTATTCAATGAACCAGTCCGGATAGCCATTATTTCTCAACGCTTCGCGAAGCAAATTTAGCTCTACTTCAATGTTGTCCGGTGAACAAATCCTGCGTATTCGTGTGCCCAAATTCATTATTAGGTTTCTTTTGTACGCCCTTGGCACACTACTCATATAATGGACATATTGTCCAGTCCAGCTTGATTTCTTGTGAACTGACCTTGAGAGAGTACCTTCTTCATCTCTCGTTATTCCTACATCTAGGAAGGATAAATATCCGTCTTTTTCTTCTTCTATTGTAAACTTGATTGCCTGGTCTACCTTGTTTATGTGATGTAGCAGTGAATTTGTATCTTCATCCTTTTCAACGACCATGAAAGTATCGTCAACGTAGCGCACGTACAAATGAGCTCAGGCGATGTTACAAATTCTGAATGACAAATCAAAATTTAAACGCGAAGAGGTACAACGCGACACTACGGCAAAATTAGAAAATTCCATAACGAAGATTCTAAACCGAATTATTTCGAAGGTCGAGGCTAAACAAGAAATCGACATAGAGCACAAAAATGCTTTTATTACAGAATGCAAACATGCCAAGCCCGTAGGTTCAACGCAACCGATATTATATGGGTTGCCCAAGGTTCACAAAATGACCAACAATGAAGGACTTCCGCCTTTCAGGCCCATTTTATCTATGATAAATTCCCCACAGCACAAGGCAGCCAGACTATTATGCCGGATTATAAAGCCTATCATGAAAGGAAGAATAGACCACGTTGTACAGGATAGCTTTCAATTCGTAGAAAAAATTCGCGACCTAAATTTGAAAGAGAGGAAAATGGTGTCCCTCGATATAAAGTCACTCTTTACTAGCATTCCAGTAAATAAAACTATAAATATCCTATGTGAATATATACGATCATCAGGAGCGGAAACACTGATAGAAGTGGACGACATGAGAGAACTACTTCTATTATGCACATCCAACGTACAATTCGTATTCCAAGGAGTCTTCTACAGACAAATTGACGGCATAGGTATGGGTAGTCCTCTTGGACCAGTATTGGCAGACATATACATGCACCATTTAGAAACAACTGGTTTAAAACCATTTATCAATGGAGCTCATTTTTACGTGCGCTACGTTGACGATACTTTCATGGTCGTTGAAAAGGATGAAGATACAAATTCACTGCTACATCACATAAACAAGGTAGACCAGGCAATCAAGTTTACAATAGAAGAAGAAAAAGACGGATATTTATCCTTCCTAGATGTAGGAATAACGAGAGATGAAGAAGGTACTCTCTCAAGGTCAGTTCACAAGAAATCAAGCTGGACTGGACAATATGTCCATTATATGAGTAGTGTGCCAAGGGCGTACAAAAGAAACCTAATAATGAATTTGGGCACACGAATACGCAGGATTTGTTCACCGGACAACATTGAAGTAGAGCTAAATTTGCTTCGCGAAGCGTTGAGAAATAATGGCTATCCGGACTGGTTCATTGAATTACAACTTGAAAGTAACGCAACAAAAATCGTCGCCAATTTGGAATAAAATCAAACTCCCAAAGGTAACGTTTAGTGTTCCCTTTGTAGGTGATCTTCCAGCGGAAATCTTCAAACGAAAAGTAATTCGAGCGACAAAAAGCACAGTTTCCATCAATACAGGTGGAGAGTGGTGTTCAACACAACAAACTGATGCGCACGAATGTAAAAGATAGCCTCTGTGACGTCAACACCTTTGTCTGTATACAAATTTCAATGTACCTGCAACGCTCAATACATCGGCAGATCAAAAAGAGGCTCGAAACTAGGAATAAATCAGCATCTCCTCAAAAAACTATTAAAGAGAGGTGCAGCTCCTGCACAAAAATCAGCAATTTGCGAACATGTACTACTCACAGGTCATGCTGTTGGTGAAAATAATTGTTCAGTTCTCACAAGGCAAAAACAGAGAAAATGCTTCTGGCTTTGGAAGCTATTGCAATTAATAAGCTGAAGCCCTGCTTAAACGTGCAGAAAATAATTCAAAAAGAAATTAAATTTGACTGGAACAAAGACATAACCGACATGCCTTTAAAATAGCCAACGCTTCGCAAATACGACACATACATCAATTACGGACGCAATTACAATGAAAGCGATGACACCAAATGACGTTACGCAAAAGGAGGAAGGTCTAAATTGAAAAAAAGGTAGTGGTCTAAATTGGCAAAGCAAAGGCCAGCATAACGAAGAGGAGATTGGTTACAACACATGTACAGTGGGATTGGATGAACGAACATAATAACGAATCCAGAACAATGGCTGTAGATACTGGTAGAAATAAGATTTATTAATAAATGTTATTACATGGAGTAACCTTGTTTTGTCTCTTACATTTTAAAAAAATGGTGAAATTAGAACCATCAATATATATATATATATATATATATATTTAATATTTAGATCGACAGCCCGGCCAAGGTCTTTTTCAAAATCCGTGCTCCTTAGTTCAAGACCATGTCAAGTTCTGCACTAATAACCATCACAAAGTCTCAATGAGAATTTATTTATTGATATTTGACGTTCAGATTTTTCATTTATTGTAAACCGTAATTGCTCTATTACTAGCCTGTATGTGTATTATTTTTACCAAACGCAACTCTTAACAACACAATATAGCCTCCAGACATGCTTTGTAGACACGAAATTCTGTATAACCTATATTAAAGTATGCTTTACATAAATTAGTAATACATTAACAGTTCATGTGAATATTTATCCGTATAAGAGTAAGATTAATTGATAAAATAGCGGACTGTAGTTCATGAAATATACTAAATTATCGATTTATTAACAAAGAGAACGTTAACAAAATTGTCTCAAATAAGATGAAATTGAAAAATAATCCAAAAAAGCTTAGGTTATATAAAATTAAATTTCCCCAGATAAACTTATATTTAAGTATGAAGACTTTATAAAAAGGGAATATAATTGAAAACAAAGTAAGATGATATTAGGAGAGAATTAGAATAGTCTAATAGCAATAGGCCATCATAAATCGCGCATATATCTTCCAAAAACAAGCTGAGAAAATTTAATGATGCATTTATTATTCGGTATTTCAATGAATAATTTTAATCCAAAAGCTAAAACTGTTACGGAATTTCCTTATTATTATTTCGTTCATAAATTTATGTATTTCCAAAAATTTATTGGTAACCAATTAGAATTGCTTAACCCAGGAATTTGTATGGCCTTAGCAGCAATAAATTCTTTTACAAAATGAAAGTTTGACGGTAGGAATTAAAATAAATAATTTATTTCCAAGCGCAGACAAGATTAACTTAGAATTTGACATGGAGAAATTATTATTAGTGCGTGAATATGTGAAAACTGAACAAAATATTGAACTTGAAGAACATGAAAGCTAGTTATTATCCAATCATTTAATTTTTCTGAAAGCTGGTAAGGGAGGAGCTATAGCACTTATGAAGATAACGGATTATAATGGAAAGATGTACGAATATTTTAATATGGATGATATAAATAACAAAATGGGTAAAGATTCTCCAGCTAGAAAAACATGCGAAGTTTGACTATAATTTATAAGATAATCAATTGTTTTGAATCCGACCCGGTGATTGGCGATGTAATGAAATTACTAAAATTCATGATGGCTTAGTTAAGGGTCATAAAACGAGAAACCCTGTATGGGTTATTTACATTAATTTACCGTATGCATTAATGAACACATCATATTTTTGAGAAAACTACTAATTCTAATTATGAAGAGGTTGATAGAAAGGCAAGCTAGAATGTGGGTCAGATGTATAACTATATGCCTCTGCAATGGAAATTGGTTTATTTGAATCTGTTTCTTGAGGATAATTCACAAATATCAGAAGGCAGCGAAATAAACATTAGTCATATGATGGCATCAGCTAACATTTGGAGTTCATCAACTTATTTTGGATAACGAAATGAATATTTCAAGCAGATTAGAAATGTTCCTTTAGGAAAAATGCTATCGGTTCCCGTAGCTGATATATTTATTTTCTATTTTGCTTCGAAACTTTTATAATGAACACATTTAAACTTTACGTCGGATACTTGCAAGATATATTTATTATGTGGAAACATTTTGAATATGAAATAAATAAATTCGTTGAACTAGCCAATCGAATGTGTGATTTGAAGTTTACGCTAGAAAGATAGATAAATTGGATATGACCAATTTTATACGTCAAGTCGATCAGAAACGGACGTAGTTTTGGATGAAGAAAGGTAACGTACTCATGAATACTCCTAAATTCTCAGTTTAAGTATTAATATGGAACACAGATATAAATCCTTATGTCATTAATAATATGGACCTGAATTATACAGGATTTCAAACATAGAAACAAGGAATTTAACATAATTAAACGAACATTGGATGCACAGGTGGTGATAGCAATCATTTTTAATCGAGGTTGCGATCTTGATATAAAAACCTGACTCATTATGCACATATATTTTCAGTAAAAAATAAGTATTGTATAGTGTAGTACGGTTTCGTCCTCAATGGGCACTCATCAGATTCTGTCGAGAAGTTGCCACGGACAGGGCTCGGACCTGGGCACGTCTGCTTCGGTATCTGGTGCTCTAACCACTGAGCCAAACCACCGCCCACTACATACAATTTTATGTAATATACTAAGGTGTCTTGGTTAACCTTTCCTTTATTTGGAGCTTACATGGCGGGAAATGCTGGACAGTACACGATTAGTTCCCAATGAGGTCGCAGCCGGTCTACTGCATCAATTGTCTTTTCCAAACTACAATACTTGGTTTAAATTGACAAATATATTTACATATCGGGTTAGGTGTTTATTTCAAGATCGCAGCTTTGATTAATAAAATACGAGTTTTACATTCTCGAAGAAATTCCAACTGAAAGAAAACCCTTTAAATGAAGTAGAATCAATAAATAGAGAAGTTATTAGAAGACAATAAAATTAAGCAATAACTTATTGCCGTCGTACTCTGATGATGATCATGGAAGGTCGAAACACGTCAGTGCGTTGCGACTGACGGTAGTTTTGTTATGTTGTCCGACAACTGGTTAAATACAATTGGATTGGTGTTTACTTCAAGCTCGCTAACTTGATTTTTTTTTTTAATTTTTAAAATATTTTTTTAAGAACGGTGTATGACCAAAATTGCAACGAAAACAGAGCTCATTGGAATATCATGCTTATTTTTTGAAGTGTTGTTGCACAGTGCGAGCTTCATTTGGTGATTTTCAGCGAGATGCGTTTGCAGATTGTTGCTTTGCACTTTAAGTTTCACAAAGATCCGATTGATCCCCCATTTCTCAATTACGCATCTGTTTTGTCTTCGATCAGGCTGGGTGCGAAAAATCATCAGATAATGATTCAACCGGATTCAGAAATTGGAAAGAATTTAAACACGTTGACTGCGAAGCATAAAATGAAAATTATTTTAAGAAAAACTTGTACATTAGGTGTCTGATTTCCTAATATATTGGAAAGGATCAAATCATCTGACAAACATAGTCATTATCAAATTCTCTCTAGTGGTTGCAATTAAGTGTATGTGATAGAAACCATGTGACCGATTAAAGTTAGAAGGGTAGAATTTAAAACATGCATGTAGCTAGGGTCAAATTAAGAAATCACATTTGGCTCACCAACAATTAGAAACTGACCATAATAAAAACTGTGATGAATAAAAGAGAATGGCACTATGCCAAAAATGCTTATACATATATATATATATATATATATATATATATATATATATATATATATATATATAATTATTTTCTTATAATAGTATATGAATAGGATCATAAATTAGAAATTGTAATTTTGCTTATTATAAAGGAATTTATTTTCCTCGTATTTAAAGCTCTTATTTTCCACCAGTTCACATATGGTAAATTTAATTACAATTTCTGAACGTTTTCCCTAATTAAATCTCTTATTTTCTTCTAATTCTTTCTCTTGTCTTCGTCTTGTAGATGTTCACATTTTTACTAATAGATATTTAATTTTATATAACTTAATTTCATGTTCAACGTTCTTTAAATTTAATCTTATTTGACGCAGTTTTTTATCGATAGCTCTGTTAGCAGCTTGATAAACTAGCTTCTTGCTTGAAATTTCAACTACGATTTTGTGAGTTTTATTTATTTTTTGCTTGTAACCTTTAAAGCAAACTAATGTTACTGATAAGCATTCAAATGTACTGAAAATATACTGTAAAATTATATAACGGTTATCTATAATGTGTTTGGTACATTAATTCCTTAACAGATGTTGCACACCTAGTAATAAATAGGTTCATATAGGACCAGAAGGACAAAAAATGTCGTCATAACCGGAAATTATAATCTCATTAGCACATTTGTTTCGTGTTTACTTGCGACTCCTCAGAAGAAGCCCGTATTATGCACTATGCATATTATATATTTGGTGAGAAATGTTACACCATTGGACGGCACAATCTTTTATTCGAATGTGTATATCAGTATTAGTCGAGCTAATTTCATATAAAAACTTCACCAATGCGACTTGAAAGCTAACACACCGAACCTGGAAACGGGACCTAAATTATATTTGCGAGTTCGTATATGGTACCACCACAATGGATTTCAGCGAATGATAAATTTCGCAACAATCGATAATTTCAACTTCTAAACATTCTTTTCAGCAAATCCATACGCTCTGGGCTTGATCGATATCAATTAGAAATTTTCGCGGTAATCAGGACATCATTTATATATATATATATATATATATATATATGAATATATAAATAACGTATATATATGCAATTGTATATTAGTTGTTGTGCAATTAGTAACAAATTATTTCAAACGGGACCAGAAGAATAACCAAAGCCAGCATGAACGCAAGTTGTAATCTCAAGAGTACATTCGTTTTGTGTTTACCGGTGACTCGTCAGTGGGAGCCGGACTTATGCCGTATACCCTCAACATATTTAATTTTGGAATGTGGGGACAATTGAACTGTACAATCCCCTATACGAATGTGTATACCATCAGGTCTACCTTGTATGTGTATAGGTTTCATAGGAAAGCATAGAATTTGGTAAATATTATACGTATACAAGCTATTAAAAGAGAAAATATAGCTGAAACCCAAAGGCACAACTCTGAAAGTAAATAATTTGTAAACGAATTCTAATTTAACCTCTGTATTTGTTGCTGGCATAAAATTTGGTGTGTGGCTCAATTACCCAGTTTTATCGGCGTGTTGATCAAAATTAATGAGTTTATAAATTATTTCTGACAATTAGCATGGTTGGGCATGCGCTTTTTTGTTGCATCAAATTAATTATGACATCGGTTTGGATAAATTTGCCTATGTACTGAGCGTTGCAGGTATAATGAAATTTGTTTAAAGACAAATGTGTTGACGAAACAGTGAGGCTATCTTTTTCATTCGTGCGCATCAGTTTTGTTGTGTTGAACACTACTCTCACCTGTATTGATGGAAAATGTGCTTTAGTCGCTGGAATTACTTTTCTTTTGAAGATTTCAGCTGGAAGAATACCTCCAAAGGGAACACTAAGCGTTAGTCTCTGGGGTATTTTGTTTTCCTCCAAATTGGACTCGATTTTATTGCGTTACCTCAAGTTGTATTCGACAAACCAGTTCGGATAGCCGTTATTTCTCAACACTTCGCGAAGCAAATTTAGCTCTAATTCAATGTTGTTCGGTGAACAAATCCTGCGTATTCGTGTGCCCAAATTTAGTATCACGTTCCTTTTGTACGCCCTTGGCACACAACTGAGATAATGGATATATTGCCCAGTCCGACTTCATTCCTGGTGAACTGACCTTGAGATGGTACCTTCTTCATCTCTCGTTATTCCTGCATCTAGAAAGGATAAATATCAGTCTTGTTCTTCTTCTATTGTAAACATGATTTCTTGGTCTACCTTGATTATGTGATGTAGCAGTCCATTTGTATCTTCATCCTTTTCAACGAACATGAAAGAATTGTCAACGTGGCGTACGTAAGAATGAGCTCCATTAATAAATGGGTTTAAACCAGTTGTTTCTAAATGATGCATGTATATGTTTGTCAATACAGGTCCAAGAGGACAACCCATACCTATGTTGTCAATTTGTCTGCAAAAGACTCCTTGGAATACGAATTGTACGTTGGATGTACATAATAAAAGTAAATTTGATTAGTCTATATTAAATTCGAGGACGATATAGCCTACTTAAAATGTAAAGTTGTGTTGAAAAAATTTAATAAAATTATATAAATGTTATTGGGCAAGACGAAAAGCATGTATTAGATTGTTTACTAATTTTTATTGTTAGTCGAAGTCGCAACTAACTGAAACTACATTGTCAATTTTTATTAAATTAATATCGATGATATGCAAATGATTTTAGGTATAGAATCAATTTGGACCTGGAAAAGATGCAGCCTTGCATCTGTTGACGCGCGTATTACTTAAGTAAATAGACGTTTCTTTAAAACCCTGGCAGAAAATTCGTGTTCAATTGCTGAATTCTGTATTTGGTCAGTGCTCAATTTTTCATAGTACTTTTTAATTGGAAACGTGCCGAAATTGCTTTCAAGTTGAAATTTAGTTGATAAAGTTAGATACTCTGTGTTTCGGAGAACAAATATATATGCAAATATGTATTAGGTGTTGCGCACCTAGTAAAAAATTAGTTCAATTATGTACCGTCAATTATTGTACCGTCCTATTTTCCCACATTCCTCACCAAAATAAGTAGTGGATAAAGGACGTAATACCAGCTCCTACTGATGAGTCGCTAGTAAGCACAAAACGAATGTGAACGTTCATGCTGTCTTTGGTTTATCCTTCTGATCATAATTGAACTAATTTGTTATTAGGTGCGCAACACCTAATACATAATTAGTAGACAATGGTTTGAATAATATATTCTGTCGATGTTTAAAAAAATACAATAAATCTAGTCTACATTTTACTACTTCCTAATTTGTTACGGTGCTGTTTTCACCGAAGATTAAAAGATAAAGATGTATAAATATTAATTATTAATTAATGTTGATGATAATATTTTTAATATTTTTAATAATAATAATTTTAAAATAATGATAAAAAACAACAACAACAACAACAACAATAATAATAATAATAATAATAATAATAATAATAATAATAATAATAATAATGATAATAATAATAAAGTAATAATGATAATAAATTAGTTGCCGCTTTATGTTGTTCAATATTTTTTTGTCTGCTACTATTACAAATAAAACATGTTTCAGCAGCAAGAGTTAGTATGTTTGACATTCGCTCGCACAAACTTTATTATAACCATAACGGATTTTACCTTCTTGCAACACAGAAATATGAATTTTCGTTTTTTATGTTGAAAAATTTAAGAGCGTTAGACGTTATGATAAATTAATCATTATTCTTTTACTTTAAGCAATTAATATTTAAGCAAGAAAAAATGCACTGTGTCAGATCATTCACTAATAGAAAAAAAGGTAGAGCAAGCAGACACGGAAATAAATTTTCGTTAATAAGGATTACACCAAATACATCTTTGACGAAAAGATATAGAAATTTCTTAGACTATAACTAATACACGCAAAATGGTTTACCAATTTTATTTCAGCGAGTGGCAAAATGACCGTTTTTAACAATTGTTCGAGATCCTAATAAACATAAATTCCATAATTTTCTAAAAGAAGTAAAATTTCATAAATCACTGGCTACAGTTATTCTAATTTGTGTGACTAGCTCATAAATATCTGTTTATGTTCATCTGAAATGAAGTGTAAACGAGTTAACATATTCCCCAAAGTTGGTGAACTTTATTGTGACAATTGGTATTTATCTCGCAAGAAGTCTCCACATTTTAAGATTTAATCTTTTTTAAAACATGTTGTTTCTAAGTGCCTGCCTCTTATATGCTTCTTCCTAAATTCCAAAATTATTGATCTTGTTAAGTATAAAGCAGGAAACTGTAGAAAGGTTTCTAAGTTTCTTTTGATATGCGAACCTGAATAAAATTCATATTACCCTTTTCATTTGCTAAAAGAAAAAGAAATTTTAATTGCTACAAGAACTGTTTCTCTCTACAAACGAGCATCTCCTTATACATATATATATATATATATATATATATATATATATATATATATATATATATACATATATAATTTTGCTATCCATACATAGGCAATGCGGTTCGATCCTGGTCATTTTGCCATCATACTCTGAAGATGGTCATGGAAGATCGAAACGTGTCAGTGCTTGCAACTGGCGATAGTTTTGATTTGTTGTTCGAAGACGGGTAAAATAAAATGGGATTGGTGTTTACTTCAAGCTCACAAACTTGATTTAAAGAATTATAATCACCACCCGTACAATCAATTAGTGTTTACTGTTTGTAGCACAACGAATGTTTAGTCATTTTTTTCTTGGATGTACGGAATAATATTTTCAGTTTATTAATATTCTCAATATAAGATTGTGAATATTACTCATTTTCATACATAAGATTATTTTTCTAGAACAATCCTTTTGGTTTGTGTAAATTATTTTTAATATTATCACCAGTTGGTTACCATCATAAAATGGCACCCGGTGTCCTAGACGGAACTGTATATATATGCTATATATATATATATATATATATATATATATATATATATAATATACAGCTCGTTTTGTCTAAACGTACTAGAGGTTTAGTGAAATCAGCCGTTTGAACGCGTTTTTCACAAAATATGTTCACATTTTATGCCCATATTCTAATCACTCTATCCAATGGAAATTGTAGCTTTTGAGAAATCATAAATGTTTTAAAATTTATACCGTTAGTTTTTGTTTTATTTTGGCACAGTTATATATCAATTTCAACATCTAGGATCTCCTCGATAAAAAGACCATACTGCATCTGACATGAGCCACGACATTTTTGTTATTGACATGACCTAAACGATAACAATTTTGTTAGTAAAGCAACAGGATGACAGGCTGAAGAGATGATATTTTGAGACAATATCTACGTACTGGCTGATTTCATAGCCACATTAGAAAATTTTCCCTTTAATTTAATGAGTATTAGTTGCGCTGGCAGTTATAACAGTTGTTTAAATAAATGTTAAGTTATTGATATAAACACCTGACACTTTATGTACATAAATTTGGCAATATAAGCTAAGAATTGTATAGTTTAGAAAAGGCAATTCATCGAGAAGACCGGTTTTGTACCTAATGAGAACTTGTCACGTACTCTCCAGAATTTGCCGCAGACTGGGCTCGAATCCGAGCACGACAGCTTCGGAATCTGATGCTCTAAGCATTAAACCAGCATGGAGCAAACTGCACACAATTTTTAGTTGTCTTTTAACTAATGTTTCTTGGTTAGCCTTTCCCTTATATAGAGCCAGCGTAGCATACCTTTAAAAATAAAATTCTAACTAAGCACCGACAATCCTTCATTATAGAAGAAATAGCACGCTACGAGAAAAAGTGTTATTATATTTCACATTAATATAAATAAACGATCAATGGCCACGTGGATATTGATAATAATTATGTAAATCAAGTTTGCGATCATATTATGTATAAAGTTGTCAATGTAGACTAGGCATCGTACAGTGTAGTGAATGAAATTCATTTAGAAGGCCGTTTTCGTTCATATTTGGAACTCTTCAAATACTTTCCAGAATATTTACACGAACGGAACTTTAACCGGCGCACGTTTACTTTGCAGTCGGCTACTCATTCCACTGCAAAACCCTGTTACCTCATACAATGCTTAGCTTATACTGACGAATCTGTGATGAGATTGTGGTTTATGCCAATCTCGCCACTTGGATTATATAGCTGTTATCATCAAACTGGCATTCAGTTCTTGTTTGAAAACTTTAATGTGTTTGATTTCTGTTGTTTGAATGAGGCTGGGAATTGTCAACTTGTATTAAATATTACAGCATACTCAAATCACGCCAGAACTTATAGCACATTTGGAGAAGTAGACAAATATAGGCGGAATAATGGCTTAATAAAGGAAAAAATTAGCGTTCTACTCATAATTTGAGGCGGCTTGATGACTACAGGTTTTCCATACAAACACCGCTTCTCAGGAGCTAATCTAATACCTCTTGCAACTGTCCTTATCATAGCTTCTAAACATCACTTTTACAAAATATATAGACGCACTTGTATATATATATATATATATATAAACAGATTCAAAAATAAATACAACAAATTAAGGATTACGCACCTAAAAAAAATTTAAGCCGTGAAACCGGAAACGGCGGCTAAAAATTGATTGCATGAGTTTGCTGTATGAAATGGAGGATAACTTAAGCAAACTAATATATAATAAGCAAAGAAATAACATATTTGCAATGGATACATAGTTATGCACACAGGTATACAAAGTAGACCTTTGTCGGGAATAACAATAAATGCATACACAAATGAAAAAAAAAAAATATATATATATATATATATATATATATATATATATATATATATATATATATAGGTTGCATTCACATTAAGATAGTTAGTGGCCTTATTCCCATCAAAATGTGAAAATTATGCGGAAATATAGTTTAAATTATTTGATATGTGCGCATTTCTTTAAAAAATAGTGTTTTTAATGTTTATTCCTTGCTAAGTGGTGAAATTTTATGAAACAGCACTATGTCAATGACACACCTGCGCTTTTAGAATACCTTAACCCATTTCGGTCAATGAAAAGATGTGAGATTGGCATAGAATCAGCCCACTCTAGGCCTAGTTATATATCATAATTTTACAAAAGTTAGAACAGATTTGTGAGACTTGACATTCATTAATTACCTGATCTTTGTTAAGAATAATACAGGATTTCTTCATTTTAGTTAATTTTATTGAAATGTTTCCGATACATTTGTCGGTATTTTTCTTCGGTCCATATTACATCATAAGTCTTAGTACCAAGTCAATAAATTTTATTTAAAAAATATTATTTGTGACATATTGTAGACCGATAAGAAATAAAGGTAAAGTAATCCGAAATATTACATTCAAAGAAATTGACCGGAAGAAATCTTATTTTAGACCCAACACTGATTGGGTGATTCATTTACAACCCAAGGAGAACTTAAATTTAAATTTTATGCAGCGATGAAGCATTGGTTCTTGAATATTGAATTATTGACTTTTATAGTATTTGGTTGAATTCTAACAGTATACTAAACGTTGAAACAGCCTCTGACTACGCACAATCGGAGTAAAGGTAAGTAGATTAAAGTAATAATTTGAAATCAGATAATGACTTGTTTTTTGGTAAATTAACAAAAAGTTACTTGTTGACTGATGCAAAACTTCTATTTTCCTCTAATAAATGCATATATTTATATCTTTTTTATTACGGTGAACTAAGATATACTCAATTATGTAAAAATTGGTGCGTACATAGTAACGCATTAGTTAAAATAAGACCAGCAGGTTATTCCAAAGTCAGCCTGAACGAAAGGTACAATCGATTTTACACATACATTTTGTGCGTACTGTCGACCCATCAATAGGAATCGGAACTTCATCAAAAAATTCTCCTTTAAAATTTCTTTTCCAAAAAATAGTAAATTTAATAATTGTTGATAACCCAAAAATAGCTTATGTTACACACGAAATTTAAATTTGAGATAATTTAGTCCTGGCATTTTTTGTCGACAATTGTGCAATAGGCGCCTTTAAATTGACCATCGCTGTCGCATAAGTCGCATTGCATCATATAAACTTTGTAAAGTGTTTCTAAATTTTCGTTTAAACTTAGTCTAATTATAATTAATTCTGCGTACATAAACCTCTGCTTGCATAAAATACCTGTACGTTAGGATATTTTCTACTGTCTAGGCTACATTCGCTATTACACTAGACGCGTATCCATCCATTTTGCATTTGAAAGCCCATTTTAGGGACAAACAAAGAAAACATCAAAGAAACATTTGTTACGAACAAAAATCGTTTTGACGTATTAAAATTGAAAATTGAAAGTTTAGGCATGAATTTACATTAATTTAAATATTTATAGGCCTTAAACTGGCTACATGCGAATTTCGCCCTTGCAAGGCTACTAGGGCTTTTGTGTGCGAAATATCTAAAACTCTAAATCAGATCGTTTCCGTTATTGTATATTCGTGTAATGCATCCTATGTAAACTTAGCTTTTTATTGATGTAGAGCATAACCAAATTAAAATTAGGGAAACAGGTAAATAAGCTCATCCTCTCTCCCTCTCTTCAGTGCACCCACAAGACAAGAGAAAAACCGAAATACCCATCTCAAAACAAAAAATTGTAAATCTGCACAAATAAAATCGGAAACTTTTCTTTAAATCAAGTTTGCGAGCTTGAAGTAAACACCAATCCTATTGTATTTAACCAATTGTCGAACAACATAACAAAACTACCGCCAGCTGCAACGCACTGACGTGTTTCGGCCTTCCATGATCATCATCAGAGTACGACGGCAAACTGTCTATCGAGGATCAAGCAGCGTGAATATATATATACAAATCAAATTTAGATATGCAGCTCACTTCCTAGCAGTCTCGCATACATTGAACTTGACTGCAAATATCGGCTGCATAATTTCTATGCAGTCATGAACATTAACTGTTTGCAGCTTTCGCCACATATACATATATAGGAAACTTTCACAATTGAATGAAGACATTTTCCAAAAAAGCTTTAAGACAATTGTTGCACACTTAAGCTTTGCTTAGATAACCAGCGGTAACTGCAAATGACCAAAAATAAAAAATGAATTTATTGTATTATGGGGAATTGACGATCTCCACATATACCCTAATGTTTTAGATGTAGGCCAATACTTTTGAGCACTCTTCCGGATCGTACTGCACTACGTGGTTCTGTTACTCCGCTCCGTTTTATTTCAGTATCTGGCTTGTTCACCACTCGTTCTCCTGCCAACAGTACATTTTAGTCAGTTATCTTCTCAGACTCATGTTGCTTTGACTGTTTCTGCTTTTTAGTCTCCTCTTCCAGTCAGGTTATTTGTGATATACAGTGATCTAGGACACATACCACTTTGTGTCATCTTCCTCGATGAATGCATTCTTCTCAATTATTTACTTCTCATCACATAACCCTTCATAAAATGGTTTCAAGCAACTTCTTGCGTTTTCGTTGGTAATGCACATATTCGAGGTCAGCTTTGAATATGAAAGCTAATAGCGATTTGCTCAGACGCCTAAAACCTTATTTAGTGCTAATAAACTCAATTGGTACCTGAGAGCTGCAGCTAGTCAATCAACAGACCAAATAGTTTTAAAGTATGACGGAGTGCTGACGTCGTTTTGAATCATGTCACGATTTGCGATCGTGGGCTGTAGCTTTGCACTATCAATTTCGCAAAGATCCGATTGATTGCTATTTCCATTGAGTTCGTCTTCGTTACGGCTGAGTGCTAATTCGACCCCCGGTGGCTTCTACATCTATCATATTAACCAATAGAACGAAGATTAGATCGTACCTCATTTCCAGCGGTTAATATGAACACCCAGCCAGAAGATGTGTACTTGCGAAACTGATAGAGCAAAGCGACAACCCACGATCGAAAATCGTGACATGCTTCAACAAGACCAGAGGCCTAACGGAGACAAATTTAAGTTCCTATAAAAAAGGTATTTAGTTAACCTCAATGTTTCTCAATAAACAAAAAAACTCGGCTATGAACATTCCTGGTTGTGCCCTAAACCGATTTCGCACTGTCAACAAAATAATAAGTAGATCATTTATTGCAATGCGATGCAGCCGTTATATTCCTGGGCAGCTTTTCTGCAATACATTTATATCTCGAGTTGTAAGCACTTGTGTGCCGTTCTTTAATCCTCATGGTATCCAACGATAGGTAAAAAGCTCCGACTTGACTTGTCTACCACAGACAAGAGTGACCCTTTCCGGTACACCGTTACTTGAAATCATTTTTGTAGAAACACAAGGAAAAATTCTTAGGTTGTCCTATTCTTCTAATTTACACGTCAAACGAGGATTGAAACGGTTAACCATTGTGAGCAATTAGCTTTGACTACAGATCTCGGGAATTTTGACATTGTTGATCTGTATGTACATGAAACAACCAGCTGGTATCCCGATATTTTTACGTCTGCATCTGTATTTCGCCATAAATTGCATGTTTGACAACTTTCATAGGCTGTATCTGAAGTCCGTAAGTAATTTTACCTATTCAGTAATCATTATCTGTGAGTGATCTTACTGAAAGTAGCCTTAATTTAATTTTGTCCTAACCTATTTCGTTGGTAAATTGTTCCAACCCGTAATTTCAACGACACATACGATCTGGTTTTGCTGCTCGGGACGTCAGATCATAGCCAGTTTTCTCCAGCCCTGTTTATCATAGGAGCACGTTTATTAGTTGACACTGCCGCTAAGGGATCTACCTGTTGTGCTTCCATTAATTACTGACTCAAATAATCCGCCGATCCTACTGAATCGAACAACGGCTCGTAAAGAATCAATTCTACACCTGCCTCGTTGGGTCTGCTTATATCCGAGAAATCTTTTGGCTAATTTACGCGATAAATTTGCATGGAAATGCTTGTTTTGGACATTTATGCATAAAAATTTCGTGTCGAGCTTTTTGATTTTGAGATATGGCACATTAAGAATCAAGGTTTATACGAATTGTACGTAATATCAACGTGCAAATGTGTTTGAGATAAGACTTCACTCGTAGACAAGGATAAAATATTTCGTTGATTTATATGGTAGATTTTTGCGTAGTTGAGTAGACACAGTGAAGTTAACATAAAGCAGATTCTAGAGGGAAGTCCTCAAGATGATCGGCAGATTCATTCGATGTGTTAAGGTGATCCAACTTCGGTCTAAGTCAGCTGCGAAGATTCTTTATGCAACACATTTGCTTTGGATAACACAATCAATTTTGTTGGTACCAAGTACCGATTCGGCAACCATAATGTATATAAATAATCTATAGTGAGTTGCCTTTCAAATCGCTTTGTCGAAGACTTTATTTAAAGTTAGCTTCACTACTGCAGGTTTACACATTCGTATAGAAGATTTTATCACCAAATTTTCCCAAACTCCTCACCCAAATATATAGTGGTTAAAGGGCGTAAAACCGGCTCCTACTGATGAGTTGCCATTAAGCACGAACCGAATGTGCACGAGTTTGTAATTTCTGTTCATGCTGTTTATTGCCTATACTTCTGGTCATATTCCAGCTAATTGTTTTTGGATACACGACATCTAATACAATATTACTTGAATCAAAATTGCCAGTTTTATATAAACACCAAACCTATTGTAGATATAATTTAAGGTATAAACTTAAAATTGATTCATGCAAGATAGGCAATTAATACGATAGACAAGTTTCGTTTTTTTTTGAAAATTCAAGTACTTTCCAGAATATTTTCGCGAACAGAGCTTAAATCGGATAGCATTTTCCATGAAATTTGTGAATCTATTCACTACGACACAATTTCGCTTACCACACCATGTTCAAATTATTACTATTTTATGTTTTTAGTTGGTCTTCCGGTCAGCTTGACTCTATGTGGCTTCTCTTTAGAATTGAGGTTCTAAATTACAAAAACAAAAATTTTTATTATAGTACAGATATTTAAATAAAGATTTACCTCGACTCAAGCCCTGTACGGTGCTATATTCCGAAGATCCCAATACGAAAGCCACCAGTCAACTGGACGAAATGCTTTCGCTATTTTAAAAACATGCTTATTTTATGCTGAAAAATGGATTTATAAAATGCGAAAGATGTTTATATGAAGTCCGTAAACACAGTTTATTGCAACACTCGCAATCAATGATTCTTTAACAATAAAATTACAATTTATTCCATGCTGTACACTAGCTTACAGGTATTTGTAAAGAGCTGGAAATAATTATTACATCGTAGAACTCAAAAGTACTAAAATCGGTAGTTATAAAATATGTAGAGCGTTAATAAAATTCCGACAGGCTACAGTTTAACGGAACCTTCTGTGGTAATGGATTCGAAGCCTGACTTTGCTATAAATAAGGAAGGATATCAATTCTGTAATATATTTGCAGAAGAATCATTGATGACCATTATATATGATTTACTTATACTTTTCAAGAATACTTTGTTTTATTCAAACTGCACTTCATATAATTCTCCTAACATGAATTATAACAGAGAGAAGCTTTTCACATAAACATATATATAGGCAATACAATTTAACAATAATTGATTACGCGGGTAGTGGTAAAAATTCTTTAAATCAAGTTTGCGAGTTTGAAGTAAACACCGATCCCAATGTATTTAAACAGTCATCGAACAACATAACAAAACTACAGCCAGGCGCAGGGCACTGACGCGTTTCGACCGTCCATGATCATTATCAGAGTATAACATTAAATTCAATGCGGTTTGATCCTTGATAGTCAGTTTGCCGTCGTACTCCGATGGTGATCATGGAAGTTTGAAACGCGTTAGTGCGTTGCGACTGGCTGTAATTTTGCTATGTTTTTTGACGACTGGTTAAATAAAATGGGATAGGTGTTTACTCCAAGCTTGCAAATTCGATTTAAAGAACAGGTAATCTAGAAGTCGAGTTAGCAGGATTTCATTATCTCGACTGTTAAACTATGGTAAAAAGGACAGTCATATGTAATCTGTTTGGCTTTTCACCATTTTATTTTGGTAATGCTCTATTGAGCCTGAATTTAAAATGCATGATTTTAAATTTTCTGCACTTAAGTACATAATAACTTATTAGTAAGGATACAATTTGACTTGTCAGGTAGACAACTTAAACTGTAATTTTGAATCACCATTAAACCTTCACAGAGATCATTAAAGTAGAAAACGCTAAACAACCAATCGTTTAAAAAACTTAATCATATTCGGTGAATTCTTTAATAGTCATTTAGAAATTTTAACGTATACAGATAGTAATTATTTTAGCATCAATAATTCGATGAGCCCTCTAGATTGGAATTTACTCACCTTGCCGCTAAAATATGTGATCAAAATACTCTAAAAACATAATATCTATATTTTTAGTTAAAAATTTTGTCCCGATTCTAAAACGGTAAACATATTCAAAAACGAAGTATACACGAAGCCCTATTTCTATTTTCAAACACAATAAGCACAAGTATTCTTCTGTATTGCGTGAATTATTTGTGCGTGGTTTAAATAGAAAATTTCAAATTACAATCGCCAAATTGTAGAGGAGATCATTAATCAGTTTTTGCTAAAACATAACTTTGATCTGAATTATTTTTATTTTTACCAACTACCTAAGAAAAGAAGCAGGAAATAAAAAAAATTGTTTATACTAAAAAGAGATGCACTAATCAATTGGGGTCAATTCCCAGCATGGCGATCTCCGGTAATGCTTCAATACATTCATTTAATTTTTCATATAATTTGTCTATTAAATTATTTCACGAGGTATAAACTTTTCATTGCTATTTGTATTTTTGTGCAAGGATGTTAACTTTCTTTGTACTTGTCAATTTCTCTCTAGTAATAATTGTATTTTTCGGGCTCTAGTTTGTTCAAATTAAACTAGTTGGATGTTTCGTAGGACAGACATTTGAATTTCATTTCAAATATTTTAGAAACAAACCATCAGGCTGTGGAATTTTTTTGAATGGTCAAAGCCGTACATATCATGAAGAGAATTTCACTATGTTGCAACAAAATATTTCGAGGACTGAAAATAAAATCTTTCTCAACTAAAAACCAGCATTTTTACATTAGATATCATTGCAAAAGTCAATTGATCTACAAAATGAAGTTAACGACAAAACATGCCATTATTCAAAGTTTTGATCCTAGTAAAAAGAATGGGATCTGTTGGAAAATAGTAGAATAGAGCGACAGTATACTGAATATAACAGTTAAATACTGTTTGTTGCGAAGAAATAATATATATGCAAGTATGTATTAGGTGTTGCGAACCTAGTAACAAATAAGTTCAGTTATGACCAGAAGGATAACCCAAAGACAGCATGAACGGAAAGTATATTCTCATGCACATTCGTTTCGTGCTTAATGGCAACTCATCAGTAAGACCCGGTGTTGCGCCCTTAAACCACTATATATTTGGATGAAGAATGTGGGATAATAGGAGGGTACAATCTCCTAGACGAATGTGTAAACCTGCAATGGTGAAGCTAACATCATATAAAGTCTTCGACAATGTGACTTCAACGCTAACTCACACTATATAATATATATACAGAGTCTGTAAATGATACTAACACTATGGCGATTGTGTTAGTAACCGATACCAACATTATAGTACCGAAAAGGTATATAGAACCACAATGATGGATATCAATGTATGCTATAGTTCACCGAAATTGAGAATTACAACTATTTCTGAACACCTGTTATTCCAGTAAATCCATACGCTCTGGCCTTGATCGATATCAGTTATCACACTTCGCGGTAAGCATGACATCATTCAATTCAAAATATAACTGTTAAATACTGTTTTTGCGAAGAACTTATATATGTGGAAGTAAGTATAAGGTGTTACGAACCAGTAACAAATTTATTTCAGTCATGACCAGAAGGATAAACCTTCTGGTCACAACTGAACTAATTTGTTACTAGGTTCGCAATACCTAATACATACTTGAATATACTAAATAATATGCTTTTTATTAAGTGAATATGGCATTGCGTGCGTCATTTCAGTCGCAAAATTATTCGTCACCATCATAAAATTGAGCATAACTCCAGAAAAATAAAGCATGATTATAATGCGAATTTGTAAAAAGAATTCGGTATATACTTAAACGTTGAAAAGGATGAGTTATATAGTACACGTTTATAAAATAATTTTCTTCCAATAAGGCTCGATAGATCATGTTTGAAGCACAAAAATTTCAATAGATGTAGGCGAACTCGTCTGAACGAGACTGCGCAATTTGTTTTCTAACTGTGTTTAAACTGGTTCCTTGCAAGAAAATAAGCAGCGAAACGTGCACATATTTGTATTGAGGTGGAACGCAAAATAAGCAACGTGTACTATGAAAACTCATATAATAAAACAATTTGCTGTACCTGGAGCTGATAAGATATCTTTTTGAAGCCAACAATAATAATTTAAAAAACAATTATAATGAAATAATGCAAGGCATGGATTATAAGTTGTCACGCAAGCGAATTTCACAAAATTTGTTTTAAATTAAATTTGGCGCCCAACTAATTTTTTGACATCATTTGCCAAAAGTCATCTCGCAGTTGGATTCACTAAAAAATTATGTCTACACGCATGGAGGTTAGTGCGGATATTATATTTAACTTTTAAAGATCCTGAACCAGCTTTTTATAAGTGAGGCAGAAAAATCATCCCACGATCTGTCGCAACACAGTACACATTGAGTTTTCAGCTGTTTTCGAACTCTAACAATCATATGAACTTGATAATTCAGCTGTCAAAGACTGTATATTGATTTACCTTTAAATCGTATTTTACAAAATGATTTTAGGGCGAAAGATTGACGCATGATTACTTGCTTCCTTCTGTATTAGACAAGGTTTTATGAACATTTGCAAAAATAATCAAAATGGAGGAAGCACTTCAAAACCAATCAATTAACCACTCTGTAGAGAAGGCGTTATGCAATTTCTTATCGTAGGATATATTTTGTGAATGAAATAACACGATTAAAATGATCTTATATTTTACTATCTGAATTTTTCTTCTTTCTCGCTTCTTTAACTAAATTGCTACTAATAATAAATAGGTTCGCAAAATCTAAAACATACTTGCATATATATTAGTTCTTCGCAACAAACAGTATTTAACTGTAATAAATTGAATTGAATGATGTCATGCTTACCGCGAAATGTGATAACTGATATCGATGAAGGCCAGAGTGTATGGTTTAACTGGAGTAACAGGTGTTCGGAAATTGTTGTAATTCTCAATTTGGGTGAACTTTAGCATAAATTTATATCCATCAGGTTGGTATCATGTACCGACTCGGAAACCATAGTGTTAGTATCCGGTACTCATCGATTTCAAAAAAGGAATCAGTTACTAACACAATAGCCATAGTGTTAGTATCCTTTACAGACTCGGTATATATATTATATAGTGTGAGTTAGCATTGAAGTCGTATTGTCGTTGACTTCAGATTATGTTAGCTTCACTATTACAGGTTTACATATTCGTCTAGGAGATTGTACCGTCCTATTATTCCACATTCTTCTACCGAATATATAGTGGTTAAGGGCGTAATACCGGCTCCTACTGATGAGTCGCCAGTAAGCACGAAACGAATGTGCATGAGATTATACTTTCCGTTCATGCTGTCTTTGGTTTATCCTTCCTGTCACAACTGAACTAATTTGTTACTAGGTTCGCAAAACCTAATACATACTTGCATATATATTAGTTCTTCGCAACAAAAAGTATTTAACTGTAATATATTGAATTGAATGATGTCATGCTTACCGTGAAATGTGATAACTGATATCGATGAAGGCCAGAGTGTATGGTTTAACTGGAGTAACAGGTGTTCGGAAATTGTTGTAATTCTCAATTTGGGTGAACTTTAGTATAAATTTATATCCATCAGGTTGGTATCATGTACCGACTCGGAAACTATAGTGTTAGTATCCGGTACTCATCGATTTCAAAAAAGGTATCAGTTACTAACACAATAGCCATAGTGTTAGTATCCTTTACAGACTTGGTATATATATTATATAGTGTGAGTTAGCATTGAAGTCGCATTGTCGTTGATTTTAGATGATGTTAGCTTCACTATTACAGGTTTACACATTCGTCTAGGAGATTGTACCGTCCCATTATTCCACATTCTTCTACCAAATATATAGTGGTTAAAGGGCGTAATACCGGCTCCTACTGATGAGTCGCCAGTAAACACGAAACGAATGTGCATGATTATACTCATCATTCATGCTGCCTTTGGTTTATCCTTCTGGTCACAACTGAACTAATTTGTTACTAGGTTCGCAACAACTTATACATACTTGCATATATATTAGTTCTTCGCAACAAACAGTATTTAACTGTAATATATTGAATTGAATGATGTCATGCTTACCGCGAAATGTGATAACTGATATCGATGAAGGCCAGAGTGTATGGTTTAACTGGAGTAACAGGTGTTCGGAAATTGTTGTAATTCTCAATTTGGGTGAACTTTAGCATAAATTTATATCCATCAGGTTGGTATCATGTACCGACTCGGAAACCATAGTGTTAGTATCCGGTACTCATCGATTTCAAAAAAGGTATCAGTTACTAACACAATAGCCATAGTGTTAGTATCCTTTACAGACTCGGTATATATATTATATAGTGTGAGTTAGCATTGAAGTCGTATTGTCGTTGACTTCAGATTATGTTAGCTTCACTATTACAGGTTTACACATTCGTCTAGGAGATTGTACCGTCCTATTATTCCACATTCTTCTACCAAATATATAGTGGTTAAAGGGCGTAATACCGGCTCCTACTGATGAGTCGCCAGTAAGCACGAAACGAATGTGCATGAGATTATACTTTCCGTTCATGCTGCCTTTGGTTTATCCTTCTGGTCACAACTGAACTAATTTGTTACTAGGTTCGCAAAACCTAATACATACTTGCATATATATTAGTTCTTCGCAACAAACAGTATTTAACTGTAATATATTGAATTGAATGATGTCATGCTTACCGCGAAATGTGATAACTGATATCGATGAAGGCCAGAGTGTATGGTTTAACTGGAGTAACAGGTGTTCGGAAATTGTTGTAATTCTCAATTTGGGTGAACTTTAGCATAAATTTATATCCATCAGGTTGGTATCATGTACCGACTCGGAAACCATAGTGTTAGTATCCGGTACTCATCGATTTCAAAAAAAGGTATCAGTTACTAACACAATAGCCATAGTGTTAGTATCCTTTACAGACTCGGTATATATATTATATAGTGTGAGTTAGCATTGAAGTCGTATTGTCGTTGATTTCAGATTATGTTAGCTTCACTATTACAGGTTTATACATTCGTCTAGGAGATTGTACCGTCCTATTATTCCACATTCTTCTACCAAATATATAGTGGTTAAAGGGCGTAATACCGGCTCCTACTGATGAGTCGCCAGTAAGCACGAAACGAATGTGCATGAGATTATACTTTCCGTTCATGCTGCCTTTGGTTTATCCTTCTGGTCACAACTGAACTAATTTGTTACTAGGTTCGCAAAACCTAATACATACTTGCATATATATTAGTTCTTCGCAACAAACAGTATTTAACTGTAATATATTGAATTGAATGATGTCATGCTTACCGCGAAATGTGATAACTGATATCGATGAAGGCCAGAGTGTATGGTTTAACTGGAGTAACAGGTGTTCGGAAATTGTTGTAATTCTCAATTTGGGTGAACTTTAGCATAAATTTATATCCATCAGGTTGGTATCATGTACCGACTCGGAAACCATAGTGTTAGTATCCGGTACTCATCGATTTCAAAAAGGTATCAGTTACTAACACAATAGCCATAGTGTTAGTATCCTTTACAGACTCGGTATATATATTATATAGTGTGAGTTAGCATTGAAGTCGTATTGTCGTTGACTTCAGATTATGTTAGCTTCACTATTACAGGTTTACACATTCGTCTAGGAGATTGTACCGTCCTATTATTCCACATTCTTCTACCAAATATATAGTGGTTAAAGGGCGTAATACCGGCTCCTACTGATGAGTCGCCAGTAAGCACGAAACGAATGTGCATGAGATTATACTTTCCGTTCATGCTGCCTTTGGTTTATCCTTCTGGTCACAACTGAACTAATTTGCTTACTAGGTTCGCAAAACCTAATACATACTTGCATATATATTAGTTCTTCGCAACAAACAGTATTTAATTGTAATACTTAGTTTAAATTAATAGTGGTATTTACTTATATATATATATATATATATATATATATATGTAATATATATATATATAAATATATATATATATAACTCAATTGTGTAATAGTTATTGCGTACCTAGGAAAAAATTCATTTAATTTGGACCAGAAGGATATAACAAAGTCCGCATTGACGAATGATATAGACTCATTTATGCATGCTTTTCACGGTTATATGCGACTCATCAGTAGGAACCGATACAACGCTCTATGCGCACTTGAAAATTAGCTGATGATTATGGGACAGGTGGACGGTAAAACCTTTTATACAAACTTGTTTTAAGGTGGTAATAGCGTTAACTTCATATAAAGTCCTCGACAATGCGACTTCAAAGCCAACTTTTTGTATAGAATATATCCCTAGCATGTGCATATGAGATTATATTTTATTTTCATTAAAACCGCAGAGCCTAATACGCAATTGCATGTATATCAGTTCACGGAAACAAACAATATATAACAATTACATATTTAATTGAATTATGTCATGATTATCTCCAAATGTGATAACTGATATAGATCAAGGCCACAGTGTATGGAGTTAATGCAGTAACATTATTTCAGAAGTAGCTGTAGTTCTCAAATTTGATGAAATTAAGCATATCTTGAGAACTATTCTGTTGGTACCCCGTATTGAATTGGCCACCATATAGTTGGTACCCTTTACAGGTTCAGTATATATTTTATATATTAAGATGGCTTTCTAGTTGCATTTTCGAAAACTATATATGAAGTCAACTCCATTACTGCATGAATACACACTCGTATAGGAGATCGTACCGTCCAATCTTCCCACATTTCTTAACCAATTATATAATGGGTGTAGGTCGTAATTTCGGCTAATACTTATGAGTATCCAGTAAGTTCGAAACGCATGTGTGCATTAAACTATACCTTTTGTCCACGCTGACTTTTATTTTTCATTCTTGTTCTATTTGATCTAATTTTTTAGTAGGTGTGCACTGCTTAATACATAATTGCAAACATATTAGTTCACTGCACCGACCATTATATATATATATATATATATATATATATATTATTGTCGAATCAAAAATTCAGTTTTTCACGAATTAATTTTTCATTTTAGATCATCGTATCTATTTAAGTTGGAAAGTCCTCAATTTCAGCCAAGGCTGCTTTGGGGTGGAAACAATGATTGAATTTCAAAAAGAGCATCCACTCTGAATTTTTGTTGCAACTTAAATGCATTTCTCGGCTGTTTCCGTCAAGCTTGTTTCGGCTATTCGTTGAGTCCACTATTTTTATTATTACATTTATAACTCATCTTGGTTATAGTTACGACGAATAGAATATTTGAATGCAATTTATAAAATTATTGACTGACTTACTTTTGTTAAATGTTACTTTAGCAGTTGAATCATACACACATAATTAGATACGTACAAATAACACACCTTAGATTAGATTCCGGAAAAACATGCACTGACAACCAATAAAAAGAATAACATCAATAACCTACTTTCTATTATGTAAGTACTCCCTCTCATGACATATTTACTGAGGCATGCTCCGGTTAAAACATCGGAAACCGAGTGAAGTAATAACCGTGCACAATTTTAGAGGTAAACCAGACCATTTCGGAAATATTATTTCGCACACAGCAGCATGATTTGTGACGTTGCAAGTTTATATGCCTTTACTGCTTAAATTTCTTGCCACCGGTTAAAAATGGCAGCTTTTATGTTTATACTACCTGAGACTCAGGAATAAATTTGACAGCTAATACAGCAGACTTCTGTTGATAAATCGAAATAGCATGGCAGATCTGAGCGAATGACTTGATTAAGTGTAACGTACCCAACCAAATTGTTGTTGTGGATAAGTTTTTAATGTGTAGCCCAGGGAATAGAGAGCAGCTGCGGTCCGACTACTGGCAGGCATTAGTGTAGACCACACAACGGAACAACTCCATGGCAAACCTTCATCATCGGACTTTAAAGAAGGCTGCCCTGAAATTTTGGCGGGCATTTACAGACATATGTCAGACTTTGGGTATCAGACCAAAGACATCTCATGGGATACTGACACACACTTTCTGTGGATGCATTTGGAAAAGTTTCAATGCGTTCTGTCAGACAGTCATGTTGTATTGATCAATAAGATAATGTAGCAAACTGTCTCTTTGTTAGGCTGGTATCAACATTCATTCATTGAGACGAATAAATATTTTTGAAGAGAACTGTTGTCATTTTCATTTATTAAAGGCACTTCATATAATCTGGTTACTGCTCATGAAATGGAATTTTAAATATTAAGAATATGCCAAAAATTTGTCGTCATTATTAGTTTCCACAGCGTAATTATGAGGTGACTGGCGTTGATATAATCAGAATATGTGCGCTTTGATTTATCAATACCTCCTTATTCCTTTTCATCTTTCATAGTTTGCGTTTATAAACGAAATGGCTGGTACTGAATCTGTTAGAACTGTAATTTGATAAATTTGTTACTATAAAGGATCGGTATCTTTTTCCAAATCTAATGAAACTGACAGGTATGCCCGATTACGAAATGTACCCAATATTGAATCCAAATGGGCATACTACTGAACTACGACGAAAAATATTTCGATTCTGCTCGTTGCTGCACGCAATCAACAGGCACGTTAACGAGAATTCTGCAAACCACGTATCCGATGTCAAACACCAGCCAGTCTTCTCAAAACTGGATTGAAGAAAATTTTCTTCAATCCAGTCTTACAAATATCCAGGCTTATATGGATGAGGTTATCATCTCAAATCGTCACATTTATATCACTTGTATCAATTACTCTAGGTATTAATGAAGCGACTACTTTCAGTTACTCAAAATGTGTTTATTCTGTCTATTAGAATATAATATTTACGTAATTGAACGAAAATTGGTTGCGCGGGCTGTGATAACAATTTTTATAATCAAGGTTGTGGTTCATTAATTACTTAAATATATCAGTATTATCTAAGAATTGTATAGTGTAGAAAAGGCAATACATCCAGTAGACAGGTTTCGTCCTTATTGGGAACTCATCATTAACTGGCCAGAATTTGCCGCGGACAGAGCTCGAACCTGGGCACGTCTGCTTCGGAATCTAGTGCTCTAACCACTGAGCCAATCTGCCGCACACTACACTACACACAAATTTCAGTTAGTCTATTTTTCTTTAGGTGGAGCTCATATGGCATCCATTTAGACCCAAAGTTCCAACTAACCATTCCAAATCTGCCATTATTGAACAGACACCACACTACATGGGGAAGTGGTATTGAAATGAACTGTAATGACAGATTTGGGATGGTTAGTTGGAACTTTGGGTCTAAATGTATGCCATATGAGCTCCACCTAAAGGAAAAATAGACTAACCAAGTTACATTAGGTAGCATATAACTGAAAATTGTGTGTAGTGTAGTGTGCGGCAGGGTGGCTCAGTGGTTAGAGCACTAGATTCCGAAGCAGACGTGCTCAGGTTCGTATCCTGTCCGCGGCAAATTCTGGCCAGTACATGATGAGTTCCCAATAAGGACGAAACTGGTCTACTGGACGAATTACCTTTCCTATACCATACAAGTCTTAATTTATACTGACTTATGTAATTGATTAATGGGTCAGGTGCTTATATCAAGAGCGCAACCTTGATTATAACAGTTATATTTAGGTGTTTGAGGTCTAGCGTGTGGTACAAACACATTTGGACAATTAAAGTAAGCCTATTTCAGATTTAACCGCTCTATCGGCAATTTGAAAGCTCAAAATTTTAATTGTCATGGTTAAGAATTACAGATGTTTCATGCCAATTGTTTTTGCAGTTAGAAAACCACATGATCGGCACAGGATTTTGAAAATTGTACAGAGAAGGAAGCCTGGATCTATAAGAATTACAGAACGAGATCCACATCGATTCGGGCGAGCATCAGGTCTTCGTATGTAGGCGAAATGCCATGCTGAACTAGATGAAAGCGTCTTTTTTTGAGCTTGTCATGGACATATATGGCATTGCTATTTTGACAACCGTGCGATTACGATGCGGGAATGTAGTTTCAGGATATGAAGACACGTTATGATACCTCTAGCCGACCGGTGATTCGTCAAGCAGTTGTTAATTTAAGACATCATTAAAATGGTCGCAAGTTCCTTTTGTTGCCAGACCCTAAAGTATTAGTCTCACCTCTAGCTAGAATGTGTCATTTGAACTACCCAGAGCAGACCAATTTGTAGAATTTGTACTAAATCAAATATTACATTTGCACCAAGCCCATTTCGGGCATGAAATATATGAAAGTTGAAATCCGGTTTCGCTTTGTGGATTTGGCGATGAAGAAAATCGCTTAAAGTTACACAGTTTACCAAATAAATAGTGGTAGAAGCAGCAGGACAACTTGATCTCCCAGAACAGCTATTTGAGAAAGAATATTACGGAGAAATATGTTAAGAAAACAATGTCAATGATCCTACGCTGCGTGGTGTGCTTGCCATATCGAATGAAATATGCAAAACATAAAATGAGAGCATCGCCATTGTCTCAGTTCTAAAGATTTTCGATGCCAAATAAACAAATCAGGTTACACTGATTTGGGCTGCGAAAGCAATAAGCATTCTAGAGATTTTATAATGATGGATTATTTGTCGGCTCAATCGTGCAGGGCCAGTGTGGCAATGGCCACCTTTAAGACAAATAATGAACAAAAAGTCTTATCTAGGGCAGACAGTATTTCAACAGAAATTCCTCGCAGAAGCGTCCGTATAAGAATGAAGCAGTCAGCCCAATGAGAAAAGCAGACTTAGAGCTGAAGTGGACATAAATTAATTAATGTGTAAATTTGTTTTATTAAATCGATGCTCGTTGTGCGAGAAAAATTCTATATATAATTGAGTAAAAATAAAGCAGTTGTGTACATTTAAAATGGCTTCGATGGGTTGGAAACGTTGATTCAGGCATTGACTTCTCAAATGAACAATTTAACTGCAGAATTAGGCACAATTAAGGCTCGTCTAGACGATACGCTAATAATAAACACGGAAGACATCCAAGTACGTGGACCATCCAACATAGGTGGACACAACAGCCAGAAAACTATTTTAGCAAGTGTAACCGAGCATATGGGTCATACAGAATCTGCATTGGTTCGAATATTTATCCCGAAATTGCCCGGTAATACAATTTGTGGAAAGAGTTTTTTGGCTTTGGCTTAAATGCTCACTAAAAAAGGTCGATTTATGCGTGTCGAGTTGTTGATTCAGCATGTTCATTGCGCCCTCGCAAAAAAGGGTGGATCTTATCATTTTTTTGTGCGGAAAATATTTCCAAAGTGATGTAGACACAATGGATTAATACGGCGTGGCAACTAGAGGAAAGTTCTTGCCATCATCGCCAACTTCATTCGATAATCTGAGATGAGCTGACTACGGTTTGATTCAGCTACCGAGGTTATCCATTTTGAACGCTGTCACTGGACAGGACGGAATGGAACTCTATAAAGAATAACAGCACACGATAGACTACAATTTCATGCCGAACGGTTTAATTTTCTATTTGAAGCAATTATGCAGAATTCACCGACATATTTTAAGGTTCGAATAGGCACTAAAAATACACACACACACACACACACACATATATATATATATATATATATATATATATATATATATATATATATATATATAATGTAAAAATTATTCCAATTTTAACAAATTGGAAAAAGGACAATTTAAAGTTAAATTTCAAGAGTTTAACTGTCAGAAAAAATTTAATTTCTAATTCTGTTTATTTTCAAAGAATTAATTCTATTCCAAATTCACCAACATCCGCATTCGTAGTTGTTTTTGCTAAATTTGTTTTGGCAAATCGACGAATGCAGAATTTCGATTAGACTGCCAGTTGAAGGAGAGTTTTCTTGCAGCTAATTAAATTATAAATAGGTCACTTGTTAGGATATATTTATCTATATAAATTAAATAAGTATATATGGAAGATTGAAAGGAGGATTTTGGCAAGCACCATGCACGACAAAACGATATTGATGATAAAGCGAGTAGTCCATTCTCTATTAGGTCATATAGCTCATTCCCGACAAATTAAATGAGACCACCTCGAGTCCTAAGGCCAGAACTAGTGTACATTAACGGCCGGTTATATGCAGTGTAGTTGATCAATACGGGCAAACTCATGTCCAAGGGAATATTCTAACTACATATAATTTTGTATAATTTAAGTGAGTGTGTTGTTTTAAACCAAACGTGATAGGAAGGTAGAATATTTGGTTCAGTATGGTGTTTTGCTTAATTCCTACCCGTAGTAGCAAACGCTATATATCTATCGATATTTGTGAATTAAGCGATGTAATTATAACTAAAAAAAAGACATTGCCTTATAAACATTTCAATAACTAAATACCAATAAACAGTTTATTCTTTATTTCCTTTACAAATAGTATAACTTAGTGGGTTTACATTACCAAATTGGCAAACATGTCTACATCTATTGTTTTAAAATCCAAATTGTGGTTTTTCAGAGGTGTCGTGCGCAATACATGCCAGTCAATTGCGACCAGAATTAACAGCACTAATTTAATTAAAACAAATGCGCTGTAAAAGACGCAGTAGTGAAATTTGAGAATGAAATCGTGTCCAAAAAAATAAAATACCAAAAGAGGATAATTTCTATGAGCAATGTGTGGCAAGATTGGATTTGCCCATCTAATTTTACAACCAAATCTTTTAGATATTTGATACGGTTAACGCCAAACCACTTAATGAGTCACTGTTGTATGTAGGCCTAATTCACTTGTTTACCGCCTTATGAAAATGCAGACAGTGAAATGTGATACCTTGTTTAGCCTGATACATCGATGTCAGCCCTCTCTGATAGGGGTTGCAAGATTTCACGCGTGAAAGGGAACAGCCATTTTTAGACATGTGTTCTGTGTTTGCAGATTGATGGCCAAATTAATTGACAAAAATAAAAATCATTGGCAAGCACCAGCCACAAAGCTAATTCTGGTGACAGTCAACATATTGTTGCATGGATAAATAATTACGTGATAAGTGTAAGTTGCGTTATTTACAAAATAGCCGTGTTTGAAACAAGGGTCCTTGAAACAATGCCTGCAATGCTACATAGCCAATAAGAATACGCATGATTTAAAGCATCTTTTATGTTAAAATTAAAATTTCACTTAAACCCAACTCAGCTATTTACCTAAGATTAAATTCACGTGCAAGCAACAGGACAGGGATTCAGTTTCCAGCACCTGTGTGTTCGCAATTGAACTGATTGCCGTCACCATTTACCTTTTGGAAATGTTGATTCAAATATTGCCTCTGCACAAATTCGTCTTTTAGCCTGAATCCTAAGTTGGTACAACATTATTTGAAAAATCACAAGGTTGATTTGAAGTGTTGTTACGGCCCACCAACTAAGAACGTCGCGAAAACTGCATTCGTTTGAGAAACGACGCCTGAGTATAATGCTTATGATGACTTTTGAATTGTTTAAATGAAATTGTTGGGTATGCGACATCGCGTCGCATAATAAGTTGATTCTTGCTTCGGCTAGCCAGGCAAACATCTAACTCCACATTTTCTTTTGAGATGTTTTGATACACATTGGCCGGTATCTTTCGAAATTAACAGCTTATCGCACAAAATAAAAGCACATAATATAGCAAGAGAGAGATTTCGTATATGTGGCCTTATTTCTATTTACATTATAGATGGTAATATTGGCAGCATTTATACATTCACACACACACACACACACTATATATATATATATATATATATATATATATATATATATATATATATGCGTGTGTGTGTGTGTGATATCTCTTAAACAAAATATTTTATAAAAAGCAAATGTGATTAACCAACCAGATCAGTTTCTCCTTTAGTTAGCCCTCATGAAGTCTTGGCCAGAATTACCCCGGCTAGAATTTGACCCCGGGTGCAGGTAGCTCAGTCTGGCAACTCCGCCTCAAAACTATTGAAACACACCTTGCATGTACTTTTCAACTACATACCGTTTTAAGCTTTTTGGTGGGTAAGGTGGATTCTATTTAGTATCCCCTTCAACTTGAATTCAGTGTAGCCATTCAGGGTCTGATTTATTATGCGACAGATATCTTGCCAACTTCCAGTGGATTGTACCGTCTTTTTACCCCACATTACTTCATCATTACTATTGCTGTTAGTTGTGCCTAATATCACCTTATACTGATAAGAAGCTCATAAGCACACCACGTTTGATTCTCGCGGATTACATATAAATTTTCCTACTAAAAGTCTGAATACAAACCATCCTAACTAGGAATGGGCGACCTAGTATGGCTCTGCGAGATAATGATAATGACTACTTCTATGGTGAGAATTTGCTGAACGAATGGGATAATTTTTAATATTCCAACGGTTCAACTTGAACTAATGCATACGTGATGAGAATTCGCTGACTGAGTGTGCACGGTTACCTTTTTCTAGTGGTTCAGCTTCACTAACGGATTTTGCAATGGGTACTGGCTATTTGGATGGGCACTTTTGGCTTTTTCAAACGGTACAGCGTCAACTACTGCTTCTGTGATGGGAAGTGTCAGATTGATGAGGAGTATGTATAATCTTGCTCAAAACTACTGACATTCCGATTTTACGCGCATCACTCACGGCTAACAGCAAGCTGCTCACACGTGTCAATTTACGTCATGTAAGACAGACACTTTGAACAGAACAGCAAGCATATGTTTTAGAAATTGAGAACCATTCTAGGGAATAAGGCATCTTCACATTGGAAAAACACCATATTTTGAAATGAGCTAAACGGGAAGAGTTTGCCTGTAGCCATAGAAATTACAGCCTGACGACCGGCGGGCAAAAGCTAGTCAGCCCGGGAATAGTAGCATGAACCTTGCTGGATCTAAAGGGACACAGCCATCATTTTTTTCATGTGAAGCCTCGATTTTGGTCTAACTGTGCAATAACTTTTATTGTTAAATTTGTTTGACGGAATGAGAGCAAGTGTGCCAGATGCGAAGAGAAAGCTTCTACTGCTGAAGGAAACTTTGGCCACTGGCATCTGGGCAGATACTGTTCATCAGCATTTTTTGGCAGACTATCTATCATCATTTCATCATCATTTCCAGCCACACAAAAGTCAAGCGACTAATGTTTCACTGCCATATAACCATAAGGAGTGAAAAAAAGTATATAAGTGAATTTAGATAAATTATTATTGAGATTTACGAAGAGGGAGAGGGGTAGAGAGAGAAGGAAAACCTTGCTACTATGAGTAAATTTATCAGGATAACTCACAGAAATGAGGCAAACTAAACCTCTCCACAACACCATTATGGCCAAGTTAGCATTCGGGCAAGGCGACATCAGCAACACAGCTTCCTTGCGGATTTCACCGTATCACGTCATAAACAAACCGAACCTCGCAGCTAACTTTGCCCTACTAAGAAAAGAAAGTTACGAAGATGATTCTACTATACATCTGCAACAAGATCGCCACTGAGCTCGATTCGCTGCCATATCGCTAAGGGTTTCTAACCAAGAACTGTGATGTGCACGAGGACCCCATCCCGGCAGACGAGTGGATCCTATACTACCCAATTTGGATGTAAGTGACTTTAATTGTTTCTGCCATGTCAAAATCTGCCCACCTTGTTTCTTACGCCAATTTGGTGCTGGATGAGAGAAAAGAGCTCAATTGGGCAATCGCAATGAGGGCATACGCAAAACGTGACCGAGCCAACGAAGTTGATGGAGCCTTATTTGCTTTTCTAAAGACGAGCACTTATTGTCAGATCCAAAAATACGTCTACGGATGTCAACGTTAGTTATTCGTTGTTGGTAACCAACATGTGCTATACTTCTCAAACAACGATGATCGAATGCCTGTAAGCGCCTCAGATCATCAACTCTAAGAGGCCAAGTTTCACTAGCGTATAGTAAGACTGCGCGTACAGATGCATTGTAAACACGACCTTTAAGGCAAAGTGAAATATTCGCGTTTCTCCATAAATGACGAAGGTTCGAGAAAGCTACTCTAGCTTTCGCGATCCGCATTCTCACCTCGTCGGACATATTGCCTACGTTATTGATAGAGCTCCCAAGATATGTAAACCTGTCGACTATGTCAAGATCTTCATTCTGCAGTCGCAACGTTGGAGTGAGTGGTGGGTGATCCTGTAACAGTATCTTACATTTAGAGGGTGCGAATTTCATACCGAAAGACGGAACAACGTTTGCTAATCTATTTAAGGTGGTCTGGGCAGCATGCTGATTGTCGAATAATAGTACGATATCGTCCGCATAGTCAAGATCGACTAGTTTATCTCCCGGGAGAACTTCAACTCCAGCGTCCTGAATGTGTGAGAGAGTGTTGTTCATAATAGCATCGAATACAAAATTAAACAAAAATGAGGAAAGTGGACAACCTTGACGAACACCACTGCTGGTTGTGAAGTTATGCGTTAATTCGTTGTAAACCTTAACGCGACCAGAAGTATTTTTGTAGAGAGCTAGTATAATATTAACAAATTTAGTGGGCACACCGCTTTTCGACAATATATGGAATAAAACATTGCGATCCACCGAATCAAATGCACCCTTGAAGTCTAGAAAGACGACTATTGTGGGACAGTGATATAAATGTCTCTGTTCGAGAACTTGCCTTAACGTAAAACTATTATCTATACAACCTCGTCCTGCGCGGAATCCGGCCTGTTCTTCTCTTGTTTGTGATTCTCGTGAAGCACTAAGACGACGTAGGATAACCGAAGCAAATAACCTTGATACGACCGGAGTCAAACTTATACCACGATGGTTATCGCACGAATTACGATTACCTTTTTTGAAGATGGGAATGATGGTCGACTCATTCCAGTCAAGTGGTACGGTTTCCTCATTCCATATAGTATGAAAAAGTTTGGTCAACGCTCCTAAAATTATATCGCCACCATCCTTAAACAATCCCGGAAGCAGATCATCGGGGCCGGCGGCTTTGCGGCGCTTAAGAGATAGAATTGCATCGCGTACTTCTAACTCGGATGGTTCTTCGGGACTAACATTCCACACTGTTGATGCAGACATGCTTTCGGGAAGCGGAACTGACGCGGGTGGCCAAGGAAATTGATCTCTAAAGTGTTCAGCCCACCTGTCAAGACGACTTAATTTTATCGGTTATTAATTCGTTGTTTCTATCATTTATAGAAGGATAACTCCGAATACAAACCATTAGTCACTTTTGACTTTTGTATGGCTCCGCATGATGATGATGACAAAATTCCATTGACATTATAAACTAACCTGTGTACATTATGCAAGAATGTTATCAGATAAAGTGTTTACATGTCAGAAAATTAACTTAAGTGCTTTCCATTTCGTATAAACGAAATGATTAAAATGGACGTTCTCAGAGTTTTAACGTAAGAAGCTAATCAGTTTAACATAAGCTCCAATAATATATCGGTTTAGGCCTTTACGGTCACTAGTCGAGAACACCTCTGGTCTACAAATTTGCCTTGATTCATTTAGTCACACGTAATACGGCATGTACTACTACTCACATTACATGGAAGTCTTCTGTTCTTTTTCGAAGAGGAAAAAGAAGAAATACATTTTTTAATAAATAAGATTCAGATAAAACACAGATGCACATGCATACCTTTTCTCCTGCGTGCACCAGTCTCACATTTCAATTGTGATGTTTACTGTTATGTATATAACATCTCCCTGAAGCCTTATTGCAGAAGAAACACGTGTATGTGTGCGTCTATTCGTGTGCTTACGTTAGTTGGGACATTGTGTGCGTACTTCAGATGCCAATTGTTAAAGTATAGGTGCTCAATGCCTTCAGGCAGTTCACAAAATAGCACAAATCTAGCTGCGTTGTGCAGGATTACACTCTAATTAACTGCTATGCACAGCCGAGAATGTGTGTACGACACGTGTTGACGAAAATCAAGTTAAAATGCATAAAATATACTACACGAGAAATATTTAAGGTAACATTTAGTAGATTCCAGGGCACTTGACTTTTCTTACTGCAAGGCTAAAATAAGTTCTTCATTTAAATATTTAAGAATTTTTTAAATCTAAAATTAATGTGTGGGATTTGAAAAAAAATCAACAGCACAAAAATAAGGTATTAAGTTAATGATAGAAAACGTTTAAAAACGTTTAATTATGAAAACTAATTCAGTTTGTATATACTTAAAAAGGAAATATGTGAATCTCAAAAAATCATAGATAAAAAAGGCCATAAATTAACTAATCATAAATATTTAATTTTCAAAATATTAATATATTTATTAAAGTTATAAATACAAATGATAAATTCAAATTATACGCGAATATACATATATATATATATATATATATATATATATATATATATATATATATATATACTGAAACGTTAGTAAACGAATTAATAAATATCCTACAGAAGTAGCACTAGAGCGAAAGTTATGTGTTCCAATCAGACAATGTCTCTTTGTGATAGCAGTTTACTGTCTAAATAGCGTAATAAATAATAAAATTCTTGCAAACCTAAGCTTATTTCCAAAGTATTTCCCGATATGAGGCTATGGTGGAATGGAGAGAATAAAAAACATGTCCAAAAGACTAAGGGAGTCCAATTTTTTTATTTATTGAAGGAAACTATAAATTTTTGTTGAGTTGCGAGACAGGCCTTCAAATCCAAAAAAATATTTCATTAGGATTCATGATGCAATATTTCCTGTGCATTACCTTTTAATCGCATCAAAACTCAATGTTTTGATGGGCATTCCGTACATATACATCGGTTAAATTTAATTTGTTGTAGTTCAAGCAGGTGACTAATTGGAAAACTGATATTAATTGATATTAATTAAAGCAAAACAACTAGGATAATAGAAAACGTGAAAGGCATTTTCTACGATGAGTTTCTACAAAATTAATTATCGGAAGTAATTTTTTTAATATTTCTGAGTACATCTGACTTTTGAAAGACTGCATTATCGCATCGTATTCTGCATAGTTAGAATCGTGCACAGGATAATTTTACGGACACGAAAAAAATTAATATTTGGAACATTGAATTTAAACTACGAATAACGAATGACTTGTTGCTGATAAGATAGCAACTAAACGAACATTGGTTGCGCGGGCGTTGATAAAAATTACTATTATCAAGGTTGCGATCTCTATATAAACACCTGTCCCATTAAGTACACCAATTTGTCAGTATAAACTAAGAATTGTATGATGTAGAAGGTGCAATTCCTCCAGTAGACCGGTTTCGTTCTTATTGGGAACTCATCACCTACTGGATGTAAAATGAGCTCATCCTAAAAAGACAAAAGAAAAACCGAGTTACATCAGTTAATTTATAATTGAAAATTGTATGTAGTGTGCGGCAGGGTTGCTCATTGGTTAGAGCACCTGAATCCTTAGCAGACGTGCCCAGGTTTGAGCCCTACCCGCATCAAATTCTGGCTAGTTCGAGATGAGTTACCAATAAGGACGAACCTCGTCTACTAGAAAAATTGCCTTTTCTACACTGTACAATTCTTAGTTTATACAAAAAAATGTATGCACTTAATAGGTTAGATGCTTATCTCAATTTTAATATTAATAATAATATAGCAACTAGGCAACATTAAAAAAATGTTTGATTTCGTCACTTAGGACATTTTGATTTGAAATTATTCATAAATGATGCAAAATTAGAAAGATATGGTTAACTTAATGCAGCATCCGTATAAGGTTAAAATCGGCATATTAAATGGTTGACGATTAGAAGTTTTAGGTTAACAGGCATAATATATGGAGAAGTTGAATAAGGTATACTTTGAGAAATATTCAGTTCTAATGTGTGCCTTTTTAAGCTAAGAATAGCAACAATGATGATCATGGTAAGTAAATTTAATCATAATCGTAAGCTTGATTTGATAGAACGAAGGAGGATCAGAGCTTCATGATATTACCGGACACCAAAATAAGTAGGTAAATAAAATCTGATGTGCCTAAATACTACATATGACTATTCTCAAACAATCGTTTTCTAGGCGAAAATGAACTGTTATACACCTCAGAAGTGTATTCAGTTCGGTTCAGGCTCTGTAACTTCATATACGTGAGTGAAACCATTATATTAATTGAGGTACGAACTGGAGAACATAGAACTGCATGCAAATGTGGGCATGTCAATAGATTAGATTTCGCAGGATATTCAGAAGAACTATTCTTTGAAGAACTTCGCTTATTTTCATTCCTTATATTAATTATGCAATTTCTTGACTAATTATTTATCATTAAGCCTCGCTAAATTTTGCAACTGGTTATTTACATTACCTTGATCCACCCTTACCAATGTAGCTAAAGGTAAATACTTCATTAAACAAGGTAAGAGTAAAGAATTTGTCTGGTGCGTGCAAAGGGGAATTGACATTAGTCCTTAAAGCAACACTTAGACTAACTGACACATGCGTGTAATCATATTTGACTGAATTCTTTACAGTTATTACCACACACATACATCCATGACGCCAGTTTGTCAAGTGAAACCTGAGTAATTTTTAAATTTCGATGGTCCTTGCGCATCGTTGTTATTTTTTTAATATAATTCCGCAATTGGCTCTAGCGGGAAAATTGAGAGCACTCGTATATCGGTGACATATTGTCTCCTTTACATTTCCAGATGCACAGACACTGTTTGGCAGTGATTGATGTGTTCTCACTTGTCCTGTCACTCTGAAGCAGTCAAAAATGAGCTTTTTTGATGCTATACGCTTCGGAAAATATTTTTTCACGTGCAATTGCAGAAAAGCTAATTGTGTACGGTTTCAGAGTGACGGGACAAGCGCGAACTCATCAATCAATGCAAACAAGAATCTATGCACATGAAAATGTGAAGGAATCAAATTATACCAACCAACGAGGGCTATCAATTGACCCACCACGGCCAATTACTGAATAAAATTCAACCTCGGTAATAGTTATGAGATCAGTGTAATTTAATTTAGGTGAGCATGCAAAAGCATGTAATTATTTATATATATATATATATATATATATATATATATATATATATATATATATATATATATGGGTATGCTGTACAAGTTAAGACATCTACAATTTTGACATGGTGCACGCTTATCTGGTGAAAAGTCGTTGAATGTTGTGAAATCTGCCATTCAGTATAAACAAAGCTGCTGGAACGAAATTGAAAACATTTATTACTGACCAAAAATGTGGTGTCATGTGATTACAGTTAACTGAAGGTTTCAGAATAATGTCCTGACATATCCGAAATGAAAAGATGGAATGAGGACAAAATAACATTATTGCTGTCAACGTTGATCAAGCAAATGTCAAACGAAATAATATTATTCTTTGATTAGGCTGGCTCAGTGGTGGGAGCACCAGATACCGAAGCAGACGTGCCCAGGTTCGAGCCATGATTGCGGCAAATTCTGGACTTTACGTGATGGTGAGGACGAAACCGGTCTACGAAACCGGCGTTTTCTACTCTGTACAATACATTTGTTTATACTGATATGTCTAGATCGAAATCTTTATTAAAAGTAATTAATATCGCCGCTCGCGCAACCGATGTTCGTTTGATTAGATAATATCTGCACAAAATATGGTAAATCTCAAACTTCTGTGTGTTTACGTGTGTGTTTATAATGGTGGAGCATTCAATTATAAATAGTTGCCTTCACGTGCATGCTCTTCTATGTGAAAATATACTGATTTAATTTAAATTTCACGTTTTGCGGCTCAAAATAATTGTTTTACTCCTAATTTATTTAATGAATCGTGTACGGGTGACACGAATGGTTAACGTGGAGGCAAGGTAATGTATACGCTATATTCGCAAACTCTTATCAATGCTAAAGATTAAAACTTATTAAAATGATAAATTTATGTAAGGTAAGAATATAAAATAAAAGAAATTTAGAAATTTAAATTTTAATTTTTACCTATTGACAGAAGAGTAATGTTAATATTGTAAAGAAAATTTGATATTTTTCATAAAGCATGGACCTAATTTTATAGAATCAATAAGACAACAAGCACTAGAATATAAGATTATGAAATAATCTTGAAATTGATTAATAGGCTGTTAATTTTTTTTACACAGCGACCTAGTAGTAACCCGTCGTCACCTTCCAATTTTACTGGTTCTATCCTTCTCTAGTTAAGCTTCGCTTGGAAATTGAATGGCGTAACTCATGAAACGCTAACGCGTAGTCGCTTCACGTTATTCTTCGAGTGACACGACTAATGCGCACACAGATAACGCTGGAGCAACACTGAAATCACAAAATACACCCTGCAAGTCGAATTAAACAAAAATCTTTTGTTTAAATTATTCAACAAATTCTATTACAATTTAGTGTGTAAATAAAAATTCACTGTGCAGATACTTGTGCACGTGGAAAGACGGTTAAATCGCATAAAAATTGCATTCTGACATATTTATTCAATCTACCATAACTTCCTGTTTTCGTCACGGCTAAAACGTTTACGTAGGTTAAATTGCATCAGGCTATCGTGACGCAGACTGTTAATACTAGCATTAAAAGCATTTAAAATTTAATTAATAGATAAAACAGAAAATTAAAAAAATTCCTGCCTGAGTTTATTTATCTCATAAATTCCAAAAATCTTGAATCTAAGCAATGAACAGCATAATTTATATTATCCACATTCAGGTAAATATTTTAATTGAGATTTGCCTATAACCATTGAAAATACTAGTATTTCTTGTCAGTATACCTTCATTTAACGACTAAGAGTATTAATGACATTGGTTGAAAATGCGCGCTTTGTTATTTATCGATATTTGTTCACTAAGATTTAAGCGATTGATCAATTGCGTCTTGATCCGACAATCCATTATATAATATCGCGCCTATTAACTTCAGGCTCCAGTTGAGTTTAACACATTAACGGAGTTTTATGCCAATTATCACCAGCCCTAGCAATGGTTATTCTTTTCGTGAACCATTTTATCAGTTTTCATGTTCATCCTTTATTTATGTTAACGCACCATCGTAATTAAGCTTATTTTTACTAACTTTTCGATCATATAACAGAGCAACATTTTTTCTAAGATTTTATTTGTATTCCTTTTCTTCCTCCGTATATATCTTGGTCGACTTAATTACGACATTTCACATTGTAATTTTTAAAATTAGACTGACGCGTTTAAAAGAAAAATTAAACTTTTATCACTGTAGTTTCACGTCGATTAATTAAATTTAATTAAATACCTCGCAGTTATAGGAATACACACGCATACGTGACGTGCAACTATCGAATGAAACTCCAGTAGCTACTGTGAGATTAACTACTCAAGTGTATAAATAAAACTGCTTGAAAGAAATTTCCATATTACATAAATGGTTTTTCTAATGAGTTTAACACATTAACGGAGTTTTATGCCAATTATCACCAGCCCTAGCAATGGTTATTCTTTTCGTGAACCATTTTATCAGTTTTCATGTTCATCCTTTATTTATGTTAACGCACCATCGTAATTAAGCTTATTTTTACTAACTTTTCGATCATATACCAGAGCAACATTTTTTCTAAGATTTTATTTGTATTCCTTTTCTTCCTCCGTATATATCTTGGTCGACTTAATTACGACATTTCACATTGTAATTTTTAAAATTAGACTGACGCGTTTAAAAGAAAAATTAAACTTTTATCACTGTAGTTTCACGTCGATTAATTAAATTTAATTAAATACCTCGCAGTTATAGGAATACACACGCATACGTGACGTGCAACTATCGAATGAAACTCCAGTAGCTACTGTGAGATTAACTACTCAAGTGTATAAATAAAACTGTTTGAAAGAAATTTCCATATTACATAAATGGTTTTTCAATGAGTTTAACACATTAACGGAGTTTTATGCCAATTATCACCAGCCCTAGCAATGGTTATTCTTTTCGTGAACCATTTTATCAGTTTTCATGTTCATCCTTTATTTATGTTAACGCACTATCGTAATTAAGCTTATTTTTACTAACTTTTCGATCATATAACAGAGCAACATTTTTTCTAAGATTTTATTTGTATTCCTTTTCTTCCTCCGTATATATCTTGGTCGACTTAATTACGAAATTTCACATTGTAATTTTTTAAATTAGACTGACGCGTTTAAAAGAAAAATTAAACTTTTGTCACTGTAGTTTCACTTCGATTAATTAAATTTAATTAAATACCTCGCAGTTATAGGAATACACACGCATACGTGACGTGCAACTATCGAATGAAACTCCAGTAGCTACTATGAGATTAACTACTCAAGTGTATAAATAAAACTGCTTGAAAGAAATTTCCATATTACTTAAATGGTTTTTCTTTATTAGGCATGACCGAAAATTTGACCCGAAAATGGATACCACCAAATCACCGCAGAAAAAAGAGGACATAGGAACAAAAAGCTCTATTTGGACAGAGCAGACCAGGAGAGAATTATCTAGACGGAGTCATAGGTTGAGTTAGGATATCTCAATGGAATATATGCCGCGTGAGCTAGTCGTAATATGAAAGGAATATATAAAATTATATTGTTTATTCGTTTCACTGCAAGGGTGCACTTTAGATGTGTTGAAATCGGTTTGAAACTTCATAATATCTAAGCAATGTCATAAGTGTCATGGTGAAGTCATAGTTACATGAAGATAAGATTTTTAAGGCATTCGCATTGCAAATAGGTTCGATAAATGCTGATTTATCTACTAGTTAGTTACGTCTAGTTCATCCATGTATATTGATTTGCCACGTGATCAACATTAGGTACAAAATTACTTTGGCTTACACAATACATATCTTCCATGAACGCAAGCGTTCTGCGTCTTTCATCTAATCGAACCTTGATAGAAACGAGGAAATGACCGTTAAATAAATATCTTTTTACGCTGGAGATAAAATTATGTGTGTACGATAGTCAAAGTAGAAATTATATGATTTATGACAAAACTTTAACTAATATATATTTCATTTTATATTATATAATACATAGGTATCTTTCACAGATTTAATTTACAAATTCGACCATTTTGATGAAAACGATTTCATATAATTCATACCAGCAATCAAAGAGAAACAGCTGCTAATGTCGACATCAAATATTGTTTACCTATATACATGCGCAAGTTGTTGATTAACTTACGTAGGTCTATCGACCAGATTTTTAATTACTCAAATGAGAGAACATTGCAACTTTAACGTATATTTTAAATCAAATGGTGAATATACGTCTGCAATTGGGCAACACATCGCTGAAATCTTACACGTATGTTCTTCAGATGTAACATTTGCGATAATTACTAAATATAATAACAGAAACGAATTAGCCGCATAGGAAACTTTACGGATAAACAAATTGCAGGAGGATTTGTGTGAGCAGAAGAAGCATGTTCAAGCGTTGAGCTTAAATTGGAGGTGACGCGCGCAATTTATTGTTTATTTCCTAATTTCGCCTTTTCTCCATGTTTATACTTTTGTATTCTGTCTGGTCATTTTATTTATATATGAAGAAATGTTCATTTATAAATACTTGAGAAGAATATGGGAAATAAACGGTTTTCGTATCTGATAAATATTCTTTCTCTTTTTGCACATAGAAGGATTACTTTAATTAGTATAAATTTAACTTAAATGCGAAACTGTGAATGAGCTGTACGCATTATAATATAATAAAGTTTTATAGTAATTAACGGCTATTTCACTTCGTTTTACTTCACAGATTTAATAGTAATGGTTGCTTTTCTTCGTAAAACTCGGTACACTAATTACAATTTTATGAATATTCTTAATAGTAAAAGGAGAAAGAGCTCATTTTCGTGTACAATGATCACTACGGATAAGGAATCGTACAAGAAAGTTGTCATCCCTGTTCGAAACTCATAAAATAAACTATCGGTTATCATGGTTACTAGCGCACATTAAAGCTGTTGATACAAGCTTTCTAGTTCCAAAATCACTGTGTTGTTATAATTCATAATCTTGTCAAGTCTTATAGATATAGGCACATTTTAATTAATTACGTTAATTTTTAGATTTCAAAAGTGCTTCTGAACCGTCCATTACCTCTGAAAATCTACGGAATCTGGTGTTCTAACAACTGAGCTACCCTGCAGAATAATCCATAAAATTTATCCATCATATACTAACTAATATTTCATGATTGGCCATCTTTTATGTCGAGGTTATATGGCATCCCTTAAGACCAAAAGTTCCAACTCATCACCTCAAATCAGTCATTACAGAAGAGGCACCACGCTACATGGGTAGAACATTGGTTGCGCTGGCGGTGAAAACATTTACTGAGCTTTCCTATGATTAGAGCAACAGATTCCAAAGCAGACGTACCCAGGTTCGAGCCCTGGAAATAGCAAATTTTGGACAAAACGTGATGGGTTCCCAACAAGGACGAGACCGGCCTACTTGATTTATTGCCTTTACTAAATTATACAATGCTTATTTTATAATAACAAATGTATATACATAATGGAACAGGTGTTTATATCAGGATCGAAATCTTCATTTTAGTATTTGTTATCATCGCTCGCGCAACTAATGTTCTTATACATATATTAATGTTCAATTCAATACCACGTCATCAGGTAGCGTGGTTTCGATTCGATAATGAGAGATTGGTGGTGGTTAGTTTGAACTTTCGGTTTTATTTTACGCTAAATAGGCTCCACCTGATGGAAAGGCTAACAAAGAAATCTTACTTAGAAGGTAAATTAAAGTTTCGTGTAGTGTTCGGAAGAGTGGCTTAGTGGTTAGGGCGAGAGATTCTGAAGCAGATGTTCAAGCCTTGTTTTCGGAAAATTCTGGACAATACATGTTGAGTTTCCAATAAGTATGAAACCGGTCTACTGGATGAATTGCTTTTTCTTCACTATAAAATGTGTAGTTTCTACTGACAAACATATGTATATAATGAGACAGGTGTTTGTATCAAGATTGCAAACTTGATTGAGTTGATACGCATAGGATATTTCACCGTTCATTACCTCTGCATATCTTTACCAATTAAAATGCTATTGAGGCGTATTATCCGCTGTTATTGTTGAGTAATCTTTAAGAACAAAACGTAAGCGTACTCTTTAGCTCTATGTAGTCCTACTTATTACCGGCGATGCAGTGCGAAATTAATATATTTTAATGTTTAATATCACGTACTTGATAAACAGGGCGTTCAAAATTTTGGATAAAACGCAAGGATTTGCCAATTTCACCCACTAAAGCAGTGTTAGTTTCCATTAAATGTACAGAATTTAAAAAAATTTAAACCACCTATTCGAGAATGAAAATAATCAACTGGTATATGCGGTTCTAAACATTTCTAGTCGGAGCACGCGCATCCCAAACTATAGAAGGCGATTCGCAACAGAAAATTTTACAGAAGAATAAAAAATCGATGGCAAAACTGAATAACCTCCTTCGTGTAACTTATCAATTCAAATTCACTATTTTGCGTAAATACACTTCGTTTAAGTTTATATATATATATATATAATATATATATATATATATATATATATATATATATATATACCTTGATTTGCTGGCGTAACAGGTGTTCAGAGAAAGTTGTAAGTCTCAATATGTTAGGTGAACATTAGCATTCATTTAAATTCAACGTGTTGGTTCCGTGTAACATTTCGGCATCCATAATGTTATCCCGTATTGCCACAATAGCCACAGTGTTGGTACCATTTACAGACTCGGTATATATATACATATATATATATACATATATATATATATATATATATATATATATATATATATATATAATTAATTGGCTTTGGAGTCGCATTATTGAAGATTTTATATGAAATTCGCTTCACTGCTGCACGTTTACACATTCATATAGGAAATTAGACCGTCGTATTTGCTCTCAGTCTTCACCCAAATATACAGTATGCAAAGGGCGTAATGCCGGCTCCTACTGGCGGGTCATATTTGAACTAATTTGGTACTAGATGCGCGACATTTATTACACAATTGCATATATATTAGTTCTCCGCCATAAACAATATCTAATTCTTTCTTTAAGTTATATATATATATATATATATATATATATATATATATATATATATATATATAATGAAATAAATTTTATTTAGGCTCGCATTCCAAGAGATTATATATTTAAATTTCTACTAATAGGATTATCAGTGGATATATAAATCTGTCTGGAATTTGAAGTAGCCTAAATTCCAGACATCTACACGGGTTAACATAATCCGTCTATCATTAGCTTTAGTACTTTGATCAATTGGCGGCCGCTTTCTTCAGTTCACCATTCATCACTAATTTTAAAAACAAACTAAAGAAGCAAGCCTAGACACATGCCTTACAGGTTTTTACTTTGCTTACGAGTACCTTTTGTACAAATGGACTGTGTTTTAGCTATAATTCTATGTTTAAACAAAAAATTGCGGAACCGGATTTATTAAAATTACCTGATCTGCGTTTTGACTAACGCATGTTGAATTCCAGTTGTTTTATTTCTTGAAAATTTTTCGGCGGCCATGAGCGACAGGCACCTTTATTTCACCCTTTTTAAATGCAAACTAATGAAGCAAGCCTTGAAACTTACCTCACAGGTTGTTACTTTACTTGAGTGTATCTTTTATACAATTTGACGGTGGTGTAGCTATAATTCAATGTTTAATTTTGCTTAAACAAATGAAAAAATAGGAAGCCGAATTAATCCAAATTACCTGATCTAACTTTTTACTAACGCAGGTTGAATTCCATTTGTTTTATTTCTTGAAAATATTTCGGCGGCCATGAGTGTTATTCAACTTTATTTCACCCTTCATCAATATTTGTAAAACCAAAATAATGAAGAAAACCTAGACACTTATCTCGCAGGTTGCTAATTTACTTGCGTATACCTTTAATACAATTTGACGGAGGTGTATCTATAATTTGATGTTAAATATTGCTTAAATGAAGAAAAAGTTGCGGAGCCAGATTCAACAAAATAGCCTGATCTGTGCTAGTCAAAAAATAGGTTAAATTGTAATTAGCATTAGCACTTTGAAGTAAATAACTTGACTATACCAAATTATTGCACATTTATTCGGAGGGAAGAAAGATATTAAACATTTGAATAGTTAAAAAAAAATTTTTTGTTCATAAATTCAGAAAATTATCCGTTACAGATTTCTCACTCAAAGTGATATATTTTATTAGTGTAACTTTTTATAGAATCACGTTTCATGAAATTTCTGCAGGAGGAATTTATCCGCAACTTAAATTAAATAGACTTCAAAAGTCATTGATTGCGCGTCTGGTGATACCAATTATTTAAATCAAGGTTGCCAGATTGACATAAATACCAACTCTATTATATTTAAATATATAAAAATATGTTGTCAGTATAAACTTAGAATTGTAAATATAATTAGATTTGGGCTTATATAAATGCTAAGTTTTTGCTTTTATAAGTATAACATTACAATTTTGTTCGCAATTTTGTTTTAAATAATAAAACTGAATGACCGGATTGGAGATACCTGACTTTTGCTTTGATCGATTTTGATTTTCAACTGTTTTCCTCCAAAATAATTATTCGAGAAATGGAAGGTCACACAAAGTAGAGAAGCAACTAATCACTTAAAAAATTTAGAGAGAAAGGTTTGGACCTTCCAGTTAGATGTGCTATATCGCAAAATTATTACATTTATATTGTGTCAAATGAAGCAGTCTTTTATAAATTTTAATGTAAAATATGTGTAGTTTCTTGAAATGCAATTATTAGTTTTTATGTGTTGGCAACCAAACATGGCCATTCAATTACGAATACAAGTTTCGTGCAAACATAATCGAATTATATTTACTAGTAATTTAAGTATGACGAGTTAATAAGTTTTTATGGGTCTCTGCTCTGCGAGAACACGCGCAAAGTAAAGCTTCGCGTGCTGTGAGGCTACAGAAATTCAAATAATTTTAAATTCTAGAGGATTAACGTACCTACGGCGTCAACACAAGCATTTAACTCTCTTCAGTGGCCGCTTGAATCAGAGAGAGCCACGAGCCATCCTATGTGTTCCACCCAGCTATTTCACAAATGCATTCGTAACTAGCAAATTACAACATCTATTTATATTTATTGCTAGAACATTTTATACTATGCATATTATTTATAATAGAGAAGTCTTTAAACACAAGGATAACAAGGAAGTCTAGATCTTTAAATCAAGTTGCTAGCTTGAACTAAACACCAATCCTATTTTATTTGACGGTGTGATCCTCACTAGTCCGTTTGCTGTCGTACTTTGATGATGATCATGGACGGTCGAAACGCGTCAGTGCGTTACGACTGGCGGTAGATTTGTTATATTGTTCGACGACTGGTTACATACAATGGGATTGATGTTTACTTCTAGCTGGCAAACTTGATTTAAAGAACTTTTACGGCCACTCACGCTATCGATTATTGTTTAAGGAAACTTAGTTTTTCTAAAAAAGAAAAAAATTAATGAATAATTATACAATGATAGATTGCGTGGGTGGTGATAAAAATTAAATAAATCAAGGTTTTAAGTTTGGTATAAATAAAAATCCAAGTATATATAAATTTATCAGTACAAACGAAGCATTGGTTAATGTAGCAGATGAAATTCATTCAGCAGACATGTTTTTCCCTTGTTAGGAACTCTTAAATTACTCAAATCGGGGCTTGTTTACTTCGAAGTCTTTGACTCTATCCATAGCTCCATCCTATCACAAACAACACAAAATAATTGTCATTACCACCTGTGTAGTCAATAAATGAGTAATTATATAAAACGTCAATTCAATACCACTCCTCAAGGATGTTTTGTGTCTTTCCCGCTATGTTACATTTGGTGTGGCTAGATGGAACCTTAGGTCAAAAGTGGTGACACGTAAGCTCCGCCTGTATGAAAGGCAAACCAAGAAAATAAGTTAATAAATAACTGTAAATTGTTTGTGAGGTGCGGCAGGGTGGCTCAGATGTTAGTCTTCGCATAAGTCGTGTCCGGAATAAAGTATTGAATGTCCTATTTATTTCGTAGTTTTCAAGTGGATTTATTGCCTTGTGAGAAATAAGCTTATTATCCTTTAGTAGTTTCTATCTTTACTAAATATTTAAGCGGCTTACACGTTAATCGGCACAAAAACGTTGATTTAAATCAACAGCGCATTTTCAATTAAAATAAATTAAAAATGAACGAATTTTAACCCGTTATTTTTAAATACTTTTCTGAAAACATAGAATATGATGTAAATAGTTAAGCATCGATAAATATACAAAAAATTACTCAAAATAAAGATGATGAGATGGAGATATAAAGGCTATTGTTCATCATTGAATCGATTACCACATAGAGATTATGATTAAGATTGCAATAAGAATAAATTGCTGGCGCTGAGTATATCGTTTCACAAGTAGTCTTTGTTTAGAAACAGGTAAAAATTTTCTATACTGCACCTGTTATATCAGTCCACATAATAGATTACTTATTTATGCCTTAATAAGTCTACTCGTGTCTTAAAGATGGCTAAAAAATTTTTGGCATTACATTACTTTTCAATTTGATGGCGATAAGTTCTCCAACTAGGAAGAACTGAAATTTCAAACAACAAATATTTCGGCCTTTGTTTGGCTGCAAGGTGTTTATATTGACCAAAGATAGGGCAATGATGAAGTTCGTAAAAACGCACATAATCTTCTAATTGAATCAAAAAGACGTAAATTCGCGCAAAAATTTTAACCAAAACATCACTTATTCTAATTAAATAATAGATTTTCAGATAATTTTTGAAATTAAAATTCATATTTGGATGGATGTATTTTTTTATACCCTAGGCGAAAATTTATTTGCTAAATTATACGGAGTTAGGTATTTACTACATTGACAATGAAAGAAAAGGTAATTTATCCTATCACCACACGCAGAACTGACGAATTCCATTGAATTACATAACAAGGTAAAATCCGTTAACGGTAGTTTGGCTGTTTTGTTCGTTTATTTCGATTCATTGAAACTGATATTTATCTCAAGTTTGCATGTGTAAGCATTGATTATTGATTTGCATAACTTATATACTTGTGGCGAAATCTGCAACAAGTTAATGTGCGTGACTGCATAGAAATTGCGCAGCCGACATTTCCAGCTAGCTACAATGTATGCGAAACTAATAGAGGTGAGTGTCGCATACATTTTTTTGCTTTCCGTATATATGCATTGCGGTTTGATCCTCGCTTGTCAGTTTGCCGTCGTATTCTGAAGATGGGGCTGGAAAAGAGAAACACATCAGTACACGTGACTGATGGCATTTTAGCTGTTTTCAAACCAGTCAGTTATAATGGGATTAGAGTTTCTCTTCAGTTCACTTCACAGATTTTAATATAACAGGTAACGATTAATTATATTGCCATCGCCAACCTGTGTTCTCCTTGGGATATAATAGAAATATATATATTTATTTAAAACTAAAAACACGATACTATAAAATTATCAAACTTCAAAATTTTACATTTTGTATATTTTATACAATTAAACAATCGTTGACTGAGCTGATGCTGATCAAATTGGTTCAAATCAAGTTTGCGAGGTTGAAGTAACTACCAATCCTATTTCATTCAACCGGACGAACAACATAGCCATACTACGTCACTCACATGTGATAAAGCGATTTCAACTTTCCTCATCACTAGGAATGGGCGACCTGGTGTTCTTTTACAGTCCACATATAACCATGGACCACTTATGTGATTATATGGCAGTGAAACATTATTCACTTTTGGCTTTTGTATATCTCTGTATGATCTATCATGATCATGATCATCATAATCATCAGAACACAATGGAAAACTGACTACCGAGGATCAAACCGCAATGTAAGTATAAGTTTTAAAAAAATTAGGTTTGCGGTTCTAAACTCCAGCAATCTAGCATATACTTTACTTGAAGGTAAATATCGGCTGCACAATTTCTATGTTGAGTACCTCAAATAAGAGCTTTCATATATATATTTGTGGATAGTTATTTGGAGCTTTAGGTCTAAATGTATTAAAAATAGACTCCATATATAGGATGGGTTAATCAAGAATGTTTAGTTCGTATATAACCGAAAATTGCTTTTAAAATTCGGAAGGGTGGCTTAGTGGTTAGAGCAACATGTTCCAAAGGAGACGCACTCAGGTTCGAGCCCTGACCGCGGCAAATTCTAAACGGTGCATGAAGAGTTTCCAATCAGCACAAAACCGGTCTACTAGATGATTTTTCTTTTCTACATTACATAATACTTAGTTTATACTGACAAATGTAAGTACATAATGCGCCTGGTGTTTAAATCATAATTGTTATCACCGCTCGCGCATTCAAAGTTTGTTCAATTATAGATTGCTAAATTGCGCTGATGATGCTTCTGAATATTCAGCCAGGGGTTTTCCAGTTTTATATACAGTGGTCCATTAATGTTGAAGAATTGCTCGGACCTGGCTTTGAGAAAAATTGCGAAGTTGGTTCTTTTCACTTTGTGCTTGGTTTGAATTATTTTATCATTAATTGCCAATTTGGCGGATGGTGCTACTCGTCTCTGGATTTACTTTTGTAGCCGATTTTGATGTATTTAATTGATAAACTGCTTTTGGTTCTTCTCATGTATGTGCTACCCCACATATATTTCAAATTGTAAACCATAACAGATTTGTAATAAACAAACATCGAATCTTTTCCATATCTTCTGTATAGCGGGCCTTGTTCAGCTCAGTTCTGCAGGCCAGGTTTTTATCCAGATGATGCATGCAAACGCCCGCTTAGGTTGGTGCTATAGGATTTCCTATAGCAACAATATTGAACCCACGGAAGTATTTACAATTACATAGGAAAAGAATGGTTTATGTGTAGAGCAATATACGTTATTTTATGTCTCTCACACAAGTCGAAATATCCAGATATTCATCTTTAAACACACACACATACACACACACACACACATATATATATATATATATATATATATATATATAGTATATATATATATATGTGTGTGTATGTGTGTGTATGTCGTAATGGTAAGGAAATTTTCAAGAAAACACTTCAAAGGCTACAATAGAATTTTTTATGATAAAATTTTAATTTATTTATAACCAACATGCATGTCTATATTCATTGTTAATAATTTGGTTTATGGATTTTTTTAATCGAATTAGTAGTTCTTTCTTGTCGTTGTTCTATGAATGGATAAAAGGGAAGTGAAGAGGTAAAATAGCACTTGTTTACGTCTAGGTTATCTTTCCACAATAAATTTAGTTTGACTTGGCTGTTTATCTATTGCAACATTATTGCTTAAAGAACTTACTGGAAGAAACTTCATTCCTATTTCCTCAGTCGAATACACAGGATTTGTGCATCCAATAATAGCGCATTATAGTGAAATTTGTTTAGGTTCTTATTAAGATAGCGACTTGTCGTACTGATTCATGGAATAGAATTCTAGAGATGTTATAAAATTGAGACGATTCTGTGTATAAAATTTTTAATCATTTTTCTAGCAGAAAAAATAAATAAACAAAGAGACTGTAGCCAGCCTTGAGTCAATTCGCATAGCAACTTTAGGTAGCATAACATGCTTTTGCGAATTAAAATAGAGAGTTCCCATTTAGTAACCACGCCATTAATCAATCAGAAATTTTAATTCACCGTCAATTCCAAGCTCATTTGACGATCAGAATGCGGCTCGAGACAAGGATTAAAAACAAGCATGCAGCTGCTTTACAATGATAACTGTTTAAAATATCCTTACTACTTACTTTCCATAGTTCGTGCGTTTCAAGTTCCCAATTCATAGCGAAGGCTGAACCATAAGAACTTTGATCGAATCGGAAGCATTTGAAATATATTAGCATTATGGCAAATTGAATGTACAAAACCTAACACAAAATTAAGTCGGGCAGATTTAGAAGAGAGGAAGTAATAACAAGATTTGCAAAGAAATCTACGTGTCTTGAAAATTTCATATTGTTTTTGTGTGTGCACATTTAAATGGAAATAAAGGATGCGTCTTATTGGTTGAGGAATAAAAAATTTAGCACTGAAAAACGATAATAACTGAAAAATATTTTAGATTAGCTTAATTGCTCTCGACAGATTTCTTTAAAGAAACTATATCTAAGGTATTAATTGTTGTAAATGAGGAAGAAATTTAAGTAGATCCAGAAATTTGACCAGTGTAATCAATAAATAATATGCCACACGAAAATGTTGTTCTCTATTATATTGGTATATTTTTAAATGAGAAAACTATTTCAAATTCTCTGGTCAGTCAACAGGTCATCCCTAGGTTTGAGATAAAATGAATAAAACAGGTGTGAAATTTAAATTAAGCCGTTCCATTTATATATATGAATAGGTAATTTCGTAACAGATAGCTGACGTTTCAATAAATTCACGTGAATCAGTTAAATGTTTATTTGTGTGTGTGAGAGTTTTTATTTATCTGCTGAGTATTTAATTACATTTTATTAAACCTTCTTGTACAACCAACTAATTTAAATTACTGTGGCTGACCGTTAATTTACTCTTTGCACGCGTCAGATAATTTTTTTTAAATTTTACCTAGGGAAATGACGTAATTATGAATGACCTATAAATTCAATCCAAGGTAAGTGATACAAAATTAAAGTCGCACAAATAATGCAAGTGAGAGATTTATCCTAACTCATTTCATTTTTACTTATGCCGTGCTAAATTCACAGTATTTACTGAGGCACCATTAGATAAGTGCACATCAGGTCTGTGCGTGTATGTGTTTATAACTGGTAAATATTCAATTCCATGTAACTGAATTCTGATGTAAATCCATCTAGGTGGAACTTGAGTGATTGCATGTTAATGTACACTTCGCACACATCAGAATAATTGTTTAATTCTTGCCATGTGAAGTGATGTAATCAAGGGTAAACTCAATGGTTCGGGAGTGGGCAAATTAAAAATAAGCAAAATTATCAAAATTATGCCAGAGTAAATGATCCAAAAGTCCGTAAATAGAAATCTTAATTAAGATATAAGACTTTGGTAAAATTACCCAACGAAAAGTTGAGCATTGTAGGTAAATGGGATATAGTTACACCATGAGTGAATGGCAAGGTACAAAGCCACAATCCGTGTAGATACTGTTTGGGGCGGAGAACTAATATATATGCAATTGTGTATTGCGTTTTGCGCACCTAATACCAATTTAGTTCAAGTATGACCAGAAGGATAAATCAATTGCATATATGGTTCCGTTCATGCAGTCTTTGGTTTATCCTTCTGGTCATATTTGAACTAATTTGTTACTAGGTGCGCAACAGCTAATTCAAAAATGCGTAATCTTAGTAACCGATTAAGAATTATTATCAATGTTCAGCAAACATCAACATATAGCTTCTCTAAGTTTATTTGTCAGAAAACAGGAGAACACTTACTTCTTAAATCAAAAAATTTTGAATTCTTATCACTTTTTAGAAATAATTTATATATACGTATCGAAGGAAATTGAAAGGTTACAAACTTATTTGTCACTTTTGGACACATTAAGCAGATGATGTGTATATGTATGTCGTCTATAGAAATTACATTTAGGAAACAATTTTATGAATCAAGTAGAGGTGACCCAATCTGGCAACTATTCTTGACCCTAGTAAAAAATATGTTATACATCAGTTGGAAAACTAACTTTTAGATATGAAATCACTAGAGCAAAAATTGTATCTACGACTCTAGTAAGAAACAATGGTGTTCAAGTATCATGGCGGTGAAGATATGGCAAATATCATAAACTTCAGTAAAATATGTTTATAGGAAAAATACTTGCTCTAATTCTCTGTATTGAATGAAAATCGATATCTTAAAATCATTAACAAATTGTTGCCTTTGATTAAGCATATGGATTTAAAATTAGGCAAACAGCGAGAAGTATTCAGCGCTAAAGGCTACTTTCGTAAATTAATAAAAACAACAATTAAAGATATGCAAGTATATGGATATCTGGATATTATATATATATATTCATTGTGCCCTTTTTATGTGCAAAAACAAAAAGAAATTTTATCAGATATAAGAAAATTTTCTTTCGCATGGTCTTCTCAAATATCTACTCATGAACATATCTTTATATATAAATTGGAAAGCAAAACAAGATAGAAATACGTGAACAAAGCGAGTGTGAAAAATAGAAACCAATCAAATTGCGTGCGTCACATCCAGTTCAAACTCAATGCTTGTACGTGCTTCTTCTGCTTACATAAATCCGGTTAATTACTCGAATGAGAGAACATTGCAACTTGAACGCCTGTTTTAAATCAAATGGTGAATACACGTCTGCTATTGCGCAACACATCATCGAAACAACGCACGTATGTTCTCCAGACGTAGCATTCAAAGTAATTACTAAATGCAGAAACAAAAGGGAGCTAGCCACATACGAAGCCTTATGGATAAACAAATTGCAGCCGGATTTATGTAAGCAGAAGAAGCACGTACCAAGCATTGAGTTTGAACTGGATGTGACGCACGCAATTTGATTGGTTTCTATTTTTCACACTCGCTTTGTTCACGTATTTCTATCTTGTTTTGCTTTCCAATTTATATAGAAAGATATGTTCATGAGTAGATATTTGAGAAGACCATGCGAAAGAAAATTTTCTTATACTCTGATAAGAATTTCTTTTTGTTTTTGCACATAAAAGGGCACAATGAATTTATTAAAGCTCGCATTTCAAAAGAAGATATATATATATATATATATATATATATTTATATTATATATATATATATATATGAACTGGATGTGACGCACGCGATTTGATTGGTTTCCGTTTTTCACACTCTCTCTATGTTCACATATTTCTATCTTGTTTTGCTTTCCAATTTATATATAAAGATATGTTCATTAGTAGATATTTGAGAAGACCATGAGAAAGAAATGTTCTTTATATCTGATAAATTTCTTTTTGTTTTTTGCACGCAGGAAGGGTACAATGAATATATATATATATATATATATATATATATATATATATATATATATATATATATATATATATATAATCAATTATAGTATAAGGAGGATCGTAGAATCCCTGTATAATCGGAATCCAAACTAAACTTAAAATAAAAATCGATAGCATTAACTACAATGTACGAACCGTTTCAAGAACGTCCCTTACACTGGGCTGTAAGCTTTATAATCAAAAAGAATAAATTGAATCCTACGATACATCAGTTGTGTGGAACTGTATATCCACGTATGTTTGTGAAACCGTGAGCCAAATTAAGATATTGAGAGGATGCCACGAAGCTACAAGAAAGTATGGACATGTTATTAGAGGTGATCTTGACTGTCAATCAGTGGTAAAAGGGCACACAATATATCTGGATGATTGTAGACGCATAATGGTCTGAAGTCGTAACAGAACTTCAAGATTGATTAAAGAATCAGAGGAAATTAAATCAAAAAGATTATTTTATGAATGAAACAGCGATGAAAAATTCGCTTGGTTCGATTTGGAATACAGTTTTATCTAATGGTTGGTAAATAAGGTTAGGCGAATCACAATCGAAAACTAGCTGCAATTAAAGACTACAAATATTGGATTACTATAGGCTTATTTGTGGATTTATGAATTCACTACTATTAATTAAATCATTTAATTTCACATAGTTGGTTGCGCTGAAGTGTTTAATTTTACTCAACTGAATGCTAAATAGTTAGAGAAAAATTCACATTCACATGCCTGACGCGCGCATTACTATAGGAACGTCAGTTAGCTATTATAAGATTATCCAATCATAGGTATAAATGAAACGAACTAATTAAAATCCAATGCTGGCTTTATTATTTACCTGATTATCAGGTTGCGATCCTTTACTGTTTCGATTATTTATGTTTACTATGCACACACATAAACACACACACGCATTCTTACACATGCTGCTTTCTCTCAGTTACCTGACTCGACCTAATTTTCCTCTAACGCTGATCGGGGACAATTGTAATCGCTTACTTTATTGAGTGGATAAATCAGCTTTGAGCCGCTTGGTATTGCAGCATCAAAATCAATGTGTTCGTCAACATAGTAATAGCTGTATCCTTCATTTCCTGCACCTCTAATTATCGTCGTTATGCAAAATGAAGATAAGTTGCTAAGACTTGCACAACTGCCTCTGGGCCAGATACAAAAGCAGGGAATACATCGCAAGTATGTGAGGACTACCACGCAATCTCCTCTGCTCTGGTATTTCCTATTTGTACAGTGGTTGCTGTTGGACGTGGTGACAGACCTCTTCAAAGCTCAAAATTTTTACTGCTTTACCTGGCTGCTTTGTGTTAGGTTCCACAATGCTCCGTTTAGCACGTTACACATGAAAACTTGATTTAATGTGGAGTTTACGTATATGTTGCAAACCTCAGAGGCAAAGGCTCAAAGTTGCAATTTCGGCATCGGTTATTCTAGCAAGTTATTTATGAATGCCCGTTCATACCAGGACTAGTTTAATTTTTGAATTTCATGTGTTATCCCATGTAGTTCAATGTTAAATCTACAGGTGGCATGGTGCTGGTCATATACTTCAAACCTCATTAATTAAATGCACGTAAAACAACAGAATACGATTCTTTATATGAAGTACTGAACAATTATTTACGGAAGGAGGGCTAGTTCATCCGACTGCTTAGACGTGTTCGAACTAACCTTGTGAATGATGTTTGCTGATGGGATTGCAGCGAGATTCCCTTTTAATTTATTCAATTTAAAACATACTTTAAGGTGAAATGTTTTTCGTGAATAGCTACACATTTTATTTCGCATTAATCAAATAACAAAACAGGCATTACACGTCTGACTGATTTGTGTAACTAATTATTTTGACGACAAATCTATAACAGAGTAACTTGTAACTGGTAACTTGTTGATTGAATTGATACGTTCAAATGAAAATTTAATGTCACCTCGTTGTGTAAGTCAAAAATGGTTCGAGCATTAAACATTTAGCGACATATCCAACTTTTGTGTGCTGAATATGTAAGCATTTATTTATTATCTGGGAAGAATACCTTAAACTAACCGAATCAGTTGTTTCATAATCAAGTTTCAACGATTTAATCCTTCATCTCATGTGCATCAGAAACTGTACTATCCTTGGCCTGTATTTAAATTTTAATATTTTTAACAACATTCATTCTTGAGGTCAAATGGGGTTAAAACGCACTTGACATTCGGCTTTTCTACACAATTCAGTTTAAGTACTTTGCATTCAGCTAATAATTCCATGTTATTATCAAAGAAATTGTTGGCACCTAATTGTCATAAGTAATAAATGTACTCAAAGTTTTCTTAATAATCCTATGCCTGCCTCGGTTATATATATATATATATATATATATATATATATATATATATATATATATATATATACGGATAATTTAAATATGGTATCCGTTAAATATATATATATTAGTGACTAACTGGAGAGCAGAGTATTTGATTATCATTATAATTATATTTAAAATAACATATTCTGAGAACTTGCTTATGGCAATAATTAACCTACGACATTGTCAATAACAGCATGCTGTAAAGTATTGCGAAACCACACTTCATGTACGTATGAAAGTCGTTAGTTAGAGGGGTTTATAGTACAAAATAGCTTCAGGGGAAATATGGTTGTTCAACTTATTTTCATGTTCACTTTACACTTTAATAATGTTCTAAATGAGATATTCAAATGAGGACAATTATACTCTTAAACTGACGTCGGCTTAACCTGTAAAGTCTTGGCAAGAACAAGCTTGTAAAATCAAGATGTTAATTTAAAATTACTTATCCTTATACTCACAAAAACTAATATAAAAATAATTAAACAATTAATTATTCAGTAGATAGGAAAACACTCATTTAATATATGAAAGACATATATTTTGTGAATATTTGCAACTAGTCAAACCTAGCTTCAGAAAAATTTAAATGTCAGTTAATGAATACAAGGTTTTCCAAACGAATGAATGAATATTTTTGAGATTAAATTATGTATATAACCTTTGTGTATGCCTGGAATTTTAGTGCTTATTTATTCCATGTGCTCTATTATCTTACTTGTCTTCTAGCTGTATGAGATATGGTCATTCATTTAGTGTCACCTAGCAACCCACCAAGTTCTAGTATAGTTAAACCAACAATAGTTGCGTAGGCAATGATAACAATTACTTTAATCAAGTTTGTGATCTTTATATAAACACCTGGCCCATTAAGTACTTACATTTGCGGGAATAAACTAAGAGTTGTATAATTTAGAAAAGGGAATTCATCCAGTAGACCGGTTTCGCCCTTATTGGGAACTCATCATGTACTGGCCACAATTTTCCGCGGATATAACTCGAACTTAGGTACCTCTGCTTCGGAATCTGGTGCTGTAACTAATGAGCCACTCTGTCCACATTACACATAATTTTCAGTGATTCAGTGGTTAGAGCACCAGATTCCGAAGCAGACGTACCCAGATACGAGCACTGTTCGCGGCAAATTCTGGCCATTACGTGATGAGTTCCCAATAAGGACGAAACTAGTCTACTGGATGAATTGCATTTTCTACATTATACAATTCTTAGTTTATATGTGTTTGTAAACAATGAGTTAGGTATGTATATTAAGATCGCGATCTTGATTATAGTATTTGTTATCGCCGCCTGCGCAACCAATTTTCGTTTAGTCATATAAATGTTCATTTCAATACCATTTCCCCATGTAATGTGGTGTCTGTTCAGTAATGACAGAATGGGGATGGTTAGTTGGAACTTTGGGCCTAAATGGATGCCATATGTACTCCACCTAAAAGAAAACTTACTAATAAAATTACATTGGTAGGAATATAACTGAAAATTGTGTGTAGTGTGGGACAGGGTGGCTCAATGGTTAGAGCACCAGATTCCGAAGCAGACGTGTCCCGGTCCGAGCCCTGTCCGCGGCCATTTCTTACAACTAAACATAGTTAACGTAATATTCACGAGTAACGCTTCCCATTGTTACTTTAAAACGCAACTAAATATAGTTTAAACTGAAAAATTTAAGTACATAATGTTTCAGGTGTTTATAACAATTTCGCGACCTTGATTATAGTATTTATTTTCACCACGCGCGCAACCAATATTCGTTTAATTATATAAATGTTCATTTCTATACTACTTTTTCATTTAGCTTTGTATATATTCGATAATGACAGATTGTGGATGGTTAGATGGAACTTTGAGTCTAAATGGATTCCAGATGAACTCCAAATAAAAAAATATAATCGAATTACATTAGTTAGTATATAACTGAAAATGGTGTGTAGTGTAGTGTGCAGCAGGGTGGCTCAGTGGTTAGGGCACCAGATTCCGAAGCAGACGTGTTTAGATTCAAGCCCTGTTCGAGGCGAATTCTAGACATTACGTGATGAGTTCCCAATCAGGACGAAGCCGGTTTGCTGGGTGAGTTGCCTTTCCACAATATACATTTCTTAGTTTATACTGACAAATGTATGTACATAATGAGTCAGGTGTATATATCAAAATAGCTACCTTGATTATAGTAATTGTTAACCCTGCCCACGCAACCAATGTTCGTTAATTATATTAAAGCAAGTTTTCTGAGTTGTAATTTTACTCATTTCTATGTTTAAAATTTTCTATACATATAGACGGTATACCTAGTATCCTAATATTCAAGAGTAACGCTTAATATTGTTGCTTTAAAACAGAAAAAATATTTCGAATTACGCTACGTAAATCCTACAAAAAATGCTCATTTGTAAAAATTTCTGCTGAAAAAACTACTCAGGACAACATCTTCTCATGAAAAAATCACCCTAATTATTCATTAAGAAGCCAGTTTGCACACCTTACCATTATTAATAAAGAATTGCACAGACTATGTGCAGCTAACAATATTTAATGAGTTGCTATTGCCATAAAAAGACAACGCCTAGAATTTAATAATGTAAATCAACTTTCAGTGCCCTGGACCCGCCTTGGGGCTTTCCTTGCTATGTGACAAAAAGATGAATCATTTTCTCTTCAGCTAATTAAGGGACATTAATGCTAACAGTAATATTGTCGTCTTCCTAATTATAAATTTCTGGTTGCTAAGGTCTTCTATTAAAATTATGATTTAGAACTGTCAACATGTTATTAATACTTGCCAAGGTGAAAATAATTAACTTTCAGACAGGCATGAATTCGGCACGGTGCGCGTAGTAACGAGTTAGCTGACGTAGAACCAATAAGACATACCCAAGCCGACATGAACATAATGTAAATAAAATATGATTGATTCGAATTATTTTCATCATCACCGCGCAATGAATTAGTGCTCAATGGCGCAACTTACCTAAATGCTTGACAGCTGCAAAGATGTTATATTCCTGACTACAAAGAAATTATGTAATTTATGCCGACCGGTTAAAAACCATTTCTATTCAACTACAGCATATGCGAGCGTACTTGCATTGCGCTTTGATCTTCACCGGTCAGTTTGCCGTCGTACCCATATGATGACCATGGAAAGTCGAAACGCGTCAGGACGTGTGACCAACGGCAGTTTTACTACGTTGCTCAACGACGGTCACATACAATGGGATTGATGTTTACTTCAAATTCGCAAACTTGATTTTTTTAATTGTTACCACAACCCAAGCAATTAATGAATGTTTGATTGTATCACCTAAACATATGTGGCGAGAGCTGCAAAAACTAAACGTTCGTTATTGCACAAAAAATTTTGATGCCTACATTTCCAATCAAGTTGCATATATGCGACTCCTACTACACGTAGGAGTCACATATATGCATTGTGGTTTGATCCTCGCTTGTCTGTCTGCCGCCCTAATCCGAAAACCCGGATTACGTGTGACTGACTTTAGTTTGGCCATGTTGTACAATTTGCTAAATTAATTCGATCTGTATTATCCCAATTTCACCAATTTCAATTAAAGAGTTGTTCCCAACACTCGTACAATGCTAAATTAGTGAACAAAATCACAATCGTATTAGCATATGCAAAATGTGCTAACTGCTTGGTCAATTAAACAATAATTGATTGCGCTGGCGGTAGTTTTGTTATGTTGTTCGTAGACTGGTTAAATACAATGGGGTTGGTGTTTACTTCAAGCCCGTAAACTTGATTTAAAGCATTGCTTGGTCAATTGTAGTAGACAACACAAAATTCCACATTCTCTATGTTGATTGTATTGCGACTTGAGACGAATGTAGGTTAAACTTAGTTAAGTAGCACTTAATCGAATCAAATGGCACAACGAATTATTGAATAATTGCCTCATTGTTGTTGTGCGAAACAGTGACAAAAAAATCCTTTTCTCAATTGTATTTTGTGCTGAAAAAATTGATTTTTAATGAATTATTTAGAGCAGGGACAACAATGTCGATGATAGCGTGCATAAATGCACGACACAATATTCCCTGTACAAAACCAAATTGCAGACTCGATTCACAGGATTTTTTAACGTAACATAGAAATGAAGCAAATTTCGTTCAGCTTTGGCAAACTTATCTACCAAGAGATATTTTAAATTTATGGTAAAGAGCTTCAATTTAATAATATAAAAATGTTTACATAATGTCTGGCTGTACAAAACGTTACACAAAACAAAATGTTGCACCTGACCCATTAATTACTTACACATGTCAGTATAAACTAAGTATTGTATGATGTAGAAAAGACAATTCATCCAGTAGACCGGTTTCGTCCTTATTGGGAACTCATCATGTACTGGCCAGAATTTGCCGCGGACAGGGCTCGAACCTGGGCAAGTCTGCTTCGGAATCTGGTGCTCTAACCACTGAGTCACCTTGCCGCACACTACACTACACACAATTTTCAGTTATACACCAACTAATATAAATAGGTTAGTCAATCTTTCCTTTATGTGGAGCTAATATGGCATCCATTCAGACTAAAAGTTCTCACCAACCATCCCAAATCTGTCATCACTGAACAGACCCCACACTACATGGGTAAGTGGTTTTGAAATGAGCATTTATATAATTAAACGAACATTGGTTGCGCGGGCGGTGATAACAGTTATTATAATCAAGGTTACGATCTTGATATAAGCGAATGACCCATTAATTACTTAAATATGATTATAATAATTGTTATCTGCACCCGCGCAAGAAATGCTCGTTTTATTATATAAATATTCATATTAATTTGGATAAATTGTCGCGTATTTCATTTGCTACAAAAAATAAGCAGTGCTTTGCGTGATATTTTTAGTGCATACTCTGCGTGTTATTTAAGAACTAAAGCTCTAACTAGACTTCCCAGAGGCGGCCTCATGAGCAAAGCAAGTTTCAATATGTGGACGTTTTGTTAGATGTTAATTGTACGGCGTAAATTGTTATCAAGTTCACCGGATCGCTCTTAATTGGGCGATATAATTGATAACCTCAATTATCGCAGCGAGACTTTAGTCCGGGTTTATTTAGCTCAATGACATGTAACTCATCTACTACGACAGCGAAGCAGAACTTTGCCTGTCATTTGTAGATATATTTCGAATTAGGATTTTAGGTAAATCTGTTCTTCAATTTAATGCTCTTAGTTATTGCCTTGGACTTAAAGTTGCAACTGGACTTGTTTGAACCCAACTGACGAAATGCGCACCGAAGAACCTTTTGAAGTTTTGTTTTTTTTAAAGTAAATTGGTAGGATTTGATAATATATGTATTGCAGGTAAGAAATAAACAATTTGTAAGATATTACATTCATATAAACAACAATAGTGGTTTCGCCATTCACGTGAAAATATCACAATGCGCCAGACTTGTCACATTCGCAACTGGGTCGGGTTAATTTTGGTCATTTTCTTGCGACTTATCCATTAAACAAACAGAGTTGTGCATTACAATCCATTACCGGATACACATTAATTTAATTTTTCTGGTCAGATTTTCTTCCTGATCTTCTTCAAATAAAATTTGCGTGCTTGAAGTAAGCACCAATCCTGTTGTATTTAACCGATCGAACGTCATATCAAATCTGCCGTCCTTCCGGTCAGTATTAAGTCCGACGTAGATTGTTGATTTGTCATTGCAAATTTACATTTCTAAGTAGAAGACCAAGCTTTGGGAGCATGCAAACCATTTTGGATCAAGTGGCCCAGTTTTCATCAGCCGTTGGTCTGGAAATCAATGCCGACAAAACGAAAGCCTTCGCCATCGGTGTATCTTCATCTGATGAGCAGCTCACGGTGTACGACGGCCCATTCGAAACAGTCGACGATTTTACGTACCTTGGCTCAAAAATGCTTCCAACTGGTCAAGCAAAGAATGAAGTCCGAACACGCATCGACCGTGCCAGACTTGCTTTCTTACAATTGAAGAACTCACTTTGGAGAAGAAGTGAAATCAAACTCAAAACGAAAATCCGAGTCTACCAGGCTACTGTGCGCCCTGTGCTACTGTATGGCTGTGAGACTTGGCCATTACGTTCTGAGGACTCCAAAAAGCTTGAAGTATTCGACCATTGGTGCCTCAGGTACATCACAAAGACAAAATGGATGGACCGGATGTCGAACGCATCTGTTCGTCACCAATGCGGTGACATCATGCAACTATCCGTCTGGATCCAACATCGTCGACTTCAATGGTTCGGGCACGTACTACGGAAACCAGAAGACGAACTGGTACGGCAGGTGATGAACCCAGGTCAATGTGCAAACTGGCGCCGCCGCCGAGGTGGGCAACTGAAGACATGGCTTGCAACAATCAAATCGGACGTGGAACTCCTTGGTTTACGCAATGTTTATGGTCCACGTCACTGGGAGCGTCATTGGCCCTCTTTATGTTCCGAAATGGCTGCCAACCGCCCGGCATGGAGAGGTATAATCCGGGATATCAATGAAGCCGGCTTATCCTCCAAAAGGAGTCAGCCGCAATAAAGGAAAAGAAAGAAGACCAAGCTATCGGGTTATATGATATTAAATTAAAACACAGTAGAAAGATTTGCTAATATTTACACTGTTAGTTAAAATGAAACATAGCATAAAAAAGCTTATATATGTAAGTCATTAATTAGGCCACTTTCATACTAATCGGGTACAAGTGAGACATTTCTGTGGTTGGTGCTACTTCATTTTTAATAAAAGTAATTTGATGTCGTAAAAATCATTCCATAAGCCAACGAAGACGAGTGTTGCATGGAATTTTATGTAATTTACCAAATTATGTTTTGATTAATCATCCGTTCAGATAGGTTCTCTCGGTTAAAGCTTTAAGCTAAATCTCAAAAAATCTATCCACTATCTATCATTACATGGCAAGCATCTCTAGGGAAAAAGAAAAGTATTAAATAATAACATTAAAATTTGATTATAAGAGTTTAATTTCGGTATAAAAAGATATCGCAGAAGATCGCAAATGCATACCCGAACTGGTTGAAGATTGAAAACTGCATGTAATCCGCAGCTTTAGTAGTAAATTGCGTCAATCTGAGTCAAATGCCGTCAGATTCTGATTCAGAATACAGCAATCCTCGCTAACACTAATAAATGGCTTATTAGAAAGATTTCAGTCATGTTGTAATCTATATTTTCTCTTATATATAGTGCTCGTTTTATATCGAAAAATAAGCAAAATCACCTACGGGCATCATGTGTTAATTCAGTTTCACTTATCAAGGTGGCAATTGATGGAAACGTCCAAATTTGAGGGAAAAACGTTAATCAAGAAAATTCACATGACGGAAAATTGCATACAATACGCGATCTTTGTCATGTAGCTGATGAGTTGCTAGATTAAACCAAATGCTCATGTAATCAAATCCAAGAAAATGTAAGTCTAACTGTGGGCAAGTTCCAGACCAGTAGGACAACAGTCAAGCAAAGTTTGGTATACATCATTTAAAAAAAAATATATATATTTATTTAAATATATATATATATATATATATATATATATATATATATATATATATATATATATATATGACGCCCATTGTCTCTGAATATTACACAGTACATTTAATTAAATCAAGGTTGTGATCTTGATATAAACATCTAATTCATTAAGTACGTACACTTGTCAGTATAAAGTAAGAATTATATTATGAAGACCAGACAATTCATTCAGATCGTGATGAGTTCCCAATAAGGACTAAACCAGTCTACTAGATGAATAGCCTTTTCTACAATATACAATTCGCAGTTTATACCAACAGATGTATGAAATTAATGGGTCAAGTTGTAATCTTGATTAAAGTAATTGTTATCACCGCCCGCGCAACCAATGTTCATCTAATTATATGTATTTTTTGTACCACTTTTTCAAGGAACGTAGTATCTGTTCTTTGATGACAAAGTGGGAATGGTTAGTTGAAACTATATGGTTAAATTGATACTATATATGCTCCACCTAAGGGAAAGGCTAACCAAGAAACATTGGCTAGTATATAACTGAAAATTGTGTGTAGCGTACCACAGAGTGGCTCAATGATGACAGCACCAGATTCCGAAGCAGACGTGCCCGGGTTCGAGCCCTGTGCGCGGAAAATTCTAACCAGTACGTGAAGAGTTTTCAATAAGGACGAAACCGTTCTATTGGATGAGTTGCTTTTACCACACTATATATTACGTAGGTGCTACTGGCATATGTTAGTAATTAATGGGTCAGGTGTTAATATAAAGTTGGCAGCCTTGATTAAAGTAATTGTTTTCCCCGTCTGTGCAAACGATCTCTTTTATTACATAGTATATTTGTCGGGTAATGAATACACGTTGAATAATGAAGAGTATATTTATCGCGGACAATGGCAGTTTATTTCGTGTTTACTTGCCAGCACTGTATAATCTGTCAGTTAAATAATCATGGGCGGCATTTCGAAACGTGATGTTTTGAGATTATTCACTATGCCCATGTAACGAGTAGCTTAGGGCAAGTCATTTTTATATAAAATTAATAAAAATCATCTTCATTAGTTTCATATTACATAATGTACACTAGTCAATATTCAAGGTGCATATAATCCGTACTTATATACCAGAATAATTTATTGCGTTTCTGTTTTCATTGTTTATTGATATGCTCATCAATGTTTACTTCACTATTTTTTTAATATTAATCGTGTTCATCCTTATTTAGAATTTTATGTGATTTAAATTCTACTGCTGGATTGTAACTATCTGTATTTATAACTGAATATTTCATCAAACGAACTACATTGAACATGGATAGTATTAATATATACTGTAGCAAATACCATGCAAGAGTAGGATAGTTACTTTACATATATATATATATATATATATATATATATATATATATATATATATACATAGTTGTGTATACCAAAGTGTACGTCTTTTCTGCATAATGGCCGGTTAATATCGAAAATAATCAACTGCAAATTGCTATCTTCCAGCTATATACATTTTGAGTTTACATTTGATTAATTGGATGAGAACTAGTCTGATTTTCGATTTTACTTCTATTTTTTGTTGTTGACTATTACACAGTATATTTTTTTTGAAAAGCGAATACACATTTAATCACAAAGTGTATGTTTATTTCGAATAATGGCCAGTTAATTTCGAGAATACTCGGAAAATCAGACTAATTCACATTCACTTAAACAAATGAAAACCTAGAACTTGTATAAATAAAAGATTGTAATTTGTATTTGAATATTCTAGTTATAAGTTGGTCATTATTTAAAATATACGTATATTTGTTTATAAAATTCATTTTCTATGTCTAACATTTATACTGTTTAATATCCAAAGACAATGGAAATTACATTGAATATAAATATACACGTAAATTTTATAATTTATGCTACCTAAAAGCATTATAAATTATATTTTTAGTAAAATAAAACATCGAAAATATTATATTTTTTATTGTAGATAACAAACTGGTTATCTCGTGAATATTTAGCAACTTGAATTAAAAAGTATCAGTTAAGTCCATGCTGGGTTTTCATTTAATTATGTAAATATCTGATACATTTAGATTGGTTTTCATCTCAAGCTCGTAAATTGCATGTTAAAAATTATTATTACAACCCACAAAGTTATTGATTGTTTAATTGTGTATCTTTTGTACGTTTGGCGAAGTTGCGAAAATGTTATATTCGTGAGTGCATAGAAATTTTGCAGCCTACATTTGCAGGAACATATATTGTGTGCGAGCCTACTAGGGATGAGAGTCGCATATCCGATTTGCCATAAATTTATTATAAATCGGAGTTTCATTCACGTCAATTAATTTGGTATCGTACTCTGACGATCATCATGGAAGATCGAAACGCGTCTGCGCGTATGATGGGGGATAGTTCCACTGTGTTGTGCGACTGTTCATTAAAAATAGGATTGATGTTTGTCTCATGCTCGCAAACTTGATTTAATAAAATGAGACCTGAAAAGATTTTCGCTTCACCATTATTTATTATACAACAGGTGTACGATGTTGATTTGTCAGTGTGACTGTGTGCGTTTATTGGTAATTCTTACTGTAAAGTTAAGTTCTGCTTGAGCACTGCACATTCGAATATTGATTAACCGAGTTCTGACCAGCCTTTCGATTGGTTGGTTATGGCGTGTATAATTGTTCATTCGGACTAGTTGATCATTCGTGTCATACTATTCAAGAGTTGTGTTTGGTCATCAAGGTAACAACGCAGAATGGTCGGCTTGTTATATTGAACGCTTATTATGTTGTGAATATTCACGTAGTATTAATGCTGATAAGGATGTCGCTGGTGCAAACCTTTCTGATTTTGTATGTCGTCAGTTCGTTTGCAGATATATTATTACTGGTCCAATGGATGGTTTGGTTAGCCTGGACTTGGTTTGGTTACTATAAAAGCCTTTTCGATTAAAATTCCAGACGCCGCCAGTCAATTTTTATTCAATTTTCTCAGTGAATTTTGATGGATTCTTTTGAAATAATACTCTTTCACAGGTCCAGTATATGGTCAACCGTATATACGTATGCTTTTGCAAATTAAGAAAGATTTTAAAGGAACCTGCAATTGATCCAATGGGGTCCTGCCATATGATTCTGCCTGCCGAAGGTGATGTTGCCTTTTGTATTGGGGAAATTTGCCGTATTGATCGCTTTAACCAACACGTGTAATTATGGAGGCTGGCAGGTTGCCACTAAATGTTAACTTTTCGAAATAAACTTCGTCAGTGCCCCTTCATATATGAATCAGGCGCGAACTGATATTGACACCTACCACCTGCTCCGGTTAGTTTTAATTTGAAATAATTATGTTAAGCTGCACAATTCTTCGTCGATCTTGTGCTCAGAGGAGATCTAATCGATTCGGTTTGCTAGGTTGTTACTTACGTTTCTTTGTGGGATTTTGACTCACTTCTGACGTAGTAGACATATTACTTCGTGAAATAAGATTTCCATATATTTACAGTGTTGTCCTTCCACATCTAATGGGCTATTTAGTTATTTGGCTCGGCTTTAACGCCTTTTTTGTGACGTCGACTGTGTCTACTTCCTCCAAAATGATCAACCTTAGTCCATCAAATAAATTTTGCACAAGACGATTATGATTTTCAGGCTCATTTACTCAATATGCTTCATGCGTCAATTGCCAGGTGCTGTACAAAGTATCTTCTTATAGCTGCACCATTGAACTATTGAGAAAAGTTACCTTCAAATGTTGCTTGAACCTATTGTGTGCATAATAATAATAAGGTTTTTGAGGCATTCATGTTTATACGAAAGTCTGTAGAAATAACTGTAGTCAGACTACACGAGATTGCCGAGTTTTACATTAAATGTGCGTAAATAATGATGAGAATTTTAGTGAGGCAGCCCTACCGCATGGTAGCACATTGATTAGAGCAAGAGACACAAAAGCAGACATGTCCAAGTTCGAACTCTGTCTGCGGCACATTTTGGACAGTACGTGATGAGTTTTCAATAATGACGAAACAGGTCTACTGGATGAATTGGCTTTTGAATGCTATATAACGCTTAGTTTATACTGACAAGTGTAGGTATATAGAGGAACTGGTATTCATATAAAGATCAAAAACTTGATTTAAATAATTTTTATCACCGCCCGTGCAACAAATCTTCATTAATTATTAATTAATTGATGAATTGCTTTTTCTACACTTACCAGTTCTTAGTTTATACTTTATAATTAAGGAGTCAGGTGCTTATAGAAAGATCGTTATCTAGTCATTGTTCACAATAAATATACTATAAATTGCTTAATTTATTTCCATTTAAAAAAAATATACAAACGCGAATGAATTGAGTTAATGCTCCTTCTGGACTCGAGGCGCCAAGTCTTTTCGAAAAATTTCATTTAAACATGAGCATTACTTTAGTTAAAATGGACACGGTTTTCCACTTCATTGAATGAATAATTACTAATCGTCAGTTGAATTACGTTTATATGTGGCGAAAACTGGAAAAATTTAATGTTCGCGAAAGAATAGAAATTGTGCAGCCGACGTTTCCAATTAAGTGCAATGTATGCGAGTCAATTGGAAGTGACAGGCACATATCTAATTTTGCTTCCCATATAAAGGCATTGCGGTTTTGTCCTCGCTAGTCAGTTTGCCTTCGTACTCTGATGATGATCACGGAAATTGAATACGCGTCAGTGCGAGTGACTGACGGTATTGTTGCTTTGTTGTTCGACGATTGGTTAAATACAATGGGATTGGTGTTTACTTCGATCTCTCAAACTTGATTTAAAGAATTGTCAGCACCAACCGCGCAACCAATGAATTTTTAATTGTATTAACTGTATTTATGTGACGAACGCTGCAGAAAGTTAATGTCCATGACTTCATTGAAATTGTGCAACCGACATTTCCAGTCAAGTTCAATCTATGCGAGACTGCTAGAGGTGAGTGCTGAGCATCTAATTTTGCTGTCCATATTTAAGCCTTGCGATTTGACCTTCGCTAGTCAGTATGCCGTCTTACTCTGCTGATGATCATGGAAGGTCGAAACGCGTCAATACGTGTAACTGACGTTAGTTTAATACAATTGGATTGACGTTTACTTCAAGCTCGCATATGTGATTTAACGAGTACCAGAATATAATAACTGAAATTTGAAAGCCGAATACGATATTATAGGTGCACCAATATGATATTGTATTTGGCACGTCATAGCCTACAATTAAGTTCTAGTATGCAGGTAAATCCGACTGTCAGTTGAATTAGCTTCATTAGCTATTCAACTAAATTGGTGCAATTTAGTAGAAAAAGCAATAAAAATGATGTTATTATTTAAATGAAGATTTTTACTCATGCTAAGCACTCATCCTCTGCCTTTAACCAGTCGTACAACACAGCAAAACTAGTCAGCTACACGAATGGACGCGTTTAGAATTTCTGCACTCATAATCAGTAAAAGACTGCAAATGAATATATAACGTACTGAACATTAAACGTTGCTCTCTCTAATTTTATTCTTAAACATGTGATACTTCACAATAATGATGCTGGATGCACCAATTCTATGCAATCAGGAACACTTATTTACTAATATAAGTTATTCAATCGTGTGTCGTAAACAGATAAACTACTGTGAGCTAAGTAACTAACGAATTTGTACATAAAAATGTCTTAATTCGAGCATAACAGCAAACAGAATTACGAGGGTCATCGTCATGATTGAAAGCCAGAAAATGTACAACAAGTAAAGCGAACAATATTACGACCTACCGATTATGCGTTGTTACCAGGTAAGCACTTCAGCACAACCCAAGAAAGAGTAGCAGATCCCAAAAAATACACACAAAAATCATTCGTACGTGCAATATTAACGAAAGTAAGATCTTACTGAAGCATAATTCATAAATGGAAGAGTAATCAGATCTCAAGCACTACTTAGTTGTATAACCAGAATTAGCATTGTACGCTCCCACAAACCCCGATACACTCACAAATCAATACATTAGTAAGCAAAATTTAACACGGATAACAGCTGCAAATAATTTTCAAAGACAGAAGAAATTGATCTGGGCTATTTATAATTTTCTGCATCAATTGGCCTATTTATCAACATCATACTTATCGTTAGATATTGAATGGTGTTTTCTTCCTAAAAATAGATTTAATATTATTTTCAATGATGACAGATATAATTATATATATATATATATATATATATATATATATATATATATATATATATATATATATGCAGCAGTAAATAGTTTCATATTACTAGAACAATAATTTAGTATGCAGTTAAATACTGTTTGTTGCAGAGAACTACTATATATGCAAGTATATATTAGGTGTTTTGAACCTAGTAACAAATTAGTTCAGTTGTGACCAGAAGGATAAACCAAAGGCAGCATGAACGGAAAGTATAATCTCATGTATATTCGTTTCGTGCTTGCTGGCGACTCAGTAGGAGCCGGTATTACGCCCTTTAACCACTATATATTTGGGTGAGGAATGTGTAACAATAGGACAATACTATCTCCTAGACGAAAGGGCAAACCTGCAGTAGTAAAGCTAACATTATATAAAGTCTCGACAATGCGACTTCAACGCTAACTCACTCTCTATAATATATATACCGAGTCCATAAAGGATACTAACACCAACATTATTGTACCGAAAAGTTACATGTTACTAACACCACGTTTTCCGAGTCGGTAAATGGTACCAACATGATGGATATCAATTTATGCTATAGTTCACCGAAATTGAGAATTACAACTATTTCTGAACACCTGTTACTCCAGTAAATCTATACACATGATACAATAATGTTGGTATCATTTACTGACACAGTAGCCATAGTGATAGTATCCTCTACAAACTCGATATTTATATATATATATATATATATATATATATATATATATATATATATATTATATGGGTGAGTTAGTTTAAGTCGCATTGTCGGGACATACTATTAGTAGTTAGCTTCCTACTTCAGGTTTACACATTCGTCAAGAGATTGTATCACACATTCCACCCAGATATATATATATATAAAATATATATATATATATATATATATATATATATAATGGTTAGAGGCGTAATACCGGCTCCTACCGATGAGTCACCAGTAAGCACAAAACGAATGTGCATGAGATTATACTTGCCGTTCATACTGATTTTGGTTTATTCTTCTGGTCACAACTGAAATAATTTGTTACTAGGTTCGAAACACCTAATACATACTTAAACGTAGTATGCATCCTGACATGTTGAAATATATAACTCATATTATTGATATATTCTGAGCTGTTCCTGACATACCGAGTAAAGGTTATGCGTCGTTTATTGGAGTACGAGATTTTTAAATTAACTGCAACTGTCCGCAGAAAATATGAATAAGGAAAAATTCAAAGTACAATCTAGAATATCGTTAAAAGTTGGGTTTTGTGTAACTAGTAGGGTATGTATCAGTGTGATATGTTTCTTTCATGCTTACATTAGTATATCTTCCAGTCCTTATATAAGCTAAACTTCTACTAGTCTTGGCTTACATTTGACAATAATGTAAATTTTGTTGGAGTACCTGTTAATGGCAAATTAATTTCAGGTAAAATTCAGAGCACCGTTTTAAATGTCTGAAGAAAAAATGAAATTTTGGGAGATTAAATAATATATATATTTCTCATTTTCTAAAAAAAATATATACAAACGAACTTATTTCTATATTCTCGTAAGGCAAACTCGACTATAAATGTAATCGAGAAGCGTGCATTAAACCCAGTACCTGAACAGAGTTTTTCTACATGCATCGGTAAGCCACCGAATCGTTTATCCATTGCAATTGGCTAATTGCTATTTTTTATTATTACTGAATTTACTTAGTAGCTTAACGGAAATATATAATGAGCATATATCCATACATCAATTCGCCATTCCATTAGACAGAAGCGTTAAAAATTGAAAAGTTCTTTCACCATAGCCAAAGCCGTTTTGTACTCAACAAAGTTCCTTTTTTATTTTGAATATAGGAGAAGTACTAAAAATGCTAATAACTTAGTAGTCCAAAAATCACAAATATGAAGATTCTTTTACTGTTTACTCACAGAATAAAAATTAATTGGCAAAATAAGCAAACAGAACAGATAAAACCGATCTCAACAGTAATTTTAATTATAAACTAATGATTTGAAGATTTGTCCTATAAAAAAGTTGATCTATTAAGAAGATTGCTGTGCATTATAGGATCATACAAAGTAGGTGTCATACGAAGAATTGTAGTAGACACATCGACAAATTTTACTAGGCAATTAACAAATTTTTCATTATGCAGGTGGTTATAATCAATTTCCAATGGAAGCCGGCGATCTTGAAATAAACGCGAATCCAATTTTATTCACCTAAAAGCACAAAATAGTTTGGGAATGAGAGTGGCTTTGCTTAGTTTTGTTAATGAATAAATAATATCAAGTACGCAAACGTAATTTAATGAAATGAGGGATATAATGTTCTGCCTTGTTTGAAAAAGCAGTACGGATACATTTTCTATTGTCGGTTTTATGCAGAACATTTTATGGTTAAAATATTCGGTAAGAAAGGCATTTTATAGTTTTCGAGACTTAGTGGCAATAGCGATGAGGAGCTAACCTTTTAATCCACTGTTGGTGTTCCACTGGAGGTTATAGCTAAAATTGCTTGGCTCTTCAATGAGAAAGAGTTTTTTTTTAATGTTTTAAACGCAATGTATTACTTTAATAGAAACTATTTCCTTTCACTTACAACTGTTGAGCTATATGCCACAATAAAAAAATAATACGTTAATTAAAACGTTGAAATAAGATTAGAATCTATGATGACTGTATTATAATAGCCTGTACACCGATGTTGTTATCTCCGCATAACCTGGGAGGCCATTTTATCTACCCATATCTGATCTGGTTCAACTATTATTCTGAAAATTTTGCTAACTTGGGTTACCTATTTACAATATGCTAGCATACATGTGAATATAGAAGATAAGGTATTAAGATCGGATATTGGTGCAGACAAAAATAATAATTTTGGAATTATAATAAATACAAATAGAGCTGTCTTGAGTGAGGATATCACATTTTCAACAAGTTGTTTTTTCTGTGAGTAAGATGTCAACCCTGAAAATGAAGTCCAGAAAATTTGGAAAAAATTCGGAAAAGATAGTTTCACAAACAATTTCATAAAAACTAACTGTGGACGGCTTCAGAATGGCGGAAAAAGTGATAAATCATCAATCAAGTACCAATACATTCTTTAAATCAAGTTTGCGAACTTGAAGTAAACACCAATCCCATTGTATTTAACCAGTCGTCGAAAAACATAACAAAACTACCCGAGCAATCATTGATTATGTAAATGTCAGCACAATCTGTGCACCTAAAAATGTAAAGGAGTCAAAATATTTCCGACCAATGAGTGCTACCAATTATCTCGCAACAGAAAGTTGCGTATTAAAATTCAATGCTAGCACAAGTTTGTATAAAACTACGGATTTTAGAACAGGTGAGAATCCAGCGCATTGGAAAGGAATTTTATTACTATAAATGATGCACAAAGCAGTTACGGCCACACCTTAAATGCTCTCGAATGACGGCGAAACTATTGTCTAGTATGTCAATTTCGATTTTTGTTCATTTTAATGATAATTAATAATCAAAAATATTCTTTTGAAATGCGAGTTTAATAAGGGTACAATGAATCAAAAATATATTCATAGTTCCTTTTCCAGAGGCAAAAAGAAAAAGAAATTTTCTCAGGTACAAGAACAGTTTCTTTCTTTATTTATTTACATTTTTCTATCTTGTTTTGCCTTTCAATTTATATATAAAGATATGTCCATTTGTAGATACTTGAGAAGAAAATGAGAAAGAAACAATTCTTGAATCTCATAAAAGTTCTTTTTCTTTTTGCATATCGAAAAAGTAATCGCAATTTTAGTAAGGCTCGCATTTCGAAGCAATAAATATATATTTCAATGCCGCGCGTATGCAACTTTTTAAAGACTCAACGTGACTTGACCCAAAAAAATTCAATAATACAATATGTGCACCTCTAGAAAATAAATTAGAAAATGAAGACTATCTTTGCATTAAACATGAACCAGAAAAAACTTTTCCCACTTACCAAGCCAGCAAATGCTACAGAGATTAGAGCAAAACTCTTCTGTTCCAAATATAAAGTGAATTTTTATTTAAAATAAAAGACAGCTTGAGTTTTGTTAATATGATTTAATTACTGACAAAATAATTAGCATCGTATTTATAATAAGAATCACATTAAAAAGATGAATGGAAAAGAGAACTTGTGCTATTGTTTCCGAATAATAAAAAAAATATACAGTACGTTTTTTTGGTATGTCATTAGTTAATTATAAATAGCAACAGAATAGTCTCTAGTTATTTCCGAGTTCTTGAATCTCCGAAAGGAGAAAAATGCTAATCAAAAAATGATCGACGTAATGCCAACGGAAACCACATGCTCATATTGAGGACTGCTTTTGACCAAGCAACCATTCTACCGTAAAAAATGCTTCCTTGAACTCATTGACAAGACAAAGAATAATATCATCGGCAGATATATATTGGTGCACAAATGCAAAATAACGCTTAAAGACCCAAATTTCCAGATGTGTGTTGTGACTATCACAGGATGAATCACAGGTGTGTGGTTCCATGTAGATAGTCCGACGGCCATTGGTGACCGCGGCCTTCCACAGTTCACCCATCATCACATGTTTTAAAGGAAAAGCTAATGACGGAAGTCTTCAAGGCGCAAAACAACTGAAACCCGGACTGTGCTATTCACAACACACCTCAGGTAATGTTGATAACTTCAGTTTCGCAATTTTTTAATTCTTTCAATAAAAAGTTAGAGCCTGGCTAATCAAAAGTGGTCTTTTTTAAAAAAAATTGGTTAGACTGATCTACGAAAAGAGTTGGCATGAAATGAAGAATATATTCCTTTGCTACAACGAAGAGCATGTTTTAGCAAATGAATCGGCCAATTACGCGCAAAGAAGTTGAACACATAGCTCTAACTACGCTAGATATTCATTTTCAACGTATAAATTCCCGCGTTCAAAATACGCACACTCACACACACATTTCCCTCATACGCATACACATACATACAAATCATTCATGCACGCTTACCAAAACATTTCTGAACAGATCTTCCCCCACAGCGAGCATATTAATCGAAAATGGTACAAATGTAACCATGTTGATGACAATAAATGTATTAAATTGTTAACATAAAGGTAAGATTACCGCTCAACAGCTATAAAAAAACTAACTTCGAAGACTTCTTATGCAAAGAGACCCGCACGAAAAGCAAAACGGTCATTTAATGCAAACAAAGCCAAACTATACTCAACGTATTCCTTGCGGAATACTACTGCGTTACAACTTAATATGCCAGAACTCTTGTTAATTTCAAATAAAAATTTGAAAATACCATTTTTCAGTCAATTTATGCATAAAGTTGTTAAGATCATAATATTCGTCTCTGCATCAATATATATATATATATATATATATATATATATATATATATATATCCATGTAGAGGTTGCGAAACTACATTATGCATAAAATGTAGTTTTACAACGAATACTAACCAGCCGAATCTACTAGTCGCTGAATATTTACCTTTCTAGGCAGAACGTTTGAATTAAATTAGATAATAGGCTAACAAATTCATGTCAATGAAAATGGCCGTCGTTCATAGGACACATTTTTCAAAGAATAAAATAGTGTTAAAATAAAAATTGGGATCTGAGACAAACGTCGATATGGTCTCTTTACCTAGTCGTACAACAGCATCGTCAAATAACCTAACACATGTCGAAAGCGGAGATCTAGTCCTCAACCATAGTGGTCTTACAATAACTGTGAATGACTGGACCGTCTGCCACCTGCTTTGAATGCTATTTCGATCAAAGACGTTCTGGCGTCATGATCTAGCGACGGTCGAAGATAGTTGAAGCGCACCAGCACGTGTAACTGACAGTAGATTTGCACCACTTTGCAGCTGGTTAGATGCAATGGGATACTTTTAATCTTTTAAATGGGTAAATTTAACGATATATTTACCATAGACATATTAAAAAACAATGCATTCAGGACGCCACGGATTTTACACAAACTAGTACTGAAATATAATTTAACAAAAATTGGTTGTGCGAGCAGTGATACTTATTAATTTTAATCACGGTTGCATTCTTGATAAAAAACACCTGAACCATTATGCACATACATTTGTCAGTATAAACTAGGTATTTTATATTGTGGAAAAGGAAATTCATCCAGTAGACCGATTTCGTCCTTATTGGGAACTCACCACGTACTGTCCAGAATTGGTCGAAAAAAGGACTCGATCATGAGAACAAGATTAAGAAGTAGACGTGCCCATATTCGAGCCCGTTCCGCGGAATATTCAGTATATACTGTAGGTGAGTAGTTCACAACATGGACGAAGCTGGTCTACAGGGTGAATTGCCTTTTCCACAATAAACAATACTTAGTTTATACTGAAAAATTTATGTACATAATAAGTCCGGTGTAAGTATCAAGATCACACTGTGCGTGTTATTCTGAGGTGAATGTTATTTCCATACACTAATTTAATCATTATTAAAAACTTCAAATTAACAAGCCACATACTTTAGTCAATCGTACAAGTTAGAAAAACGTAAAATGCACGATTTGCCGAGCGATTAGTAATAACTGTTAATAATGCTTATCTCAAGGCTGCAAACTTGATAACATTATATGTTATTATCGCCCACATAACCAATATTTTCTCAATTACCTTTGACTGTGAATCAAAAGACGGGATCTTCTTACATGGGTTATCGAGCAATATTTAGCTTATATTCGGATTTTTATTCTGATAGTATTTTTTTATAATTTTCCCACAAAATAGCAATGCAAAGATTATGTCATATACTTCAATAGTGGTTAAATTTACTTCATACCAGGTAAATGTACTGATAGTAACACCAATTTGATTACTATTAATACAGCATACTTAGGTTAGACAAATACACATGTAGTGTGAAATGATATTTCTTACGTTGCACTGTTATAATAACAATAATAATATTCAAATACTGAAGCTTATTTTAAATTCATTCAGCATGTCAGTATTAGATCCCCCATCTAAATTAGAAATTAGGCTTCGTTAGAACACATGCACATTGTTATATCTGAAGATTTCTTCATTTTATTGTTTGGCATTCAAACATGTTATCGGGTTATGAAACCGGAAACAACTAGCAGGGTAGAAAGAGCGTCACTGTGAAAAATGAGGAAAGAAAAATTTTGCGAAATTAACCTTAAACGTCACAGTACATTACGATGTTTAACTGCACGCATTGCGACTAATCTGACCTATTATTGAGAACAAATTATGAAAAAGAAATATTTCAAATTAAAGAACGTGATCAAATCACTGCCAAGCTAGTAGTTTGTTACGATGGTTCGCTTGAAGGAAATGCACACACAGTTAAACAATTAATTTTATTCACTAGATTTCGCAGCTCCATTTCCAATATAAAATTCTGAAGAATAAATTCATAAACTGAAGTTGTTGAAAATAATTCTTGTACATGCGAAATAGTTTTAGCAAAATAAAACAATTAAATATGCAAGATCGCAGCCTAGATTTAGGTAACTTTTATCACAACACATGCAACCGATTTTCGCTTAATTTTATATATTTAAAATCTCATCAATACGACAGGTGTCCTACAATACAAGGTTTCATAACTGACTGAAGTTGGTTTGAAACGAAAACGCACTATGCAAGAACAATAAGAACAACAAAAACATTTTAAATAATTTTTTTCCATTACACACATCTGCTAGATGGGTAATTTTAATTATATTTATCATGAAATCTGTTTTATTCTGTAAATGCTTAAAAAATAATTAAACACACTTTACTGTGTCGAACTATTTAAATCTTACGAGCGCGCGGAAAATATATTCGTTTCATAGATACAGCTGCCAATTTGAATGTTAAAAACTGCCTATCAAATGTGCTACACGCCGAAATAATTTATCGCAGCAGAAAAATGAAAAATACACGTGAGAAAACGTCCAAAATTGAAATATTAATAACAACTACGTAAAAAGCTTAAAAATCTGGATATTAAATTAAATAGTTCACCATTGCTAAAGAACACTATTTTGCGTGCAAAGTATAATGAATTTTAAACATGCCTAAAATAAAAACGCCAGGTTACAGCTGCTGGTCAACCTTTTGCTTGTTTTCACCGGATGATTGATAGATTTTGGTGAATAACTAAAATATAAGCCTGCAAATCTGCTCCCAATAGTCTAATCACGTATGATTATATATATATGTATATATATATATATATATATATATATATATATATATATAGAGAGAGAGAGGAGAGAGAATGAGATGGAGAGAAAACGCGATACGAAGAAAAAGAATACTAGAGATATGCAATTATAAATATAGTTAAATAGTTAGTTATATATAAATGAAGATACAAAGGTAGATTGATTGTTTGATAGACAAATAGGCGACTTAAGCAAGAAGCCAGTGTTCCTAGACGATGCTACACTTTGCTATTTTCATAAAGGAAAACTAGTTGAGGAACATTGTATAAATAAACTCACATTATACCGCACGCATTGTATTACAAAAAAATGAACTTTCACTGGTCTAAAATATAGTATCGTTAATTTTGCCAATTTTGCAGATACAAATTTTACGTCAATAAATTAATTTCAAATTATGTTCCAATAATTTTAGCTCATCAAAGTAAAAAATTTGAATAAATTATCATAACTGGTTTGCGACCGATAAGAATAATGTGGCAATTTGGCGATGGACCTGTCTTATTAAAAAAACATAGACATCAGAGGTTCAATACATATTGGATTGTTTTTCAGGTCCTAAACGTGTTGCCAAGTAAAGTTCAACAAAAAATACGTTAAAACTCACTATGTACATTAAAATAATTGTAAGTTATATTGAATAATGTACAGAAAGTAAGCAAGTACTTGCCACAAAATTGTTTTGACATAAAATCTGGTGAAACCACTTCAGATATGATTTAAAGTAATTATTTTTTGCATGAAAGCGGCCACACAAATCACTATGCAATGCCTAAAATGTAAATATATCTGTTTTAACTGTTCTAAAGAATCGACAAATAAAATGAGGTAACCATTATGAGTCTAAATGATGAGAGGGAGCATGGCAATTGACAACAATCGCGGCTAACACATTCGTAAAATATTAAATCACCAAAAAAGGCGGATAGAAAGAGAGCATTTCTGTACATTACGTTTGCAAAATATGTTGCATAACATTGAATTAACTGGCGCTAGACATTTTGAAAATATTTTCCAAATAATTTAGCAAAACAAATTGCAGAAAGAACATCACAGACCAGTCAGTTAAGCGTTGCTATAAGGTTATTGAAGTTAAGACTGTGCAGGTGCAAACCACAACGAATCTATGCACATGGCGAAGCGTTTCCACGTGCAGGTCGAATAAATTTATTTTTTTAATGTAAAGTTAGAGAAAATAACACATTAATTTTATTCACATTGAAAATGTATCAATTTCATGGTGGAATTAGTGCAATAGATGACCATTAAAACAAACTAATGAATGGATAATATACTACATTTAAGAAATTAGATGCAAGATAAGCCAAGTGATTCTTAGTGTACCTGTAAAAGAAGCCATGTGGTAACCCTGAAGAATACAATGTTACGAGTATTACTGATTGATAACATTTTCAAGCAAGTTAGTTATGTAAATTCGTTACGTCTTAGGTCAGATCGATAAGAAATCAATAAAAATAAAACCACACCGTCAAATGTATCAGCATATATTCAGAACTACACGTAGATTCGTTGAGTGTACACCGTGCCCATACCAAAACGGAAGTCAATATATTATGTAATCCTTGAAAAGAAATGCCAAAGAACGCCAATCAAATGTGCACCACGGGCGAAGAAAAGATTGATATCGTTTGTGAGGCATCACAAAAAGGAGTTTAATAATTTTGAGAACACACAATTTGTCTTCGTAGAGAACGGTTACGAGAAGGGCCATTAAAGAATAAACAAATGTGAAGTAAAAATGCTTCAGTTGCCTATCTAAAACTTCGGTTACAGGCATCACTGTACTCAGAAAGGTTCACGCGTTTCAAAGATATTTCTGATTTAAAATCACAATAAAAGCCAATTCGCATAAAATACTAATGCAACATTACTTGTCTCAAGAAAACATACATATAATAATCTTAAACTACGCACATTTGCCGCAATTTGTGATAAGCTTGAAAAAACTAAATTATTCTTTGAGATAAAAATCGGCAAAACTCAACTCATATAACTTGCAATAGAAGCTCAAGTAAAGTAGACATACAAATGAATTCTAATTCATAAATCACCTTAGATATATCACCACTATTTTCATACTCAAATGTTCAAAATTTGTATGCGTATGGTTGAACAAAATATGTCCATATCTTTGAATAGATAACTACGAAACCCTATATATATAAGCAGATACATTAAATCATAACTAAAAAGAACTATGTTAATATATATATATATATATATATATATATATATATATATATATATATATATATATAAAGAGAGCCAGGAAAATGAAAGTAAGTATACAAACGGAAGTTAGAGCAGCAAAAATGGACGATTAAATATATTTGCAAAGTTAAATGAAAATAATTTTTTTAAGTGATAAAGCTCAAGCTCGCTCTTACCGAAATAGAAGAAAATTAACTTACAAGTCTAATAATGTAAAAATCTTTATGAAACCTGCATCGGAAAAATCCAGCATTGCGATTCGCCTGAGTAAAAGACCGGTAAGCTAAATTCTTTTAAAAAGCATCCTAGAATTATTACGGCTGGACATTTAAGTCATAATGTTCCTATCCTCAATCAGTATACATAATATCATCATCAGTAGCATAGCTAGCAGTATATAGTCTTTTGTAACCTTGAACTTCACAGCCGTAAATCTATAAAAATGTATTTATACTTGTGTGGGCTATAAACTAAATCTTGTTTACCTATTCCTATTGCGGTGTGAGTAGTATTTCGTGTTACTAACCGGGAAATACCGGTGGGATACGAAACCATGTTATCTTTTCAATATGCAATGCAATATGTAGTTATAAAAATGTTGAATTTCTTACACAATATGTGTGCAATATTTCTATTTCACATACTCATAACTGGTCCTGGAGATACCACATGCTGATCTGAATTGTCTCTTGTTGAACGTCTTTGGTTATAGTTGAAATACATACAGTTTAATTGTATTCTGCAGAAAGGTTTATTTTGTGCCTCCACGAAACTGTTTGTATGATGGACTCTACTTTGCTACACATTTGCTAATTTTATGTTATGCGAAGAGTTGATCGGGCTTTAAACGAATTCGCAGTTACAGCAATACACAGGCCACTATGCTTTCACTTTAGTAATCAGTTTTCCAATAAATTATATTGCGCAAATACACTGGAAGCAATACAGTCGGATTTGTGATTTTTTCAAGCTTGTAAAATTGATTTAAGAAATAGTTGGTAGCATTCGATTTCGCACCCAAACTTTATCAGGTATTCCACAATATTCAGCAAGCAAACGCGCTCGAGCAATACAGGAAATATTCTGACAATGAATTTGACTACTTATGACATGACCAGCAGTGAAAGTTAAAACATGTTCACTAATAATATAATTTTCATCTAATTACTAAAGAAAAGAAAACTATAATTTCGATAAACAAAAAAAATAAAAATTGAAGCACGATTAAAATAGAAAAGAAGCCTATACATAGAAAAAGAATGTAATAGAAATGAATAGCATTTTTCGTTATACAGTTAGAATCTACTTTGAAAATTAGTGAACAATGGAAAAAAAATGTCTACAATACGGAATTACAGAGGGGCATATCTGTTATATGAGCACGTGCTGAAGTGAAATTAAGATCACAACGAAAGGTATATTCGTAAAGCATAAAGTAAGAACCAATTTTGGTCGGCAGTGGGATAATAAATAGGCTAAAAACAGGTGAAGTAATGTACTTGGTCAGGCCAAACACTTGTCCTGTATATTCCTTGGTGTAGCCGGAACATTTCTTTGACAAGTTTTCTGTGAATGATATTAAATAATGTATTTGGAAAACCAGCAGCTTAAATCCGATTTAGATCAAAATAAAGTTGCTACAGGTTATTTATTGTTAATAGTAGAATTTATTTGAAAAATTTAATTTAACATTTGTCGAGTTACTAGCCATTGCACATTTAGAGAACATTTTGAGCACATAGAGAACAACGAAACGTTGACCGATTGATACTGTAACAAAAGCACATAAATTTACAAAAACCGAACTACGTATTGTTAAGAAAGACGATTGGGTTTGAATACGCATGCGTGCGGAGGCACATGCCTGCCTAAGCACCTCCATGCACATAAGTATACACACGTGACATTAGTAAACAAGATGAATCAATAAAACAATAATTGATTGCGCGGGTGGTGGTAACAATTCTTTAAATCAAGTTTGCGAGCTTGAAGTAAACACCAATCCCATTGTTCGACGACTGGTTAAAAACAATGGGATTGGTGTTTACTTCAAGCTCGCAAACTTGATTTAAAGAAGACGAATCAAAATGTAATTCCAAGTAAAGTTAAACGTTGAGACCAATTATAATTTTTGTCGGTATGTATATAGACTGTTCGCAAACTAGTCCGCTTCAACTCGGTTCAGATAAATAATTAAAGCAAAAATGTGGCTGTGTGGCAAATATCCAATTTTTTTAATGAATGGCCTAGACAATAAGACGATCGACAGCTTTTGACAGGTCTGAAGTGATCATGGATACGAACAAGTACAAATTCGTTATTTTTGCAATTTGATCGTTCTAATAACAGCTATTTGGTAACATCAAGGTAAAATGAAATTGTTTTTGTAATAAAATGAAGAAATTAAATCAATTAATCCCTGCAACTAGATGCAGGCATTGCTAATCATCGACTTATAAATAAAAAAGTTTATCAACAAGAACAAAGGTTGGCTAACTAGGAACAACGACCGTAATAAATACGATAAAATAAAACCAACCTCGCAGACTTAAGTCATTAAACCCGACACGTCTGTCAAGCTTAACGCCGAACACTTAAACGAATTTATAATTGGACTTTATTTTTCAGGTCTGCCTTTGTACACCAAACGTATTCTAAATTGCTTAGTAAATGACATATATTAAGTAGAGACCGACGTTTATAGTTTCTCTAAATGAAGAATTTCAAACTACTAGACACGTGCTAACATTGACGAACTGGCACCTCTATCAGACGATCAGTATGAATATATAAGCTTTAGGCAAAAATATGGCAAAAGACTAGATGATATGGAATGAGATAGTATTGTAGCTAACTAGTTTCCATTGGACAACTAGTAAAATAATGTCAACCAACTATTATGAGGTAATGCGTGTATAGATTTATATATATGCGGATACATATATATATATATATATATATATATATGCGGATATATATATATATATATATATATATATATATATATGCCCAAGAAAAAACGAAAACTGAATAATTCAATGTGGTGTGTTTTTCCCAAAAAAATTGTGTGTAATGCAAAGCAAAGGCAATGGACAAATATATATATATATATATATATATATATATATATATATATATATATATATATGTATATATATATATGTGTATATATATATATATGTATATATAACATACTATATACATGAATTACAATTGTTTAACACAAATTAAATACTCAACTAACATATGGAAAATCTATAGTTGCATTTGATACAAGGAGCTCTTCATTTTAAACATTACATACCGTTAAAATGTTATGATGTTCACAGTGTAATATGACAAGAGTGCACTCTTAAAAGACAATTAAAGTATCTATACAGACGCAATTTCTGAGTTACAGATACTACTTTAAATAAATTATTCTTTAGATTACCGGCAGATCGATTTTATTTTCCATCACTACCCCTGAACTCAGGCACACTGTTTCTATCAGGTTTCTAGTCAATTTAACAATCTAGAACCATAAACCAAATGAGTATTTTTAGACTGCCTGGGGCCACCATGACAAAGAGATTCAATAATTTGAATAATTTGAAACAGATTTACAAAAATTACTTTGATGGCGAATATTTCATTCCTGTCGGTATGCCTAATTGCACGAAGTTCATTGTTTATTATTTTGCCTCTTGGAAATGCTTAGACTTCTCTTCCTAAATGAACTATCGAATAAGATTAAACTTAGAAAGCAAACTTCATGACCTCAACATCGATTTGCACTGAGTGTACTAAAGAACACATTTGCACATACAAACTAGACATCCTCTTCAAGAAAAAAACTGTTCACTTCCAAACATAAACTGCGTTTTTTAACGGAGAAATAAATAAATGATTTCGTTATGGCACAATATTAATGAAAGAATTAAAGGCTAGCAATACGCTTGTGAACATTGGATAAGTTGTGCAGAACAAACGTGTACTTTAAAAGCTAAATTTGGACGGATTAATCGTAATACCTTAACAGTATGCAAAAAAAACCATTTTATACAATACCGAGTCATAAATCAATTTTCTCCTAAAAAATGAACAATTAAGTCGTCGAAAAATGGATAACCCAAACAGTCCAACCAAAAGGTATCCATCATCCAGTCTTGGTTAAGAAGAATAATGAAATTGACACCTATTAATAAGTGAGTTCATTTAAAAGTCAACACGGTATGCCGAAGACAGCATTTACGAGAACTGAAATCCGATCGAGACCTAAGTTTCTGGCTCAATGGCCACTCAACAATAGGACTGGGCATTACGCCTGAATCTCACCACAATTTGTGAAACCATTTTTTGTTCCACATTACCATACTCGAAGTGTAGACGCCAATAAGCAGGAGAGGTATGCAAAAGTAAGACAACGAATTACGCTTGTGATCGATTTGGTATATCTTACTTTACTTTACTTTACTGCGGCTGACTCCTTTTGGAGGATAAGCCGGCTCCATTGAATTGTGACATTTCATGGAGTTTCTTGGGAATTTGGTACAAGTGGTGTCCCCTCACCACTCGGCATTTTGATCGAGGACGCACCTCTAGCCTTTGCACATCCAAGCGCAGTCTGCAAGGCAGCAGTAAGTTGCATGGTTGCCGGTGGCTGTTGAGAGCTCATTCGCCATTCGGAAGTACGGGGTACTGTCCAGGAGTCCATGGAATCCTGTGGCTGTTGAACCCTTTTGTGGCGGGGAACACACGCCGAGTCATGGTGCCGTCGTCGGGCTCATGTGGTATTTTATAGGAGATCCGATTGCCGGTCGGAAATCCACCACGCCCTGGTGACACCACCGCCATAGCCCCGTTAGCCCATGTGAAAATTTGTTCCTAAATACACAAAGCTTAAGACATTAATAAATTGATTGTCCGATAGTATTTAATACTGATACCATTGAAACAGACTAGCATTTTCTAGTGGCAATTATTATTGAATCATATGGTTTTGAAAACTGTATTCAATAACTTGGGAAATCGGTTTTCGAAATTAGGCATTTCTTTGATTACATCTTTTGGAAAAGGTGTACTCTTATAACAAAGTTCGCTCACCTAGAATCTAGCGTCGGTGACTCCAAAGAAACAGTGAAAAAGGTCGCGATGTTGATATAAAAACCGTAAATTTGTCTGTATAAGCTAAGCTGTGTATAAAGCAGAAAAGGCGATTCATCCAGTTGACCCGTTTCGTATTGTGCAGAATTTGCCACAGACGGTACATGAATAGTTCCCAATAAGTACAAAACCGGTCTACCGAAATAATTTCCTTTTCTACGTCATACAATGCTTACTTTATACTGATAAATGTATGTATGTATATATATATATACATATATATATATATATATATATATATATATATATATATATATAAGTATATAAACTATTGGTGTTTGTATCAAGACCGCAAACTTGATTTATATAATTTTAATCATTGACCGCGCAATCAATGATCGTTTAAGTTAAAAGCACCTCTGATTGCATTTAAATGGGAAAGGATTCGATCATACTCATGCATAATATATCGAACAAAATGTACATTTATGATCATAAACTTAGATTCATTACTTTCACGCAGTCTCCTCAAGAGGTTACCCCTTTAATATGTAATCAACTAGCACTATGGATAAATATCCTATAGATCCCATAAAGGCCTCGCTAAGACAGGACAGTAGATGAGTTTCGGTTAGCCGTTCGCCCAATTAAAATGATACTACACTTCGACGCTTCACTAATTTACAGCTTAAATTCAAATGAAATATGAAGAGGTGAAATCCAAGCGATTTTTTCCGACATATAATAGGACGCAATCCAAACGAAAACATTATAAATATAGCTGAGGATAAACATGGAACAATAAAATCCATTCAAATCTAAAGCGAATTAATCTCGAGACGACTATCCAAAATATTTCAAATCCAAACTAAACAATACATTGCACAGGAAAGCAGTTTTATCGATATGTACACAACAAAGTTTCTTAGCAACTACTAGCCAAATTGTGTCGGATACGCCAAAACCGACGAATAAATCATCACACTATGATGTATGCTAGGCATCGAAAACGTAGATAGTAAAATAAATGATAAAAAATTTAAAATATAAAAGTAACCGCCATGGTCGAACGCCTAGAACAACTGCAGTTTAAGCAAAAGTTCTAAACAAACCTCATTACATACCAATCTTCGACATATATTAGTTTAAAAACAACGATTATTGTGTGGAAGCATTCAAAGACGCTAAAATAGAGCATAAAATCAAATTGAGCGAATAGGCGAACAGGCGAAATTGCTCGAGCATATTAGCGACAACATCAGTTTAATGTTAAAGTCAGTATTCAACCGCCGTGGGCAAAATTAAAAAGTCGAAAGTTTTAGTGATACAGAACCAGAATATCGCAGCACACATGGCAACAACAATAACAACATATTATAATATAAACAGGATGTAAGTCCAAAATCTGGATATGGAAATATGAGCACTTTTCTGTTAAAATTTACTGCAACCGTCAGGCCAATAGTAGATGCGCTAGCCAATTCCACTTTGTACGCATAACCCAGTGCGAAACGTCTGCTCTGATTTACGTGGAAGTCTGCCTTTGAACAAAATTCAGCGAAATGCAACGCCTGGCAGGATCTCTTGTTTCCGGTCAGTTTTATTTAATCTATTGTGTTGACTCTGGCAAAGCAAACTACCAGAAGCGCTAGCAGAAATGCAAACTAAACGCAGCAACGAGGTAAAAAATAAACAATAAAGTAAATATACGGCGTTAATTTAATTGGCTAGTTACTAGTTGAAGGGACTTCAATAATATTTTCGATTAATATATATATATATATATATATATATATATATATATATATTTATTGTCCGTATAAACTACAAATTGCATCAGGTAGCAAAGAAAAATCGTCCGATAGACCGTATTAGTCCTCATACGAACTCGTCAAACACGTCCAGAATTCGCCATGGAAGAGGCACGAATCGCGATACAATTGCTTCGGAGTCTGATATGCTACCCACTTCGCAGCCTGTATCAAACGCTGGACGAAATTTGAAGTCATATAAAAAAAATTTGCTATTGGTTATGCTTTCCTTAGTTTGCAAACTTTTTAGACCTTCATTTTCAAGCAGTCACCCCGAGATTTGTCATTAAACAACTTGGAGAATACCATTTGCAGAAATTATATTTAATTGAAGTCTAATGGCAGGATTTTGATAAAATAAATGTTGCTAGTATAAACTAAACATCGCATCAGGTAGCCAAGTTTATTCAACCGGTAGATCGGATTCATACTTATGGGTAACTCGTCAAGTAATGTCCAGAATGTGCCTTGAACGGATGCACATTTACTTCGGAGTCTGGGACGAAACAGGTCTATTAGATTCAATGTTTAGCCTATACTGCCAACATTTGTATAACCAAAATCCTGCCGTTATACGTCAATCGAGTAAAACTTCCCGAAGAGGCAAAGTGCCCATTTTATAATGACAGATCAAAAGTCATTAAATAGAAACTCAGGTTTTAATACAATGCAAAATGATTCCATAAGTAGGACAACTGACCAAAAACTTAAGTTGGCATATATCTTTAAATTTTATTTAGTATTTTGCGAGCTTGAAGTAAACACCAATCCCATTGTATTTAACCAGTCGTCGAACAACATAACAAAACTACCGCCAGCCGCAACGAACTGACGCGTTTCGACCTTCCATGATCATCATCAGAGTACGACGGCAAACTGACTATCGAGGATCAAACCGCATTGAATAAATATGGAAATCAAATTTAGATATGCGGCTCTCACCTCTAGCAGTCTTGCATACATTGAACTTGACTGGAAATGTCGGCTGCACAATTTCTATGCAGTCACGAACATTAACTGTTTGCAGCTTTCGCCACATATACATATATAGGCAATACAATTTAAACAATAATTGATTGCGCGGGTGGTGGTAACAATTCTTTAAATCAAGTTTGCGAGCTTGAAGTAAACACCAATCCCATTGTATTTAACCAGTCGTTGATTTAAAGAATTGTTACCACCACCCGCGCAAACAATCATTGTTAAACTAATCTGATTTACATTTTTACTATAAAAAATTATTTGTATGTTCCTTTTGGTTTGTTTGTGAGTGAGTGATCATGTGTCCATGTCTTTGGGGAATCACTTTTATTTAAAAACAGAGATTTTTGAAATTGGTTATTCTTGTAGTGTTGGATTGATTATATATATATATATATATATATATATATATATTATATATATATATATATACTGAATTCAGTTATGACTACAGGATCTGATTTTATACATAAATTATGTCGATATAAATTAGACCTCACATGAAATATCAAATGCTTGTTGAACTTTACCATTTTCGTCCTCATTAGGCGCCCACCAGTAGTTCCCAGAAATACCACGTTCGGGAGTAGAACCATTGACAATTAGTAAGCTCAGAATTCATCCACTACATCACAAAAGCCGTGCAATGCACCAAATTTTCAATTACAAACCAACCAATGTGTCCTAGTCAGTCTTTCATTCAGACGGATCCTATGCAATATCGCCTTCGACCTAAGGTTCCAGCTGGCCATCCCCGATCCAGATTACGGGCTTATCCTTACTAACCAAGGGGTATACCCTGTTTTCATCGACGGGCATATCTTTTAGAAGTAAATAATTGTAACAGCTACGTACACTTATTCTAGTCATTGATATCAAACAAAATCTCTCACCTGCTAAATCTGGTGTAAGAACAACGTACATAAATGTTCAGTTAGCTTATTTAATAGACCATTTGCCATAAAGAATTTTATTAGCTTAATACTTAGCTAGTTAACATATAAAAACGCAGAGAATTTCAGTACTAATTTGTAACAAGCTCTAGAAATGAGCAGTATTAGGATGCAAATACAAATAGCATAGATAGGAAACAAACCAGATACAAGATTAACCAAAAAAGATAACACCAGTAAATACCTGGAGCAAAATCAGTAACCTGTTAAAGCAGGCACTGGTCTATCGCCATTCACTTTGAGGTCTTTTCGTCTAGCTCGAACACTTCCACCAGCAAGAGAGCCACTTACACCGCCACGACCAATCAAACGGAGGTTAGCTTTGCCTGAATCGTTTTTTGCCGTCTTCGAGATACCAGAAGACGGAACATTGTCCACGACAGATCGACGACCGCAATCTTGCTCAGTCATGCCCACTGCAGAGGATGAAGATGATGCTGATGACCCTGATGCGGAATTAGATGAGACCGAACTTTTGGCAGATTCGAGAGTATCGTCGAATCCAGCGCTTGGATTTGAATTTAAATGCAACTCATGGTTTGGATGATTAGTTTGATTGTGATTGACTGCAGTGGGCTGATTTGACCGGACCAATCCTGACGCATTCTCAGAATTCAGCTGAGAACTTATCAAAGCCTCCCGTAGAAACAGTAAATTAGTTTCATCAAATGGGAAAAGACCCTGTTGTGCAGCTTGTTGTGATTCATCGAGGAGGGCTGCAATCTACATGAATAAATAAAGAAATAAATAGAAAATAATCGGGCCTCGTTTTTTTCTAGTACATTTTAAAATCAAAATTAGCAACTTTTGCGAATGCTAAATCTCTCACCTTAAGAAGTAATGGCTAAACTAAAAAATAAATTGGTATGTTACTGAAAATTGTGTGACGTGTGTGGCAGGAGTTCCGCAGTTAAATTTGAAAGCGAAATTGCTCCGGTTCTAGCCCCGATCACGGTAAATTCTGGCAAGCATCTAATGATTTGCACTATCAGTTTCACAAAGATCCGACTGATCTCCATTTTGCAACCAGTTCTCCTTCGTAGTGACTGAGTGCTGATTCGTCCCATTCCTCCGAAGGCTTGAACATCATTCATACCAACCACTGGAAATGAGGTACGATCGTGGACAAGATATTTGTACAGTTATCGCCACGCGTATATAAACTATATAATTAAGAAACATTAAGTGCGTGGGTGTTTACATAGAATTTGTAACATAAGTTTGCCTATTTGAATCAAACAACAATCCCCTTGTATTTAGCCAATAGCACAATATGGCAAAACGACCGTCAGTCAAGCACAATTTATGCGAGGTTACTAGAAGTGGGTGATGCGTTTCTGTATCTTTATAAATGAAATATAGATTTCGGTATAATTTTAGTTAGTCAGTTTTTCATCGGGCCGTGAGAATGAGCATGACAGTTCAAAATGTGTCCGCACGTACGACTGACGACTAGTTATCTACGTTGTACAATTGGCTCAATAATGGAATTGGTGTTTATCTCAAATTTAAAAAAAAAACTTGATTTCAATTATGGTCATCGACTATCCTGCAATCAGTTCTTGTTTAATAATGTGTGTACACACCAAAAAGAAGGAAGATTGAAGAAGCTTTCGGCGAAACGTTTCAACCATAAATTGGACAACAGATCGGTCGACACCTTAAAACCTCTGGAGATGTAGGAGAAGGCGGATTAATTCGCACATGACAAAGCCACTCTAAAGATTCAGCACAAATGTCTAATTTGCATTCTCCAAATCAAGTTTGCAAGCTTGACCTAAAGAACTGCTATCACCACCCACGTAATTATTGATTGTTTAATTTATTTTATATTCTAACTAGTCCACGATTGTATATATTAACAATAACGCCACCAACAGATATACCAGTGAAAGCTATCTCTGATCGAAATATTAACTGTTAAATTTGAAAAACCACTCATAAGCAAGCAACCGAACTTTAATATGTCCCATTTGGAATAATTGCCAATTTTATAAGTAAGGTGTACCTGCAATAGAGTAGCAGTATCGAAAGTATTGTTTGTCAATGAAGCAATTTGCGAATCTATGCCAGCCGGCAACTGTCCCATCGCTTGATTAATGCTAGCATTGTTAGTTAGTGGGCCATTGAACAGGCTTGTGCCGGCTAATTTATCTTGTAGAACGGCGCGTTGAATAATCTCAACTAACTGGGCGGAATTGTTATGTTGTTGTTGCTGCTGCTGCTGTTGATGATGATTATTTCCTTGATGAGGAGCTGTAAAGCAGGAGGTAGCCAGAGCTTGTGCAGCTGAGTCAGCCAGAGGTAACTTCGTGCTAGTCGCTAACACAAAATGGCTTCCGTTTGAATCTGACGTCGATGTCGGATAGTACTGACGCTCCACTTGTGAGCTGGTTAAGTACTGGCATAGCTGTGCTTCGCCTGACCGACAAAATATAACGACACGAGATTAAAGATTAGGAAAACAAAGCTATGTAAAATTAGGCCTCAAAGGATACAAATTAAAAGCTTTCGGAAATTAAAATATAAATATGCCTAAAAATAAAACGGTTAACTGACACCTATAGTAGCTTATTTTTATTTATTAACTAACGGTAGATTATTTTTTATATAAGAATAATTTAATAAATAATAAATCCAATTATATTAATAATACGAAAGGAATGGTAGTAGTAATGATTATAGTAACTATAATAACAATGATTAAAACAAAAACATATAACACTATTAATTATTAACAATTAGATCACTTTAATTTTTTAGTTAGAAAGAAAGATTTACATTTAAAATGTTAAGAAATAATTATTTACTTCGTTCTATTGTTTAGTTAAATTTATCGAAAACGCTTTTTGAATATGAAGTTTTATGTAACTTATACTGCAATTCTAATGATACGACAATTTCGGATATAATAAATATTTCTGTCTAATTTTCGACTCCTTGAATCCACTAACTAAATCTAATATATATATATATATATATATATATATATATATATATATATATATATATATGTATATATATATATATATATATATATCTTTCTAGAAGAAAATAAAAGCGAGAATGTAAACGGGCAGAATGTATGAAATTTAGAATCGATTTCACCCACATTTAGAAATATCATCTAAGTTGCTACACATATTCGAGATTTTAGCGTGAATTTTAGGCGATTTTTGCAATCGAGGAACTTATTCTTATTTCCATTTATCTCCACAATTCAATTTTTGTAAGTATACGTTTCTATAACACAAAAACTTATTTTATTTTATTATTGATCACGAGGGCGGTGATTACAGCTATTCAAGGCAAGGTTGCCCGAATAATATAAACACCAATCCCATTATACATTTTCAGTTTAAACTAAGTACTGCTTAAAGAAGCAAAGGAAAATAACCCAATAGACCGGTTTCGTACCTATTGGGAACTCATCAAGTACTGTTCAGAATTTTGCCACTGACGAGCTAGACCCACGGTAAATTTGCCTCGAATTCTGCGACTCTAACTAGTCGCCCCTTAGCAGCAAATTACACACAATAATTATTTATAGACTAACTTATGTTTTGATTTACTTTTCTTTCAGGTAGATAATATGTGGCATCTATTTAGACCTACAGTTCCAACTACAATTCTTTTTTTCTACTTGCAAATATATTCTTTGGAGTTAAAATTTGTATCAAGCTCAGAAACTTGATTTAAATGGCTAACACCACTCGAGCAATCAATGACGGTTTAATTGTATCAAACTTCAATACAACACTACATCCTCAGGTAACGTAGATTCTGTTCTACAATGAAGGCTACGGGGAGGCTAGTTGAAACTTCAGGCGACAAAAGAGACGCCAGTCTCCACCCGAACGGAGTGCCAAGTCATAATGAAGCTTAAAATTGTTTGCATTGTACGGCAGAGTGTTGCAGTGGACAGAGTCACGATCTCCGAAGCAGTTGTTCCGTAGTTCAATCCATGTGCGCGGCAAAAGTTTGGGCAGTATTTAACGAGATCTCAATAAGGACGAAACCGGTCTACCGGGTGAATTGTCATTTATACTTTATAAAATTCTTAATTTATATTGATAGGTGTATGCGTATAATGGGATCGGTGATTAAATCAAGCTCGCAATGTTGATTTTAAAATTTTCTGTTAATTGGTAATAATTGTTCTTAACGTTTGCATCGAGATGAACTAACGAGAAATTTTCCAACAAACGAACGGGTTGGGAGCATTGTGACACGAATTTTTATAACATTTATTGCCATAACGCATTAAAGATTATGTGGGGATTAGGGCGTTTGCATGGATTATTCAAAAATGTGAAAGAGTGGAAATAAACAAGGCAGTCTACCAGTGAATTGACGGAACAAAGCAATTGAAACTGCTGTTACAGTTGGCGATAGAATTTTAAAATCTCAATTTCAATATAAGAATAATTTACTTGATATCCCTTACAGATCCTTCTATTTGCACAACATTTTGTTCAGTTCATCAACTGAGCGATAACAAACACATTTTTTTAACATACTTTAAATGTCCGAACCTAATAAACTGTGACGTAATGAACTGCAGAGTTACATATTCTGGAGGTTTCGTTCTCAATTGCATATATTGCAAACATAATATAAAAGCCAATAAAGCTGTTCGATTAGGCTACCATTTCCACCCAAATGAGGCCCTCCGTTGCTATTCGAACTCATTTTAAGCCGTAGCTTTAAAGACAATACAAGTAGTACGGACTTGTCCAGTGTAAAATAGTCATGTTGATCAACGACTGGTTAAATAAAATGGGATTGGTGCTTACTTTAAGCTCACAAACGTGATTTAAAGAATTGCTCACTGTTAGCGTGATTCTGCAATGTCGCTAAAAAAATCGGTGTTATTCAACGCTATGGTAACCAGATTTCCGGCTTATTCCAGCCCATCCCATAAGTTACGCCTACATCGCTGCTTTAACAAGACGTTTTGCAGTGCATGCACTGTAATACTCTATCAGAGTTAAGCAAAAGATTTAATTGGACAACAGGAGGCAAAGTAAATTAATGGTAAAAACTATTTAAGAAACATTATTACAATAAGAGTAATTCAACGCAGAAGAAAGCTGAAACAGCATTAACACGTAAATTTAGTGTATCTCAATTACGAGTGTTGGTTAATCTACCACATATACCTTTACCACTAAATGAAGAGATGCAGCCATAATATCGATCGCAAATATAATTTAACAATATGTACGCGTAAGTTCTCAATCAATTTACATAGGCCGGGTCGACCAGACAGTTAATTACCATGATTAAAGTACACTGTTAATTAAAATCCCGTTTCAAATCAAATGGTGAACACAAGTCCGCAATTGCACAATGCAACACTGAATACTCGCACGTTTGTTGTCCAGACGTGACAATTAAGATAATTACTAAAAGCACAAGCAGAAATAAAGTAGCCAAACAGGAAGCTCTGCTGGTGAACAAACTGCAATCAGAATTACGCAAGCGGAAAAAGCACGCTTAGACAATGAGCTTAAACTGGAGGAGATTAATTGTGTATAATACATTCTCCATAAGAAAATTTTCAGTATGCATTGTCTTTTACTGCATATATATATATATATATATATATATATATATATATATATATATATATATATATATACACAGTAAAGTGGATAATGGCCATTTATTTCGAGATTATTAAACTTCGCTCTACAATCTTTCATTTATATACATTCTGGGTTTTCATTTGATTATGTAGGTGGCAACAAATCTGACTCGCTTTTACTTCTATTTCTTGTTTTGGCTGATTGGTAGGTGTGTGTGCGTTTTTTTTGTCTCTGTGTGTGTGCCTGTTTGCCTGTAAAGGTCATTCTCGCTGCATCTCAAGGTGATGTCCTAGATCTGGTCATTATTGTATTGATGGTTTGAGAGTTAACCATCTGTTCGCATTGTTCGCTGTCATTGTACGGGTGCTATTTTTCCCAGTGTAGTCTTTCGTTTCACCTTTTTGCGCAAATTTGTTTTCTTCAATCGGTAACAGCGCAAGAGCGGATTGCAGTGTTGAATGCTCATATTGTTTGGAAATTTCTGTCACCGCATGTGCATCTGGTATTTCCTCTTCAGTTTGTTGCCAGTCCGATTGAATTTTTGTTGAGTCTAGTCCAGGGTGTGTTCGGTCTCGCCTGGATACTAGTAAACTTTTGTTCAATTTATATATATATATATATATATATATATATATATATATATATATATATATATTCATTGTTAGATACTTGATAAAAATAAAGAATCAATGGTTCTTGTATCTGATAGAGCTTCATTTTATCTGAGCACATGGAAAGGATATTACGAATAACAGCAATACTTATAATAATTTTATAATTAATCATCATCATGATCATCGTCGTCATCATCACCTAGTTTATCTTTATTATTATTATTATTATTATTTTCATTATTATTATTATTATTTTATTTTATTTAAGTTATTATCGCAAACAGCATAAAATACGCATTGTATACAGATGCTTAACTGCCACATAATCAAGAAATTCACAATAAATTAATTTTAGACAAAGTACTCTGTGTAAAACCTGGTAAGCAGTGTAAACCAATTAATTTGCGTTTCTACTCTCGTTATTTCAACACAGCCTGAACCAATATATCGACAAGTTTAACCAAAGTAAAAGAACAAGACAACGTCCCTAATATGACATTATTCTTCATAAATGTAAATGCGTTTTCATCATCAACTAATGGGAAACAGATTATTGTACGTACGGTCAAAGCAACACTTATAGATAATGTAATCAACGACAAATTGGTTAGCGATTACCTGGCGTTGATGTCGAATGATGATTCAGAGTCATTAGAAAACCATTGTTCCCCATGAGCGGCGATTTTGTAATTTCTGTATTGAGTTTCTAAATGCAAAAAGTATAAATAGAAAAACAGAATTTTCCTTGCATTAAAAATAAAAATGTTTAACAAATTTAAACTCTATGTAAATAGAAATTGTAACATTTTCAAGGATTTATACTTTAAGCTATAAATATTTCAAATTTCAAATTTGAAGTTTCTACATATTTCTGGATCTAGTTTTATTTATTAAGGAAAAAAATATAAAAATTTTGTGAGTCAAAATTCGCGGCTACAACAGTGAGTGCTAACTGCAAAAAAATCCCTAAAGAATACGATGCTAAAAATATTAATTCCGAAATATCAGTAAATGATGGTCGAAAAAATTAGACCGTCAAAATTAATGACAAATTTAAAAGGCGGTTAATGTAACGAATTATGTATATATATATATATATATATATATATATATATATATATATATATATATATATATGTGTGTGTGTGGTTATACGTCTAAATACAAACATCACTCTAGATTTCGATTAAATTTTATCGTCTAATTCTGTCTTACTTATTCTTACTAATTCGCAACGGCATACCCTAAATTACTCAAAAATCCCATATATATATATATATATATATATATATATATATATATATACTCAAGTAAATCCATACATTCTGGACTTGAACGATATCAGTTATCACATTTCACGGTAAGTATGACATCATTCGGCTAAATATATAACAGTTAAATACTGTTTGTTGTGGAGAACTAATATATATGCAATTATGTATTAGGTGTTGCGAACCTAGTAACAAATTAGTTCAGTTGTAACCAGAAGGATAAACCAAAGACAGCATGAATGGAAAGTATAATCTCATGCACATTCGTTTCGTGCTTTCTGGCATCTCATCAGTAGGAGCTGGTAATACGCCCTTTAACCACTATGTATTTGGGTGAGGAATGTGGGATAATAGGACGGTACATAGTACCTTTTCGGAACTATAATGTAGGTATCTGTTACTGACACAATAACCATAGTGTTAATATCCTTTTCAGACTCGGTATATATATTATATAGAGTGAGTTAGCATTGAAGTCGCATTGTCGAGACTTTACATGATGTTAGCTTCACTACTACAGGTTTATACATTCGCCTAGGAGATTGTAACGTCCTATTATCCCTCATACCTCGCAGGTTTTAATACCGGCTCCTACTGATTAGTCACCAGTAAGCACGAAACGAATGTGCATGAGATTAAACTTTCCGTCCATGCTGCCTTTGGTTTATCCTTCTGGTCACAACTGAAATAATTTGTTACTAGGTTCGCAACACTTAATACAAACTTGTATGAATTGAGATATTTCCGATTGAAGCACAACCATATCAATGTACCTCGCATCTTGCTCATCAGACTACTGAGGCAATACTGGTGAGCGACTGAATTCCCAGAAAGAAATCAGTGGTCTCAGTGTTTGACTTTTACATTCGATAAATTAAACCTCCGATTGAACTGCCATTTCGCATGAGGTACTTGTGGAATTATGCCATAAATAATGGCAGACATTGTTCTAAATGAAACGTCGGGCTGATTCTAATCTCCTTACCACAAACCGTTCTGGCGTTCTTTAAACAGTAAAACAAAACTTTCGTTTCTAGATTTTTATTGTGAAAATATTTTTCACCGTTGAAATTGTTAAACATAGTTTGCGTCACATAGTTGCATTCATTGTATAATTTAAAGTTACAGCTTTACTTGACTTAATTACCTGTTAAATAAGAGCTCGGGATCTTTTCTGGCTTTCTACATTCTTAGTCTTACAATAAGAATATCAACATTAATATTTATTATGGTGTTCACTCCTAAAACAGCAAACAATTCCCTTAATTTACCTAGCTTAAAAGACCAGTTCGTTCAAAATCGATTTTGTGCAAATTTGTTGACAACTAAAGAAACATTTTCCAAGCAAGTGCACTTGAACTATCCACAAAATGACTTATTGACATAAAAATATGCATCCAAAAACTCTTTGGTGCAAGTAAACCGTGCGAAAACCCATCAAACCGTCCAGTTTATGTTTCTATATGCACTCTGGAGGCTAAGAATAAGCGTTTTAAAATAATTTAATACTTCTTATTTCGAGACCGTGTTCCGGTTTGACATCACATGTCAACAATATTTTGCAAAGCTGTAAGCACCATTAGTTGTGTGTAATAACAATTGAATAACCATTACCACTATTTTCATTAATCAATTTTAGTTATTATTTACTTTAATGTTTTAATTAATATTGTTAATATTTCTGTTATAATAATAATAAATATTATTATCAAAAGCAGTAGTATTAGTTATTGTTGTTATATCGGTTATAGTAATTATTGGTGTAATAGAATGTAGTAGTAGTAGTAGTAGCAGTAGTAGTAGTACGATTTTTAGTAGTAGAAGTTGTAGTATTTGAATGGTTGAAAAGACTGATACATACTTTATAATTACAAAATATTAATTTTACGAATCGCCACGTTACTTTAAATTTAATTTCTCGTTTAATGACCGATAACCTGCATGTACTATTTTGCAGCGTATTAGTGCATAAGGAAGCGAGTAGGCAGTCAATAATTACACTAAACTTGACGTATTCGATGTGTTGCAACAAGCAAAAAATAAATATTACTGACTTTAGAACACGTGAAGTGAATCTGAAAAGTAATCAATTGCCCTGAAAGTTCAAGACGACGTTAGCTTTTGAATTTTATTTCCGAAAATCGGTACCCTATTGTAACCGGCGCAAATGAGTTTTCTCTTTGCAGCCTATTAAAGTTAACACTTACTGTCTGCCTTCCTCTTGTCAGTTTATATGCAAATATTAACATACATATTCATCTTTTACAATATTTCAACACTCCGAAAGTGCAACATCAAACATGTCGCCCTTCTTCAAAGTTAATTGCTCCACATGTTTTAGATATTTACCTGATGTTGTTGTTGTTGTTGTTGATGCTGCTGCTGGTGGTGGTGGCGTAATGTCGCCAAAATTAACTCGTGCTGCTGCTGCTGTTGTTGCTGATGCTGTGTTGCGTTCCCGAGAAATCCAGTACTTAGATTTCCATTCAACAAAAGGGTTGACAGCGCGGACTGTTCACCGTTTGCGTGTGCCTGTTTCGGCATGTCGTATATATGATGACTGCCTGCCGGACTGTACACGTATTCCGCCTGACCTAACGAATTCCGCTGGTTGTACACCGAGGAATCGGCTGATTGGCTCAGTCCTAATTTGAAGATTATATTAGTGGTAGTGAGAAAACGAAAGAAAGCATTGTGGACTTGGCTCACTCAGGATGAAAATCAAAGACCTATTGAATTTAAACGAATATTGGTCGCGCGGGCGGTGACAATAATTACCATAACCAAGGTTACGGTCTTGATATACACACCTGCCCCATTTACTACTTACAAACGACAGTTTAAACTAAGAATTGTATAGTGCAGAAAAGGCAATTCATACAGTAGGCCGGTTTCGTTCTCGTTGGGAACGCATCACGTACTGGCCAAAATATTCCGCGGTCTGTGTCGTAGTGAGAATAATAAACAAAGTAGTGTAGACTTGGTTCACTCACGATGCAAATCCAAGAACTATTGAGTATAACGATTTGGGCGTTTTACCAACCCTGCTTCTCACCTACGTTGATATTTGCAAAACTTTATGACGAAGTCCTTGTCCTCAGAACATCAACGCATTTGGCCGACAAATACAAACTCAAAACTCGTTTGCCAGTTTCGGCAAGTTTTAGGACAATTCATCGCAATTAAAATATGACAAGTACAATTTACATAGGGTCTGTACGAGGAGGACAGATTTGGAGTGGATTGCTAGGAAATTCAGTTCTAAAACGTTCCCGGATAGGCTCCACCTCAAGGAAGGGATAACAAGCACGAAAGTGAGTGTATGATTGAAACTTTCTTTCAGTGTGTGCGGGGAGTGGATGTATGAAAGACACCGAAGCAAATGTACCCCGGTTCGAGCGTCGATCTTCAATTACAAAAAAGGGCACAAATCCTTTCATTTTATGAATTACTTTTGCAAACTTATGCAATATTTAAATTGCACTGGTAGTATGTACAAAAAACATTGTCATACAACTTTCATTTATTGTGTATGTATTCTTTGTCATATAAGTTAACTAGCATATTTTGCATGTAGCGTGGTTGCAAATAATATTGTTCGCGTGTTAGTGTAGGATTTTCATTATTATTATAATACTGTATTATAACATAGTAAGTAAGTTCTCATATACAGCATATTCATCATCATCATCATCATCATCATCATCATCGTCTTCGTCATCATCATAATCATCATCATCATCATCAGCATCTTCATCATCATCATCATCATCATCATCATCATCATCATCATCATCATCATCATCATCATCATCATCATCATCATCATCATCATCATCATCATCATCGTCGTCATCATCATCATCATCATCATCATCATCATCATCATCATCATCATCCGCATCATCATCATCATCATCACCATCATCATAAACATCATCATCATCATCAACATCATCAACATAATCGTCATAATCATCATCACCATCATCCTCCTTCTCATCATCACCATCATTATCGTGAACATCGTCGTCATTATCATCATTTTCATCATCGTCATCAACATTATCATCAACGACACAGTTCAACAGACATTATTAATTGCCTATATATATATTATATATATATATATATATATATATATATATATATATATATATATATACTAAAATATGAAATAAAAAATAAAAACACAATAAAAAGCACTAAAGATGATAAAATTAATTAAGAAAATGGCAAATTGTTCAAAGGAGAGGAATTTGTGAAAAAGAAGATCTAGTCCAGATTGAGCTATTTACCTAGTTATCGTTCAGAAATGAGGCGACCTATTCCTTTATAAGGCACATTAGTGCAAAGTCAGTTTTAAACATCATAAGCTTATCGGTTATGTTTAACTCATCTTAGTGAAATCGGTATTAGCACCGAAACAACAATTAATTACATTTAGCAGCAATTTAAAAAAATGTTTAGGTCATTTATTAAAAATGAATTTGTTAAAATCTATAAGGATCCACTGAATTGAGGTAGGAGAGAGCGAAAGAGAGTAAAATTACGAAAGCAAAAAATTCCAAAGGAATATATCTAGGCGTACTTTTTCTCAATATCACCATAACAATCTATGTACACAAATAAAACGGAATGCAAATTAAGCGCACCTGCTGCTGTTGAGTTGGGGCAACCCCTGGTGAGAGCGTTTGAACTGGGCAGGCTCTGGTCAGCATCAAAGCCACTGTCTGTATTAACACAACCAATGCCAGCCGACGGTCCATTTGGTAGTCTAGCGCCAGCCAAGCTGTCTACTGCACTGTGCGATGAGGAGCATTGGGATGAACTCTGAACCCGCTGGTGCTGCAAGTTTAATTGGACGTTATGAGGATGAGTCAAATTCGCAGTCAAGGCCTGTTGGTTATGATGCACACCGTTGGCCAAGGCTGACGACAATAAATTCTGACATGCGGCCAGGCTGAAACCATTTGTTGTGCTTCCGGATTTTGCGCCAGTGATTGCCGATTCAAGCCCTGCTATTTCAAGTCCTAGACCGCTAAGGCTAAGTCCAATTGCATTTGTTGCAGCGGAGTGTTGTGCTAATGATGCACCAGATGTCGTTACTGCTCTGCCAAATCCGAGAGAAATTTGACTGGGCGTTTGCTGAGATGGAATGCTCGGCAGTTGGGTTGCCTGTCTCATTTGATACTAATAAATAGCAAAGATTTAAAAAAATTCATCATAAAGCATGTATGTGCATATACATATATGACACATATATATATATATATATATATATATATATATATATATATATATATATATATATATATATATATATATATATAACAAGAGGCTATAGAATTTTAAAGCTAGCCAGTAATATAAGCAATATTATCACGAAACTTGTCCATAAGAGAAAAATCATTATCAAACAAATAAATTAAGCTTATATCAAGATCTTTCATAATCTTCCATGGTAAAAGGCAACAACTCCACGAAAATCGAGAGAACGGACATTTGGAACTATAGAAATATTAGCAACGAGTAAAATTATCGCCAAAATTAGAGTGTGAATATGTATTTATGTATGTATATATGTATGTATGTACGTATGTGTGTATGTATGTATGCTTTATGTATGTATGTATGTATGTATGTATGCATGTATGTCTGTATTTATGCATGTATGTATGTATATATGTATGTATGTTTGTATGTATGTATGCATGCATGTATGTATGTATGTATGTATATGCGTATGTATGTATGTATGTATGTATGTATGTATGTATGTATGCATGTATGTTTATATGTATGTATTATGTATGTATGTATGTATGCATGTATGAATGAATGAATGAATGAATGAATGAATGAATGTATGTATGTATGTATGTATGTATGTATGTATGTATGTATGTATGTATGTAAATATGTATGTACGCAGGCATGTATGTATGTATGTATGTGTGTACAGAAGAACGCACGTACGTACGTACGTATGTGTTTATGTATGTATGCATGAGCTTACGTATGTATGTATTCAATTATGTAGGCAAGTATTTATGTATGTTAGTATGTATGTGTGTATTTATGTCTGTATTTATAAATATACATATGTATATTTGTAGAAGTGGATGGATGTATTTATGTAATTATGTTTGTATGCATGAATGGATGTGTGTATGTATGTATGTGAGCATGTACGCATGTTTGTACACACGTACGTATTTATTTGCGTGTATGTATGTCATATATAAATGTATATATGTACGTTTATATGCATGTATGTATGTTTATACGTGTGTATGTATGGAGATATTTATGTTTGTATATATTTATGTATGTACTTACGTATGTATATAATTGTGTGAAACTGTATACATTGATGTATGATTTTATATATGTACCTGTGTATGTATATAATATCATCTCAAACAAACTTCATCGGGCATCATCGGAACCCGGAAGAACGCAAAGTAGAATTTTTTTAAATTTGATAGGTTTAGATACTACTACTCCTGGTAATACAATCACCACCATTACCACAAATACAGCAAATATAGAAACACCTACAACAACTATTACTATTGATATTACTTGTACTAATAATACTACTACTGTTGCTACTAATATTAATACAACTACAACTAAACAATAGCATTCCACCGAAAAATGTGGTGATTTATGTCTGTAAAAACGTAACATTCATAGTTATGCGTGGGCTGCAAATTAACAGTTTCCAGTAGCGGATTGTGACTGTGTTATTCTGACCGCTCCTCAATCGCCCAAATGACAGCGGAAGCTACAACAATGTTGATCCAACAACATGTTAGCCCATGGAGTTATAAGTACGCACAAGTCAGCACAACAGCATTAAGGTCCTGTCTCCAGTCAAGGCTATCTTTTAAAAATAACTTTTTGAGGATTGCGAAGCTTAATGACACTTCCCCAAATGCACGTGGGTTAATTTCTTGTTCGAAAATGTCAAGGCTACTATTGAATCGTGTTTCAGTTACGACGAAACCATTACCAAGCAGGTGGGTTCAACTGAATATTGTAAACACAAATGGAGTTACGCTAACAATATACATTTTAGGCTAACTTGAGTTTCTCGTGCCACTAATTTTACTAATTCAATTTGTTAAAAAGAAGATTTTTTCACGATATAATTGGCATATTTTCTAAATTAATTGACTAATTTGTTTTAGTAAGTTTCAGGTTACGTTGCAAAGTGAAACTAATTTTTGAACAGCTCAAAACTTAGCGAAATGTTTTGGGCCGAATTAATTTACTTGATACATCATTTAGCAATAATTGAATTAAATTAGTCCAAGAATGGAACAAAAAGGCAGATTTTTTATGCAGAAGTTTTGGAAGACAACTTTCTTCAGCAAGGATTGTATGCAGGAAACAACGGTTAAAAAGGTAAATTAACGCAGATAGGTTGAAAAGCGATGAAATAGACCAGAGGATAGTAATATAATTTAGTACATGATGATTTTGAAAATAATCGAGTAAATAGATCAGAACCACAATTTCGATGTAGTGCACAGAAACTGGTGGAATAATGCCCGGTTTTCCGACACAGATTATTTGTCTACCATCCGCTTAAACAAAATAAAGTTTATAGAAGCGAGATTTATATAAATAACTGGTCATCCAAAAAATGACTGCCTGTTAGTAGGCATTATTAGATTACAGTTAGTAATTTCGACATAAGAGTAAAAATAATACGACAGATTTGACATATTTCGAACCATAAGTTGATGTTAAGTATCCTCTGTTGGGAATAACTAATATTTATACAATTGTTTATTTGGTGTTGTCCTCCTAGTAAAAAATTAGTTCAAATAGGAACGGAAGGAATAATTTCATGTAAATACGAATTTCGTGTTTACTGGCGATTCATCAATAGGATCCGATACTATGCCCTCTACCCACTATATATTTGGTCGAGAATTGTGAGACAGGTGAAGAGTATAATCGCCGATACTAATGTGTATTCAAGCAGTAGAGAAGTTAAATTCATAAAATGTCTTCGTCAAAGCGTCTTCAGAGCCACCTCACACTATAAAATATATACCGATCTGGTAAATATTACCAACAAAATGGTATTCGAGATACCGAGTCTGTGCTGGATAACAAAGCAACCGTTTTAGATGTAGACAAATCCCTAAGATATATTACTCGTACAACTCAATTCACTCTCGCCTTCAGTAAATGTGTACATAAGATGCAATTCTCACGTTTGATGACATTTAGAATGTCTTGAAATCCATTTTATCAGTACCAATTCCAATCCCGGTATTTCTAAAACCATTTGCTTGTACCATTTACAAGCTCGCCATATATTATATATAGTGAGTTGACTTTAAACTCTGATTGTCGAAGACTTTATAAGAAGTCAACTCCATTACTGCGTGAATACACATTCCGGTAGTCCCACATTTCTCGACCAAATAGATAGTGCGGATAGGGCGCATTACCTGTCCTTACTAAAAAGCCGTCAGTAAGCACGATAAACGTGGGTACGTGCGGTTGTACCTTCAATTCATGCTGACTTTTGTTTATCCTTCTAGTCCTATTTGAACAAATTAGTTTCCAGGTGCGCAACACATAATAAACAATCGCATCAATATTAGATCTCCGCAACAAACAGCATAAACTTTAATGATGTCGCGATTACTGCGAAATATAATAACTCATATAGATTAAGGCCTGCGTGTATGGATTTGCTGAATTAGCAGGCGTTCAGTGGTAGTTGTAATTCTAAATTTGGTGGAATTTCGCTTCTCGAAATCCCTTATGTTGGTACCATGTACAATCTCGATGTTTGGAAAGCTGTTCTATTGGTACTCTTTACATGCTTGTTAAATTTTATATAGAGTAAGTTGGCCTTTAAGACGCATTGCGGAAGATATTATATGGAGTTAACTCAAATACTGAATCAATACGCATTCGTTTGATGTATTGAATTGCCAAAATGTCCGACATTTGTTGACAAAATATATGAGGTACGGTGCTGACTTTGGTGTATTTCTCAGGTCCTATTTGAAATAATTTGTAACTAGGTATGATTTGAGAAGTACACAATTACTAGTTGGCGTGTAAAAGACTGAAGAGCTCGCGATATAAAATGAGTACGATCAAAATCACATAAGATATTTGTAGTCTGTGCGTTTTGAAAATGCAAAATAGGCATAAATATCAAGCAGTACAGCTAAACGGAGCAGACACTCCAACTTAAATTGTGCACGCAAACTCGATGCTAACGTCAATTAAAAAGGCCGTGAGCGATAAAATTATCGACCAAACAACGGGCTCTACTGAGGCAGCAAAACTGAAAATTTTGTAATGAAATCTGCTGGCTAGAATGTGACGGAGACATTCACCCTGTCGTACCCTCTATCAATGCAGATGACACATTCAATTTGCGACACAATATGTAGTTAAGCCTGAAAATGACACACGACAATATATGTGGTCTTGACATGAACACCTGACCCATTATATACCTGCATTAAACAGTATAAACTAGTTATTGCATAGTGTGGAGAAGGAAATTCATCTAGTAGACAAATTTCGTCCTCGTTGGGATCTCATCACGTACTGTCAAGAAGCTGCCGCGACAGGGCTCCAACCTCGGCACGTTTGCCGCGGAATCTGATAATCTAACCGTTGGCCACCCTGATGGACGCAGCATACAATTTTCAGTTATAAATTAACCGTTTCTTGGTATTAATATTGTCATCACCGCCCGCGCAACCAATGTTCGTTTAATATATGTTGTCTATCGTTTAAGCAACAGCTCCGTTCTTATTAGGCGATTCCAAATTGGAAGTCAGAACAGTCGGTGTGAATTCGGCAAAAAAATTTGGCTCATTGCCACGACTTATTTAGATCATTATCAACGAAGCAAATATATATATATATATATATATATATATATATATATATATATATATATATATATATATATATATGAACTAACGGAAGTTACCACAAATTTTAAACCTGCATTATTTCTGTCATACGGTGCAAACAGAATTTCAAAATACGTTCTTGGCAAAACTGAATCAAGCCACCTTACTTTTTTGCCATCAATTACCTTATTTTGAAACTGGAGTCTGAGTAGTTCAGCTGCTCTATTCGCATTCGATGGAAGCGTCATGTTGTCAATATTGTTGTTGTTTCCGCCGCCACTGTTGTTGTTGTTAGCGGAACTTGCGATACTGGTACAGTTGACGAAGCAGTTTTTGCCTGTCTCAATGCCAAAGGGATTAGGCTGGTGTTGAAAGCCAGGAAACAACAGACCAGTCTCACTAGTGTGCCCGTTTATAGCTGCAAAGACGTTACAAGAAGGTAAATAAATAGTATTGTTATTGAACAAACTACCAAATTTGGAGTAATTGAGACAACAACCTCCACTGACACTTCTTGAATGGTTGCTTAAGATGTTGAATCTGCGCGATTTGTCGTTTGGCACTATCATAGATTTTACCTCATTTACAGTGGTTAGAGTGCACCACATTGACGCCTTCAGAAGAAAGGGAAGAATCCGCATCCAGCCAATAACAAGACAAATTCGATGCGTATTTGGAAATTGGGATCAATCGGACCTATGTGAAACTGCTAGTGCATAGTGACGACTCGTCAACGCAACATACTCCAATGTGATGGAGAGATTGCATTGAGCATCTGACAAGTCGAAGCTACAATTTAAACTATTTCGGACATATTTCAAAACAGAATTCGTGTGTAACTACAAAATCCTTGATTGTGAGGATGTTGATTAAATTCATTTTAATCAAGTCCGCCAATTTTCTACAAATAATCCCTGTACAGTTTTGATAAAAAACAAATGTGACATTTAGCGAGTTGGCTAGAATTAAGTCCCCGTTGTCACTTAGAGCATAGACGAGGCTTCCGAATTCGCATAACGAGACAAACCAAATTCCTTAGAACAGGCAAGTATGAGCACCAATTAAAACGTGGCCATGAAAAACAAAAAATGCATTCCTTGTGTGAAGATATGACGATTGAACACATATACCAACCTCGTTTGTTACAGAAAGGCTAATAATGCAGCCTATGAATTAATGGTATGCAGTATAAATAAATAAAACTAATGCTCCTATTCTACAACGGTAAGTAAACTGAGTGCTGTAGTTCTTGGCTTACCATTTGATGTGATTATGCGATAGAAAACTCTGTGGCTATAGGAAAAAATAAAAATAGTTGATCAAATCAGAAATAAAATTTTTAATACCCGACAACTCATGCTGAGGTACACTACCACTTGTCAGTTTATTGGTTAGACAAGATTGATTTGACTGAATTGATGATGGTCTAAAACGTAGAGGCTTCAAGCTATCGAGTAAAAAAAAGCCAGACAAGAGTGAAAAGAACAGAAAAGAGCAATCAGAGTGCCTGTCATTAGGAAAATTAGGTGGTACAGTGAAAGCTGAAAGAACTATTCCTTTATCATGTAGCCGCGCCGTCTAATCTGGTAGGCCTAGTGTCCATAAGTAATGGAGGCCAAGATGACCTCGTAAACGTGCACCTTAAATGAGGCTACCTCTAGATCCATCATTAACTATCTAATCCTCTTTTACCGCATGGGGATTATGATTAATGAAAACTTTCAATCAAAAACGGTTGGGAACTCGAGATCGAAGAGATACTGAAAAATTCCAGGTTTTAGTTGATTCTCTTCATAGCACAGCTGTTACACAATGATTACGATGCGTAGAAAATTTAGCAACAATTGCCTGCTTTTAGTTTATCCAATAGAAGCTCGTCTGTTTATGTAAATGGTCATTGCATTTATAGTAAACACACGACATAAAAATTCTTACGGCGACCTGGATGTAAGGGTGTTTTTAAAGTTGATCTTTTACATTCTGATCATCTCACACTTTAACTAAGAGCTTTAACTTGGTAAACGCTATTTGTATACTTCATGCATGGCGAATTTAGCAACGCATTAGATTGAATGAGACCACACTCAGCCTGAATTGAAACTCATCAATAATCCACATCATTCCCAAGACCACTTTACAGTCAGTCGATTATTGTGAGAAAAGTTGCACATATGATCGTCAAACGCTAAAACCGTCTAATTTTAGTAACTCACATGGATTCCAACAAAGCCACTATAATATAGAAAAATTAAAACCCGACCTAAATAAGAGTAGGCAGTATTTACTTTAATCAAGATTGCAAGCTTGATGCAAACACCGATTACATTATGCCAACATTTATATAATTAAACGAACGTTAGTTGCGCGGGCGATGATAACATTTATTATAATCAAGGTTGCGAAATTGATATAAACACCAGATCCATTAAGTACATAAATTTCTCAGGATAAACTAATAATTGTATAGTTTAGAAAAGGCAATTCATCAAGTTTAATTATATAAACTTTCATTTCAATACCACTTCACCATCTAGTGTGGTGTCTGTTCAGTAATGACAGATTGTGGATGGTTAGTTGGAACTCTGGGTCCAAATGGATGCCATATGAGCTCCACGTAAAAAGAAAGAAATTACCGAGTAACATTAGTTATTATATGACTAAAAATAGTGTGTAGTATGCGGCAGGTTGGCTCAGTGGTTAGAGCACCAGATTCTAAAGCAGACGTGCCCAGGTTCGATCCCTGTCCGCGGCAAATTTGGGCCAGTACGTGATGAGTTTCAAATAAGGACGAAACCGGTCTACTGGATGAATTGCCTATTCTACACAGTACAGTTCCTAGTATATCCTGACAAATGCATGTACTTAATGGGTCTGGTGTTTATATCATGCCCAGACTTATCAGAATAAACTAAGCATTGTATAAGATAGCATGGTTAGTTCATCCAGTATACGCGTTTCTTGTTTTTTGGGAACTATGCAAGAACTGCCCAGAAGCCTCGTCCGTGGCAGGATCCTTGACAGTACTTGAAGAGCTCCCGATATTGAGCTCGTAACCTTGATTAAAATAATTTTTATTACCACCCGCGCTATCAATGATTGTTCAAAAGAGCGTATGTTTATTAAAGTTGTGCAAGAACTCTCTTATGTGGTGTCGGTGTTGGTTAGATCGTTATACGGAAATAAAATTCATTGGTGTTTACGATTTACGATTTGATCATCGATCACCAATTGAAATGTGTAGTGAATTTATGCGTACTGTCACCTTCAACTGATGATGAATCATTAAAAGAATAAAACGCATGCATCAACGAGGTTACACATTCCAATTCTGAATTTGGCATGCTCAATTTAACCTAAATGAACTAACTCACCACCAGGTTAGCTATGCATAAGGATGCCGAAGGTCTGCAACAATGCTCGCACAAACTCAAATTTATTAATACAAAGAATCAACTTACACGTGGTCAATATCATTTTGCTAGTTTCATCGTCAAACTTTAGAGAGGTAGCGTTTCCACTCAGGCCATTGACGATACCACGACCTGCGGAATGATGCATGCCAAGTGAAGGGCTCCCGGAATTACCAGGGGATATCAACTTAGTGGTCTGAGGAGATTTACCATTGCTTGTTGACAATCCAGAAATTCCTCCATTCCTACCAGAATGTCCTCCACGTGCGGTAGACCTGTAAAATAGACAAAAAATTAGCATTTTTCAAATTTTTCACGCTATTTGAACGTAAAAGAATTAAACAAACATGCCTACAAACTAATAAACACTCTTTACTGGCGTGAGTAGTGATAACAAGTATTGAAGTCAGGTTTGCGAGCCTGATATAAAGACCAATCTCATTGTAACTAACCGATCACACAGCATAGAACCACTACCATCAGTCATACGTTTTAGCCTCTCATAAAAGTCACCATAGCGCATCCGAAATTGGATAGCGAGAGTTAAATTTATTAGTTTTGCATAGATTGCACTTGACAAAAAAATCGGCTGCAAAATTTCCATGTCATCAGCAAAAGTAAAATATTCATGCAGCTATTGTCGAACGTGCAACAGTTAAGCAATTGAACAATCATAAATGCACACGTACGTACAAAATCGTTCACGGCCACAATTTAGCATTAAATATTTTGTGCACGTTTAAATTTGTGCTGCCTATTCGTCATTTATTGAGAATGCCACGGTAAGCTGCTTCGGATATTTCAGGTTTTTCGTCAATTCTTCCCTTAACTAGTACACCAAAATACATTTTTGAACAATGATTCTTCGCAATAATGTGTTCGCTCTTTGAAGGCAACATGGTCTAAACTGACTCTATTGGTGAATGATTACACATTTTAAAAATTATCGAAACAAATAGAGCATTTTGAAAAACATTAAAAATTTTGAAAACAGTGCACAAACTACGTATTAACAAGCGAATTTGCCCTTTGAAAAGGCCACGCCATGCTAAATAGTAAGTGAAACGATGAAAAAAGCAAAGCCTTAGCTCAAAAAATTTAAAAAAAATAATTTTTACTGTTCTGACGTAGTATTTACACTTTATATAGTCGTGAAAATGGTAAAAAAGGATCCAAACCTAGACAGTAAAAGCAGTGAAACTATAACTCACGAGACTTCGCTTCATATAGGCAAACTTTAAAAAAATTCAAATTTGTGAATACTCAGCGCAACAACTATCCTTGAAACATTCACTGGATTTATTTACTACAATCCTTTTCAATGTCAGAGCTAAAAAACCACTCACGGCAAACGAGAGGCACAATATTGGCCAATTCTACTGCCCAATGCCTTATGTACGAGGGAGGAGAAATTTAAAATTTATTTAAAGTAACTCAATGTTTTCTTCTATTTAATTAAAACCCGAAATGCAATCGCTTCTCATGTAATGTTTTTCAAAATAAACAATACATGCAATTCCACTATTTTCTAAGCAGTAGAATATATATAAGAAAATGGTTCCCGGTTTGCCTTCCGTCCATGGCAAATTATGGACAGTAACTGAAGTGTACTTAATAAGAACGAAACCAGTTTACTGCATGAATTGCCTATGCAACCTTATGCAATACCTATTTTATCATACAAAAATACCTCTGATTGGGATTCGGTTTAAATTATGCCCGTGACCCTTAATGAACTAGTTGTGTCACCACCTGCGCAATAAATCATTTTCGAATTGTATAAATCTCCAATTCAATATCACTTCGCCAGGTAACGCAGTGCAAAATCAATGGAAGCTAGTTAGAACTATAGGTTTAAGTAAGACCAACCAGGTTCCATCTGAAGGAAAGGTTAATCAAAGTCAAAAGTTAGCACACGACATCAAATTTCTGCTCTATGCGGCACGGGTAACCCAGTGGACAGAGTGCCATACTTCGAAGTAAATCTGTCAAGTTCGAGTCCCGTCCATGGAGAATTGGGGAAAATGCTTGAACAGTTTCCAATTAAGGAATGAACCGATTTTTTCGATTAATTGACTCTGCTACGTGAAGCGATGTATAGTTTAAACTAACTAAAAATACATAATCAAGATCATGATACATATATATACCGCAATAGTAAGTAAAATAACCATTTTTTTAAATATGAGAGATAAACACTGTAATCCACGGGTTAACCTGTATTAATAATTATTATTTCTACCAGTATCTACATCTATTAGAGAGAGACGAAAGAAGAACAAAAATCTAGAATATTGGTTATAGATATGGGAAGAAATAAAATATACTAACGAATGTTATTCTATGGATTAAAATTTTACTTTTCCATATATATATATATGACGATTAAGTTTTTTACTTTCATATATTTAGCCCTATATAAACATTATGTGGATTGATGTTAGTAATCACTGACTGGGATTTTTTTAAATGATTATATTTTGATAAGGTATCAATTAAGACTAAACCTGTGTAGTTTTTGAAGTGCATTTATCAATATTAGGCGGATTTCGAAAAATATAAGTTAGCAAAACGTGCCAATATCAATTCTACAAATTGTATTTTGATGTTGTAGCTGAATGTTAGAGGATGAGTAGTCAGAACTTTAGGTCAACGGGGATAATTCCAAAGATAAACCTGACAGGAAGATGGACCCGGTCAACAGGGATAACTACAAAGATAAACCTGATAGGAAGATGGACTCAAATATATGATTTTGAATAAATCTCAAACTTATGTGCAATGCGCTTCTTTGGTAACGTAGGGAGTGAGTTGCAAGACATTTAGAAAAAATGCACTTTGGCTGAAGATCTTACAACTAATTGATTATTTTACAATTAGAACAAAAAAATTTAATTTGATGAATTGCATTTGCCATCATATGCTATGTTCAATTCACATAGACAACATATCTATTATTACTTTTAATCAAGGTTGCATAAAGTACATACATGTGTCAGTATAAACTAAGTATTGTGCGGCAGGATAGCTCAGTGGTTAGAGCACCAGATTCCGAAGCAGACGTGCCCAGGTTCGTATCCTGTCCGCGGCAAATTCTGGCCAGTACTTGATGAGTTCCCAATAAGGACGAAACCGGTCTACTGGATGAATTGCCTTTTCTACACTATACAATTCTTAGTTTATACTGACATATGTAAGTAATTAATGGGTCAGGTGTTTATATCAAGACCGCAACCTTGATTATAATAATAAGTATTGTCTTGTTTGGAATAGGCAATTCATCCAGTAGACCGGTTTCGTCCATATTGGGAACTCATCACGTACAGTGAAGTATTTGCCGCTGACAGGGCTCGAACTCGGGCATGTCTATTTCATCATCTGTTGCTCAAACCACTGTGCCACATCTATAATTATCATGATAGAGTAGCACACGTACACACACACACAGAGAAAGATAAAGATAGAGACAGATAGATAAAGAGAGATAGAAAGAGAAAGAGATAGAGAGAGGTAGAGAGAGAGAGAGGTATTTAATACACATGTAGGAGAAAATTTTTAGACTTGTTATACTTCATCTCAAAGTTTATCAAACGTTCCCACTCCATCTTCAATTACAAACACAGCAAACAATTCAGGCTATCTACAACTCCAATTCAGATTCACTGACACGCTCGATATTTCATTATCTTGGCATCATTAAACAGTTTCGCATGGAAGAGACCAAAATGTGATACGCAACTGCTTCATAGCAATTATGCAGTACAAGCATAGTTAATTACCTTCTTTTTCGTAGAACGCCGACAAGGTCGGGAGCACATCGGCTTGTCAAAAAGAACAGACCCAAAGCTGTGATCAGGCAAGTACCAATAATAGCGCCTAGCATCTGCAACAGACTGAACTGTTTCACGTAAAGATATGATGAGCTGCTCGGCACAGGGGATGTAGCCAGATGATATCTAGACTTGTCGAGACCGGTCAAATGCGTCATTCCATGTCCATCCTCTTCAGATTCGGTCTCAACCAAAGGACTATCCAAATTAACAGTTTTCTTATTCGCGGCGCCACTTCCATGCTCTCCAACGTATTTTGCGATTGAAGTCGGTGTAGGAAGGCGTAAGCGAACGTTAACTTTGTGCGATCGTGTCTTGATCGGAGCCTCGCCAACTATGCTTGATGCAGACTGACTTAATGGATCTGTTGCAAAGCCAATCTCATCGGGATCCGTAGCAGCAATATCGCCATAGAAGTGGTGACTCATGCCATCAGATCGGCGCAAATTTGAACCATAACTAAGGGAATTGACTAACATATCATTAGAATACACGTCGTCTTCATGCCACGCGGTACAAAACAACTCTTTTAGCAAGCCGGAATCCTTACTAGGAGAAATACCGGAGCCGTTTCCAACTATACTAAAGTCGTCAGCATTATTAGCACCAGCTAATTGGATATCCGGTTGCGAGGGAACCAAATCACTGAGGTTTAAGTTCAACGTGAACCTCGATTCGGTAGGTAAGAACAAGCTGTTCATATCAGCACTGGTGCGGGATTGCATACCGCGTGGCACCGACAAGTAGACAGATGATGACGGGTCTGCCATAGACTGTGTTGAGCTGTGCTGTTGCTGAATGTCAAAGTTTGTGCTCTTGGAGACGGATGACCTCGAATCACTTTGAAGCATTGCTTGTTCCGCCTGATCAGCAACGTGTTTATTGCTTTTAGCGTTACGCTGGCGTGCGGTTTGACTTCGCTGTATTTTCTGGGGCATTAAAAGAGCAACGGCCGGCCAATTAGAAAAAGAATTTTGCCAGACATCTTAAAATCATAGACAAAACGCCTTGTTTCTGACCACAACACATCAAATCGCATTGGCCACTGGAAAAACACTAACAAATTCGTTTAAAATATTCAAATCAGTCAAATAAAAATACACAGAATAACCATTAACGAAGATGCTGATTATTACAAGCGAAAAAATAAAGGGATTTTAAACTAAAGTCCATCCAGAAAAAACAGACGGACATGCGCAGGGCCAAAAAATCTACGAATAGACAAACGTTCACATAAATATTCTGGCTTGAATGTAGTGTATAGCGAAAACAGTTTGCGGATTGCTGACGGAACCACCCTTCTAGAACTGAGCAAACACAATGATTGTACAGAAAAATTCCATTCCTTGCTGTTTTCTTCGCCTGCACCAAGTTTCCGAAAGGTCTGTCGCAGTTGCGACGATAGGAGAATCGAATTATTTAAACCTCAATATCATATTGGCCAGCCATTTGTTTCCAACCCGACTTTATCAAATCCAAATTGATTTGGGGCCTCCTGCCAAAATTAACCGACAAGCATATTGCGCGGGCGGTGGTACTAATACTTTAAATCAAGGTATCTAACTTCAAGTAGACACCAATCCCATTGTATACAGGCGGTAGTTTTGCTATGTTGTTCTACGACGCGTTAAATACAATGGGATTGGTGTTAACTCCCAGCTCACAAACTTGATTATAAGAAAGTATCCATTTAGCAGAAAGAACATGCATCAGTGTAACTGTCCTTTTTGACGATGCTCAATTAATAATCTCCTACAGGTCCTAAATAAGCAAACACAATGCCAAGCACGCCCTATCTAGAACGTAGGCTAGCCTTGATTGCGTCGATAGTAATAGCAATGTTTCAAACAAAGTTGGCCAACTTTAATTTAAGCACAAATTGAATATTATTGTACCAGTCGCATGAGAGAGCACATCCACCGTCAGTAGCACACAATAACGCGTCTCGAACATCCAAGATCATCATGGAAGCACGAGGATAAAATGACTAAGGAGAATCAAACGGCAAGGTGAATTAAAACATGTTTACTGCAAAAGCTGCAACGTGTTACGTTCAAGACTTCATTAATAAAGTGCAGCCAACATTTCCGGCCACATACAATATACGCAAGACCGCTATGTATGACGGTCGCAGATATGATTGTGGCTAACTCCTATATTCATAGCGGTTTCATCCTCGTTAACCAGTTTGCAGTCGTGGTTCGATGAAGATCATGGGAGGTAGAGTTTTGCGACTTTGTGTGACTGGTTACATGCAAATAGGCTAAAGTTTATTTCAAGTCTACAGAAAAATTTTCAAATTAAGGATAAACCACGTTAGCATATGTATATGCGTTTCATGAAGCTGCTTTTCTTCGGCATATGCAATGTTTATTTGTTCAAAAAACATGCTGAAGTTACAAATAGTTCCGAAACCATATGCTGGTTACCTAACCTTTGCTGTAGGGACAATCAACCTTCACCAGGTGTCCACAACTTCAAAGGCAAGTTAATCTTATCCAGTATGATTAATTGTTAACAAATTATCAAATAATTTCCCATATATATATATAGGTAAATACATAAATGTATACATATAAAAGTATATATATATATATATATATATATATATATATTATATTATATATATTTATATTTGATATGCTTATAATTTATATATATATATATATATATATATATATATATATATATATTCCAGTAGATAAATTTCATTTGATATGCCTTGTAATTTATATATATATATATATATATATATATATATATATATAGGACGGTGCATATACATATTTATGTATATTTTTTGACATGTATGTTGCATATCCATATAATATACATGTGTATACATATATATAATACAAGTCATAGAAAAGTTTGCATATAGAGCCGTGAGCCTCAATCAAGTAAGTAGGAAAAAAGACTTACCAGTAACCACAAATCTTTCACAATCAATTTGCAATATGTTTATCCTTGCCAGCCAAATATACTGAAAGATGCCTTAATAGAAATAAATATTCTGGAAATTAAACACCTCTCATTCAGTAGTCATGACGATTGAGCCACAAGAAATACATTCATTTCTATAGAGACAAGTAATTTATCCGACTGAGGATGGATATGAGACTTTTGAACAATGGGTGCATTCTTTCACACGAGATGAGGAAAAAATTTCCTGCTAAACTACCTAAAGAGGCCAAAGGCTTTAAGCGATTAAACGCAAATAGAGCCATACATGAGGTAAAACTGACAATAGTTTGAGCCAGTAGAATGCCTATGGCCAGTCAAAAATCGGAAAATAATTTCTGTGAGGCGCACCACAATTGAAAATAAACAAGAAGTTTAGCTATAGTCGACTATTTATATATATATATATATATATATATATATATATATATATATATATATATATATATATATATATAATAAACAGTATCATATTTACAATGTTTATCAATAAAAAAGAGGTGATATATGCAACTGAACGTGATGCTTAAAATAAACCATTTAATACTGCACTAAGGAATATTGTATGACCTTGGTTAATTATTTCGGCATAAAATGAAAGAAATGATACGAAAAATAGCATATGGGAGTAGAAAGTTCCAAAGTATTTGCACACATTTTACACGTCGGCAAGTGTGTTTACTTTCTGAGGTCAGCCGTTTCACTTAAAGTATTTTTCACAATTTGGGTTGCATATGCCGCTATTTTTTGTATTCTTACAAGGTATCATTCTTTAAATTGTCCCCACTACTAGTTTTAGAATGGTAAATAATGCAAGTCAAAAAGACGTGAAGAAAGTGATGATATTGAAGTTAAATTTGGGAACTGCGCTTACGTATGCCTGGGAGAATAGTTTCTCCAGGTGCAGTGTAAGGCACGTTTAAACGTGGAAAATGGATTTTTTACGCTAACGAGTTCAAATGAGCCGTTTTAATAAGGCCCACGTGCTAACTTGATCTAAGTATAAAGCAACACCGGAAATGCATTCATCATGCTCTCAATTTATTATATGCTAGCAACAGCTTTTCAGATGAGGCTGGGAATAGAAATTACGTAGGATAGAGACAACGGTGACGCACAGCGCACGTAAAACTGGCCTTAAATGAGGTTGCATAGAAGCAGGCCAAGTTCGCAATGCAGACACACTGTCATAGGAAACCGTCGCACAAATAACAAGATAAGGAAACTGCAACAAACGAGGAATAGCGTACGCTGTACAACAAAATAGGCATTAAGATGAGGATGGGAATAACGAGGATGTTATCTACCTATCCCTGTAACTACAGGCAGCATTAGCTCTGCATCGTTATGAGCTATAATGTCAAGTATTAGCCATCTTTTTGTACCAAACTTTCACTTCAAATCGGTAGTTTGGTGCCTCTTGTTCAGCTTCAGTCCACACATGACTACGAATGTTTTCGACTAGCATATAGCAGTCAAGAAAATGTATTGCTCCCTTATATGGTGATAATGATGATGATGATGATGACGATGATGATGATAATGATAAATTGGCACTTAAGCACGAAGCAACAAGTCTGAACAGTGAATACTGCGAAAATTTAACGTCCGTGACTAAATGTGGAATTGCATGGACAAAATTTTATTGAAGTTCTTTGTAATTGAGGCAACCAAGAGCGATTAGTTACTGGTCCTTTCCTAAATCAGTAAGGTCTAAATCAATGTCTGATGATGAAGGACACATGTTAGCATGTGTATAACTTATAGCAAATAGGCTAAACTGTGCTAATGATTGCAAGATTTAGAATTGATGTTTTTTTTAGAAATTTAGAAAACTCGATGCCAAAAATACTTCCATCTCTTATGCAATAGCACATTTTCCGGAATTGCTTAGTTAAACATAAACTTTAAAAAAAAACATGGAAATAATTAAAATAAATACCTTCCTCGCATCGATAGGTACAACCTAAAAAATTGTTAAAGCAACGATTTCCTATGTTCAATACAGACTATACACTACCATCAAACGAATATTATTTGCGCGGGGCGTAGATAACAATTATTTAAATTAATGTTGTGATCTTGATCTTAACACCACTCCCATTATGCACAAATATTTGTCATTAGAAACTAAGCATCGTATCGAGTAGAAAAGGCACTTCACTCCAGTAGACCGGTTTCAGTCCTATTGGGAACTCATCACGTACTGTCCAGAATTCGCCGCGGACAGGCCTCGAACCTGGACAAGTCTGCTTCGGAATCTGTTGCTCTAACCACTGAGCCACACTGCCACACATCGCACACAATTTTCAGTTATCTTCTTACCAATTTTTCTTGGTTAGACTTTCCTTTAGCTGAAGTCTATATGGCATAACTTTAGACATAGATTTTCAACTAATCAACCTAAATCTGTTTTTATAGAATAGACATCGCGCTAATTGAGGAAGTGGTATTGAATTGAACATATATATAATTAAATGAACATTGGTTACGCGGGCGGTGATAACCATAACTTAAATCAATTTCTCGATTTTGATATGTACATACATTTGTCAGTATAAACTAAGTATTGTCTTTTTTAAAGATAATTCACCCTTTAGACTGATTTCGTCCTTGATTGGGAACTCATCGCATAATGTCGAAAAATTGCCGCGGACAGGGCTCGTGCTGTGAGCTCTGCACAGCCGAAAGAGGGCTCTAAACCTCGGTATTCGCACAAGCATTGTATTTGACTGAAATGTTGGCTGAACAACCTTATTACAACGACAAAATAGTGTCAAAACACGTCAGTGTATGTAGTTGATTGTAGCTGCACAACGGTGCGCGGCATCTCTACCAAAATACGCATGAGTAGTTATTTAAACTTCACAGAATTGAATGGAAATTTTTTTATCATCACTCGGCGCAAAGTACGATTTCTTCATTTATTAAAACTGCGCATCCATGAGTTAATGTCCAAATCTACTTCTATTGGGACAATAGCAAAATAGCTGACAATCTGATGGAATCTCATTCTCGCGTAGCCACGAGATTAAAGCAAAATATTCATGTGTTAGCGAATGAATCAACATGAGTGGCTTTTTAGGTGAAGTTGTCGTCAATGTAGGTATTAAAACACGACGGTCGCAGAAAACTTGTATATGATTGCCTAGAAATTGACCAGCTGATAGCGCAACCATGAAGGGAAAGTTGAAGATTGAGTGATAGAGGTTAAAAATATTATTCAAATCATTATAATTAAATGCAACATGTCGGCAAGCAATAGTGCAGGAGGTTCCTAGTGGGCGGCTTACAACCAATATAAGACACACAACTCGAATAAACAGACTATCGAAGAACGAGTACAAAAGTCTACTACGAAAACACAGGCAAAGTGCACCTAGAGAAGGCATAGAAACCTGACTGCCCTATTCTTCAGGATTAGTAGTATCAAGATTAAACATACGGTTATAAGTTCAGACTGAGCAAAAGAGACTTCGCTGATGCCGAGAAAGTATCAAAGAAAAATGACAACATAGTTTAATAGATGTTCAGTTTTTACACAATTAATTCTTTTTTAATTTATATCACAAATATGTCTTTAAATTCTCCATAGATAATTCAATACACATTCGTAAATCCAAATAGATTGGAAAGATAATCGTTAGGCAGTTTGGAGATTTTGATTTTACGATGTCTATGGGGGGTTGTAACGCATTATATCGCTAGACGCTAGGGAGAAATCAACTAAGATTGAGGTATTGCTTTATTATCAATAAGTTAATGGAAACAAGACCATAAGGATATGAAAAAATGCAGGATCACCAAAAGTTATAATCTAAAAAAAACATGTATTTCGTGTTTACTGGCGACTCATCAGTAGGAGCTGGTACTACGTGCTATACTCCCTAGAAATTTGGTTAAAACGAATGTGTATTAATAAAATAATATACTTAACTTCATAGAAAGTCTTTTGCCATGCGACTTCAAAGAAAAATAAGTAAATATGAAGTGTAATGGGTAGCATAAAATTGTTCATCAAGGTAGGCTAAATTTTGTCATAATTTCAAATTAAAATAGATTTTGAACATCGGTAACTCTTGAAAATCTATACAAAATGGCCTTGATCGACATTAGTTCACACTTTATGTGGTAATCATGATATTATTTAACTAGTTATATAGTAATTATAAATTATTTATTGATGAGAAATAATGTATATGTAATTGTTTATTAGGTATTGAGCACCAAGTAAAAAATTAGCTTAAGTAGAACCAGAAGGAGAAACCAAAGCCAGCAAGAATAAAAGGCATAATCTCATAAACATATGAATGTTATGCTTTCTTGCGACCTATCCGCAGGAACCGGTACTACGCTCCTAATCCGCTAAATAATTGTTCATGGAATGTTATAAAAGTGGAAGGTGAATCAGACGGTGAGTTGGATGGGAGTATTACTACGCAATGCAGATGGTAAATGTATGGAAATACTGACCTCGCTTAGTTCCAAGACATTGTTTTAATTTATCATTTTGCAGGAATAACTATTGCAAAGTCTACGGAAATCATATGGCCGATATCCTAGGAAAGTATGTTGTGCAAGGGCCTTGCATCAACCGTAATAACTATCTTTTTCAAATAATATGGGCCATATATTAATTTTAAAAACCCAACCAAATAGAAAACAATTGGTAAAATTTGACGTTCAACATCAAATTCGTGTTATCGTTCGTTGTTCAAATAGTTAATAATATGCGAAATCCGAGCAATACTTTATAGAAATCGCATTGATTTTTGTTGTTGTTAATATAATTTAAGTGAAATTTAAGAAAAAATTTCGAAGCAACCGCAAACTTTCTTATTAATTATTTATTCAATAGGCTGCTTGCAATGACATCTCCATCTCAGGTTCACGAGAGCAAGATTTCTACGTAATAGATAACTTCAATTAAAGAATATAATTAGTTCTGCGGTCTTAAATGTTAAACTCGAGATTAATAATCCGCCTATGATTATAAACAAAATCATACGTAAAAGGGTCATCGATGTTTGCAAGAAGTCCAAAAAACGCCTAAAAAATTAACCTGGAAAATAAGCTAATAGAAGTTTTCGCTAACCACCCATTAATCCGTTAAATCAGATTAATTCGGCATGGATATGCAATCTGCATGTCCTTTTGACCAGGTCAAAATCGGGAATAATAAAATTAAACGCTGAAACGCAAAAGCTGAATAAGATGGAATGAAGAAATATAGAAAAAAGAGCATAAAATAAAAATTGTATAATCACAACAGTTGTTGACTGGCAATTCACCGCTGTAGGCCGCATTAGCGTGTACGACAATATGTAAACTCAGCGTGAGGCAAAATAGAAAATGGGAAAATTAGACACTCATTATGTAATAGATAATGTTAAGCTACTCACACAACCATAAAAGAATGCCTAATAATTCAGAATTAAAGAAATTCATGTATTAATTTACTCGCTTAGAATGTGAACTTTAAAAATGTCCATAGTAGCATTTCCGTGTGAATAGACAAACAGAAACCAAGGATGAAAAAAATAAATTTAATCATTCGCACAATATTGCAAGACTATCGTCAGTGATACGTACTGATGCGCTCGGCTCTACACGTTCATTTTTAGAACACGACGGGAAGCTGATTAACAAGGGTCAAACCACATTATTCATATGAGATATGTAAAATCATATAGGTGGCTCTCACTCGTAGTAGTCACGCATATATTGTACCTGAAATTTGTATTCATTCACAAGCATAACAGTTGTGCTGATTTTGTTACAAGTCTGTAGATTATACACTGAAACAGTCATTCGTTGCGTGGGTAGTAAAAACAAGAATTTAAATCAAACTTGAAAGCTTGAGATAAACACGAATCCCATCGAAATTTAAAAGTCGCACAACATAGAAAACCAGCTGACTGCCAACCACACTGACGCCCTTCTACCCTATTTGGTCGTCATCAGAAAACGACGGAAAACTGACTACCGTGCACCAGACTACAATGCATACATAATTTATCGAAATTCAGGTGTGTGGATTTCACTTCTAGTAGTGCCACATACATACACTTGATCGGAAATGTCGGCTAACAAATTTATATGTAGCAATGAAGATAAAATTTGAGCAGCATTCAACACACAAACGTTTTACATATTTATATACAAAATTTGTTTTGACACAGAGTAAACGAAAGTGTTATTTGAACTTTTCTTTAAATCAAGTTTGCGAGCTTGAAGTAAACATCAATCCCATTGTATTTAACCAGTCTTCGAACAACATAACAAAACTACCGCCAATGGGATTGGTGTTTACTTCAAGCTCGCAAACTTTATTTAAAGAATTGTTGCCACCACCCGCGCAATCAATTATTGTTTAATGTTATTTGAACCTATTTGTCAAATAAATTTATGAATACGTACCCACAATTGCGCAACATGTCGTTGAAAACGCGCACGTATACTGCAATATTGTTACCAAAGGAAATGGCAGAATTGAGTTAGCAATTTATGAAGCGCTGTGTGAGAACAAACTTAAACCTGATATACACAAATATAAAAGCAGGTTGTGCCGAAACTGGAGATGTGGCACATAAACTAATGGTCGTTCCAGTATTTCACATTCTATCTCTGTTTTTAAATATTCGCACTTTTTGCATTTATAAAAATTATATAAATATGCTCATTTCTAAATCTGCGAAGAAAAATGATAAATAGATGTTTGAGTATCTGAAAAATTCTTTTAGCTTTCTACATAGAAATTCATATATATATATATATATATATATATATATATATATATATATATATATATATATCGGTGTAAACTAGGCATTTTATTTTATTAGGTAGCGGATGGAATTCATAAACTACACAGATGTCGACCTCATCGGGAATTAGTGCGGCTGGGATTTGAGCCAAAGAGTATTTGTTTAACAAACATAAGTTGGTGAATGACTAAAATTACGAGTAATATGCGGCACAGATGGCACATTTGCTTCAGAGTCCCTGACTCTGAAGCAAATGTGCCCAGGTTCGAGTCCCGGTCGCGGATACTTCTGTTCAGCGCTGGCAGAGTTCCCAATAAGAAGGTAATCGTTCTACTAGATGAATTGCCTTCGAAATCTGATGCAATGCTTAGTTAGTATGACAAAAAATATTTATCCTGCGAGTTTGTAAGGAAGAATTTTCCCATTAACCTGTCAAATTTGCAAGTTGGACATGTATTTTAACATATCTAACTGGACTGATTTTACTACGGATTTCCACAAAAGGTATCTCAAACTACATATGGTTACGGATGTGATTCTAATGCCATTTTATGCTGCTTTTGTATAAGAGGAATAACATCGTGACCTAGTATAAAGAAAGTAAAAGTGAATGGTCAGCTTAAGCACAACAAAGGCATTCGAAATTTAGTATGTCATAACCAATAAACGGAACTAAACACCAACCCTGTTTTATTTAACCAGTCGTATAACGGTAAAACTATCGACAGTCGCACGTACTGACGCGTTTCGACCTTCCATGATCATCATCAGAGTACGACGGCAAACTGACTATCGAGGATCAAACCGCATTGAATGTATATGGAAATCAAATTTAGATATGTGGCTCTCACCTCTAGCAGTCTTGCATACATTGAACTTGACTGGAAATGTCGGCTGCACAATTTCTATGCAGTCACGAACATTAACTGTTTGCAGCTTTCGCCACATATACATATATAGGCAATACAATTTAACAATAATTGATTGCGCGGGTGGTGGTAACAATTTTTAAATCAAGTTTGCGAGCTTGAAGTAAACACCAATCCCATTGTATTTAACCAGTCGTCGAACAACATAACAAAACTACCGCCAGCCGCAACGCACTGACGCGTTTCGACCTTCCATGATCATCATCAGAGTACGACGGCAAACTGACTATCGAGGATCAAACCGCATTGAATATATATGGAAATCAAATTTAGATATGCGGCTCTCACCTCTAGCAGTCTCGCACACATTGAACTTGACTGGAAATGTCGGCTGCACAATTTCTATGCATTCACGAACATTAACTGATTTCGCCACATATATCGATATACTATATATATATATATAGATATATATATATATAATCTATATATATTTGAAACAATTAAACAATTAATGACTGTGCGGATGGTGGTAACTACTCTTTAAATAAATTTTGTGAGCTTGAAGTAAACACTAATCCTGTTTTATATAACCAGTCGTCGAACAACATAAGGCGGTAGTTTTCCTACTGTTCGACGACTGGTTAAATACAATGGGACTGGTGTTTACTTCAGGCACGCAAACTTGAAAGATTTTTTTACCACCACACGCGCAATCAATGATTGTTTAATAATTGGAAGCTCTAGCCAGAATTAAAGTGGCTGAGCAAATCCCGAAATGTAATCTACAATAAACAACTGAGAATCATTATACAAAGCAGTAAGCTTAAGAACAGTGGTCGAAAATCCCAGTGTCCACAGTAAAATTGAGCCCAGTAATTCGCGTAAGTAGACGCGACCAAGTCACCGGATGAGTGATTATTTTGACTAAATCGGTTGCACAATGCACGCGTGCCCGTTTGAATGACCGATTGACCTACTATTTATCAGAGTTGCTGACTTCCCCATTAAGGTGAAACTATGCTAGCACAGTGAAACACAGTGTGAATGGTCAATCTAAACACGGACGAAGACCTGGAAAGTTTACACACAACAGTTAAGCTACATACTTAGTCGGATGCGCAATAACCAGGTAAGCAACGCAGATAGCACGCCATAACATGTTTGCACACAAATAGCCGAAATTCTTAAGATTTTAAAAGTAAATATTCTAAAAGTTTTCACCAATGTGTTTATTTTTTTACAATTCATAAAATAATCTAAATAAACGAATTTACGTTCCTTAAGTACAGTAGAAGTGCTACTTTCTCAATTTCAAATTTTCCTGCCTGCAATCGCTTCGTCTCAACTTCCTACAAATAGTAAATAAATTTAACGCATCAAGGTCACGCCAATGTTAGTGCATTCTGAACAAGTCACTTCTACCAGTAGACCGGTTTAGTGCTTATTGAGAACTCGTCGCGTACTGGCCAGTAGTTGCCGACAACAGGACTCGAACATGGGCATCTCCCGCGGCAGGGTGGCTCAGTGGTTAGTGCACCAGGTTTCGAAGCAGACGTGCTCAGGTTCGAGACATGTCCGCGGCAAATTCTGGCCAGTACGTGTTGAGTTCCCGAATAAGGACGAAACCGGTCTACTGGATGAATTGCCTTTCCCACACTATACAATGTTTAGTCTATAATGAAACTTTTATGTACATAATGGGTCTGGCGTTTATATCAAGATCGCAAACTTGATTAAAAGTAAATATGCATGCAGTTTAGCAAACAATCAGGAATTTAAATCCAGTTTGCCGATTGAGCATAAATACCGATTACACTGGTTAGTTTGCAATTCTGTAAGATTAGTAAATAAAAATATGGGACTTTAGCTTAGTTCAAATAAATAAAATAAATAAAAATAACCAATCAAGACTAAAGACCGCGTAACTATTCTAACTATACGAAAAAAAATAATAAGGACGAAAGACAATATAAACAAGGATGTGTGTGTGTTATAAAACGAGGAAGATGAGGAGAGACGGAAGACAGAGCAATAGAGAAAGAGAGCGAAAAAATAGCAAATGAGAGATAGAGTAAAAGAACAATAGATACACAGGCAGATAAAAGAGTAGGGGAGAAAAAGAGAGATAAAATGAGCAAGAAAGAAAGAGAGATAGAAAGAGAAACGAAAGGCGAGGAGGAGGGAGCATTAAGGAAAGAGAATCGCGTATATTCACTACAGGAGAATTCACTACAAGGAGCACAATTGTTGATATATATATATATATATATATATATATATATATATATATATATATATATATATATATATATATATTAAGAGACGGGAAGAAAGGAAGTAATAAAAAAGATTAGCGTCTACTTCCCAGTTTCCCATTAAAAAATATAAGTAATAATTCTACCTCAAGACCAAAGGTCAGCAGGCATCCATAAGAGAAGCACTGCAATTGTTTCAAATGGAGAACACTTAAAAATCAATAAGGCTGGATATGAATATAATTAGGCAAAAGACAACGCTCGCAAGGGGTAAAAAGCGAAAAACATAAAGCAATGTAAATTAGGCGAAACATGCAGGGTAGCCTATGTTATCAATATTCGTTGCGCGGACCTAACAACAAGTTAGTTCAAATAGAAAGAAATAAGAAGATATTCCAAACTCACCGTGAAAAGACTATGCAATAACATTGACAAACAAGTTTTAAGTGTGCATATTACGCAGCATTAGTAGGTGGAACAAGGCTTTAAACGAATTGGAGATTTCGGGAACTAGTGTGATAAAATTTCTTATCAAAATATTTAACAAGTTATACGATTATTGATATCACATTTGAAATCATTAGAGAAATTCAAATGTTATATATATATATATATATATATATATATATATATATATATGTATATATATATATATATATATATACATTGTTCTTTCGATTCACAATAGTCAGTTTGTTGTTATGCTCTATTAAATACCATGGAAGGTCGAAACACATCAGTTAATGTAACTATCTTATGCGGCTAGTTCAATAAAATGTGATTCATGACTATCTCTTGTTTAAAATAATCATTTCAAGAACGATCAGATTCGTTTATACTAACTAACAAGTCCACCTAATACGTCTTAAGATTTCTTTAAATCTCGATGAGTTTTTTACCACTAAAATATTTTTTAATGTATTTTTTTAGTTGCTTACCGATTGCATAAGTAATATCTTGATAAAAGTAGCCTGCCCCTATACTATAGAAAAGATATGAAACAGTCATACTAACGCCTTGTAATGATTAGTACACATGAAACTACCAAATGTTGCCCATTTCCTATCATTTAGTTGGCTCCTTACTATCTGTTATCTATACTGCAGCTTAAGTTCCTCGAACTTTCTCTACAGCACAGAAATTGCAGCGGAAACTTCCTCTAATGTGAACATTAGAAATAAAAAAGTTTGCGAGTCATCTTTATTCAGATTTAGAGACAAAAACAAAATATAGAGGCATTTTTTATATTACATGCAGGCAAAATTTCTCAATAAAATGTTTATGTTCACCGTAGTTATGCTATACTGTTAATTTGGCCATATATGGTTTAACGTAATTATCCTTCTACATTATTAATTATGGTCATATGTGGTCTAACGTAATTATCCTCCTATAATATAAATTATGGCCAAATATGGTCTAGTGCATTTATCCTCCTACGCTATTAATTATGGTCATATGTGGTCTAACTTAATTATCCTACCTTAGTGCACATTACATCGACAATTCTATATGTTTCCTAAACGCTGCCACCCTACAGGACCATGCGGCTCAAATCGAAATCCTCTAATTGCATAGGGCCTATCGCAATTACACAGATCCTTGTGCTCTATAGTATGCCTTTATAGCTAATACAAAAAATATAGTGATAATGATAATTAAAACAATAAGTTAATGCCGTCCAGTTGCACTAATACACGGATTAAGATTAAACCAGGCAGTTGGTGCTATCTAACTGCATTAAGGTACCTTTCGTCTCTCCAAAAGAGAATACTGATACGTCGTTCTGTGAGGCAAGATCTAGTACATGATATGCGCCTCCGCTTGAAACTATTGAGAAGCCATGCTCGTTGCCAGTTATTACGTAGGTCTTAATTTACTAATTTAATAGCCTGTAGAATCAATAGCAATGTGTTCTTTGAGGCAATTTACATTTGTTTTGAGGCTTCCTTGAATGAATTCTTGATAGGTGGATTTTTTACTCCTCCGCTAAGTTTCTCTTCAATTAAGGTTGCACAGACAAGTTTTCTACTGACGACAATTTACCTTTGTCTGGCATCCTCGCCTAATCACTTTTAATTGAAGAGATATTAGCTTTCATACCGAGTACACGCGATACCAAACACCAGTGTTTTACTGTACGCAAAGGCGACTCTGACCAAGGCAAAACGCGTTATTAGCTTCCCCGTACAAAAATAAGATCTCAGGCAAGCCCGATTAGTAGGCTGATCTGACTTCAATTTAGCAACGACGCGTCTAGGAAACACAGTCTAGGAAACACAGCCTTCTGTCATCCAATGCTTGCATGCTTTAAGCACATGACTGATGTTCACCTTGTTCATGACAGAAAACAGCAAATGTCGAGCGCCTTCCCGGTGATTTTCACTGCGTAACGATCTGCCACTCACTGGCCTCAACGGACCAGTAACCGATGTCTATGACAGCGTTTGCCTGGTGTGGTCGTAATGCGTGGTTACTCGGGGGGCTCTGAAATCTACAAGGCCCTAAATGAGACTCAATTCAAATGGCGTAATATAAACAAGCAGGACACGATAATTTGGTATGTTTCGAGTTAGGCAAGAGGAAGATAAGTATTTGTGCACGCCTAATTTTCGATTAAAGGATAAGAATTTGTTTAGTTTAACTATGAAATCGAATATAAATAAATGGACACGCTAACAAGGAGCAAATTCAGCAACGTGTACAGATAATTAAAGGAGAAAGAAAAGATTAAGAATAAAAATATTCTCTCTAATGTTTTGATGCCTAACGTACTTCAAAGAAGGACATCGTAACTGACAATATTTCCTTAGTAGTGTACAATAAAACCAGCATGCATAACAAAACAGCCAATCAAACAGATTCTGTTTGACCTGGCACATGCAGAAAGGCACAAAACGCACAAGCCGCCTCAATTTCTGCCTAAGCAAGGTCAATTTACTGTTTTTACTGTTTGTTGTAGCATCATAAATAAAATCATAATAATTATCAACTGCTATTTAACTTGCAGCCAATCATAGGCTGCTTTCATTTATGAAATCGTGCGGATCGCCAAACCTGCTAAAATTTCACTGAAGAAGCTGAAAGAAACACTAATTAAGTTTGGCGCATGTTTTATGCACTACCGACTAGACTTTTGCTAGATCTCTCAAGCTAAATACAGCCCATCAATCGAAGGCTATTACGAGGAAAGTAGAAAATCTATGCCCATAATAAGGGCCTTTATTGGATACATTTAATCCCAAATCAAGTTAACTTTTTTACTTTTTATTAATGGCAGGACGACAACGAAATTCTTAACCTTTCTAAGCGCGAGAAAATAGGATAGTGTGAAACAAAATGTATAAAAAGCCTCTGAAAACATATTCTAACATTGGATTATACATTCGGCCAATCAAAAGGGCCTAAATAATAGACTCCGAGCTTGCACCATCTGGTTTAGCTATTGTGAATCATTAAAACGTATTTCGCCAAGCCGCTTCTGAATAAGACTATGTTTGCACGGGAAATGAACAAACGGAGAGCAATCTACCAAAACCAACAGGCACACAATAACAGAGACCCGAGTCTCCTATGAAAAGGGCCTGAGTCGAGTCTCAGCCTAAATGCTCGAATAAAATAGGCTCCTCAGTTATAGCACACACCGACGAGCGAAAGAGGCTTGAAAAAACTTTGTTTTGGCTCGAATTTAGCTAAATTATTATGGACACACTGGAGGGCTACTTTAAACTTGATCCGAATTCATTCACCTTCACGTCGGACATTTATGCAAAAAATGCTAATCAAAGTAGAATTTTTAAATAGACTAATAGTTTTACTTGTACTGTTATACCTATTTGGTCTTTATTACTACTTGATATATTTTTTCAAGTAACACAGATAGAAAACAGAGAGAAAGCGCTACGGTACACTATCTATCAAGACTTTTGTATCTGTGCACCCAAGAACAAACTTCACATCATAAAAATAATACAATTAAACAATCATTGATTTAGCGGGTGGTGGTAACAAATCGCAGTGTGACTGACAGTAGTTTTTCTATTTTGTTCTGTTGTAATAATTAAGCGAAAACTGGTTGTGCGAGCGGTGATCAAATATATTTAAATCAAGATTGTGATCTTGATGTAAACACCAGTTCTATTATGTACATACATCTTTCAGTATAAACTAAGCGTATTATAAAATACTTAGTTCACTGAAAAATCTATGTATATAATGGCACAGGTGTTTACAACAAAGTTGCTATCTTGATTTAAATATATACTAATGTAATAAGCAATTTAGTCTCTTCTACAATTATGTAAACGAAGAACTTCACCTATTCATTTGTAAAGAAGTTAAGCAATTCAAGTCTACTCAACAACAGGGCAAATTAGAATTGACTTGTAACTGCTTCTGCGAATTGACTAATGTGAGGATAGGAAACATACGGCTTATAATAACCATTTGATCTTCGGAATCTCGTGTGAATTATGGATGTTTGGACATCACAATCAAATTGTGTTTTTAGAGGCCTTTCACATTTTGAGCCTCTAAAAGTTTTTAGAATTACTTATTGTCTCCTTAATAATGGAATTGATCACACAGTAGCAAGATACAGATAATAAAATACGGTGTGATCAGTCCCCTTGTTAAAAAGACAAGAAAATACGTCGCAAAACAGCGAGCGCCTTCAAATTAAAACAGCTCCAATACATACAAATTTGGATATGTTTCTGACTTGAATTCAATTGTTTGTGAGAATAGACAGTTAAATTTTAGTTTCATAAGTGAAACAAATATCGATATAAATAAATGAAGATTGAAGAATAACGTATAAAATATTTGAAGGAGAATCGTTTTAAGATAAAATTATTTACCTCTACCGGAAAAAATGAAATAATTCGAAATGTGGCATTGAACAATTAAATTTGACAGCCCGTAACGCGGTAAGTGGGAAATTATTGCAAATTGTATTCAAACCTTGTCCTATTCGTTAGAAAGCAAATATGTCCATATGTCCAAGTACGAAATTTAAGAGAAAGTGCATATATGCAGAAATTAAGAGTTTAGCGAAATGACACAAAGCATAAACATCATTACACCTAAGTGCCCAAACTGCAAAAAATACGTCGATGACAAATTGATTAAGTAAGCAAAACAAGCTCATATAAAAAACAATGCCCTAAGCGAAATGCTGACTTAGTTAGAGCTGTTGTTGTAAGTTAAAGGCTAACCTACAACGCCGAACATTATTTAATCGCAGTGACTAACCTGATTTCCGACGTAGTACGTCCACGTGAGTGTGGGCGCAGTCTGTCCACGTCCGATACACGTGAGTCGCACCTGATTTGCGTCAAAATTCACCAGTTGAATATCTAGCCCAACCACACGTGGAGCGGGACAAAACTGATCCTTCGTTTTGGGTAGGGACTGATTAACAAGGGGTGGAGGCCCGGCGCATCGCATATCCAAATACGTCATCAGTGTAGAGGCGGAGGACCGCCGGTCTTCACTATCACAGCCTTCGTCGTTACGCGTTAAGGACGTCTGACTCGTAAGGGCAGAAAGTGACGCCTTAGACACACCGGACAAAAGAGCAGAAGTTGCAGAAGACGATAAAGGAAGATCGGATTGCGTGGAGGAAGAAAATGCGGTTGACCGTTCTGAAGAGGATATACCTGGATTTGACGAAGGTGATGCGGAGAGTAGAGAAGTGGAGGACTCGGCAGAGGATGCATTGCTTGCAGATTCTAGCACTGCTGAATGAATGACGCCTAGACTGTCTTGAATCTACATGCAAGATACAAAATTTCGTGCACACCAAAATGTTATAACTAAGTAAATTGTACATTGCAAGAAAGACTACCTCTATGTGATACAAAAGGAAATTTAAATCGGTTCATAAAATAAACGAAAAATGTCAAAATATTGGAATATCGTGGAGACGATCTTCGTCTACACACATGTCATGATTTTAATGCATTATTATAATAATCTTGTGCCAAAACGAAAAAGGTAACTCTGATAATTATGCTTAATTATACCAACTCTACACCCTAACATTTCATTATGCATATTCAAAAATGAGGCAAAATATTGATGACACGAAATAAGAAAACCTAGGAAGCCGATAGGTGGGCTTCATCTCGAAAAAATATTTATCCTCATATATTGAACGGTAATACAAAATTTAAAAAAAACACTGCATGATTATCAAATACGATCGACAAGCAAAAATTCAAAAGGCAGAAAAAAAACCCTTATACAAGTATACGAACTTTAGATAAACAACAGGTCTATTGCAATTAACTAGATTTGTGTGTATCTCCAGTGCACAAACTTCAAATATATATTTAACAATAATTGATTGCGCGGGTGGTGGTAACAATTCTCTAAATCAAGTTTGTGAGTTTAAGGTAAACACCAATCCCATTGTATTTAACCAGTCGTCGAACAACATAGTGCTTTGCGGCTGGAAGTAGTTTAGTTCTGTTGTTCTACGACTGGTTAAATACAATGGAATTGGTGTTTACTTCAAGTTCGCAAACTTGATTTAAAGAATTCAAACATGTATCAAGCTGTCTGGGTGCATATTGTATAGAAACGCTCACCAAACAACAATTTGACGTTTGCGCCTAAGTTGTGGTTCTTAGATGATAGCGAGTAAATTCATTACTAAGGTGGCGAGAAATTACCTCCGAAATAGCGATAGCATTTTATGACAATTTCCTTTGGTTGTTTATTTCGATTTTCCAAACATGCCTTGCAGAGAGAAATAGGAATTCGCTGTGTAACCCAGCAGTAGATCGGAAAATTTGATACAAATTCAACGAATGTGTTGATTTACATGCTTCTAATATAATTATTATCAAAGTTGGGGCTACCTCCATTGCCGTATATATGCTGAGTTACAACAAGGTGCTGAGATTGCACATTTAAATAATAGTGAAATTTATCACATCTAACGAAGTTATGCAAACTCAGACTCGAAGAACTATGCCATTAACGAGTAACCGCTAAAGACTGTGCAAATAGAAAAAAAAATTACTAATATTCGTAACTAAAGATGGTGTTAAATATAAACTATCAATAAGACAACATATTAATCAGTTAAAAGAAGCCCAAACGTAAGTGGGATTAATATATCATATATGCACACCACACACACACACGTATATATATATATATATATATATATATATATATATATATATATATTCAAATATGTATATGCATATATATACATTTATATATTACCATCTATATCATCTATTAATATACACTATTTTACTTTTTCGTGTGCTGTATGACCAAAAACGAAAGTAAAATACCTTTTTCTAAATCGAGAGTTTAACTGATGTCTGTATCAATTTATTTGTTTGTTTAATCATATATATGTATATATATATATATATATATATATATATATATATGTATATATATATTGACTATCATTAGATGGCGTAAAACGCTAGTCTAGCAATGTTATATTTAATTTGTTTCAACCAAGACACAGACGGACCAGAAGACGTTGAAATAGTAATATATTCTGCGCCAGTCCACTATATTTTGTTCATTTCATTCTAAAATTGGCATAACAAAACTTATTTGCTTTTAATATTTTAGCAGCGTCAGGATACGAACGCAAAAACTGACAATAAGATTAAAATGGTAACATTGAATTAATTCCAGTTGTTTGTGTTTACGGGAGTTCAATACCAAGCAGGTTGGCCGTGTTTCGAGTGCCGTTGACGTTATGCATACTTATAAACGAGTTTCCTTGTTAGGAATAAAAAATTTTATTGTAGGATGGTATTTTCTTGCGCAGCTGCCGTCAAGTATGTGTCAGAGATTTGCTGAATGTAGGTTTAAAATAGACCGCTAAAATATAATCTTTGTTCCGCAAAATACACTCACTGCGAATGTTGCAGAATAATAGCGTTTAGCAAGGTATCCTAATAAGGCAAACCATCATGCTAGCAAATGTGCATTTCTCTGAGCACCAATTTCAAGCTCTTGAAGTCAAGGAAACTGTTCAGATAGCCAACTATAGCTACTAACCATCTAGAAAATTCAGCCTAACATATGGTGTAGGTTACTATCAAGCAAGCTTGATACGCAATCAATAGCAGACAGCTTTTCCAATAATCATGCGCTATTTAAAGCGGCAAAACTGTCATCATCACCATCATCGCGATTCTCACCACAATTTTCAAAATCATCATCATTATCATTACCATCTCCATCAAAACAAGCAACAGTACATCGCAATTTAGAAAACGATTCTATATTAACTAATTAACATAGCTTGGTGTGTGTGTTTCAAAACTAGCATATCACGACCGAGTCCAGTTAAGTAGCACCCATTGGACTGACTTCAGTACAAATTCGGTTCGCCAAATTGCAAAGACTACTTCGATGGACATTGAACGTATCCACGATTTTCTTTCCTTGGTGTTCGTTTAGCAATCTCAGTTCCGCGACCATCTGCTTGATTCCCGTTCCCAAGTACGCGCTGAATTCGACTTCGTGATAGCTAGGTGGTGATTTGAAGGCTTCCAAACAATTCGTACGAACCACTTGAAATGAGACTCGATCTAACCTCGGTTGTCTGGCAATGTTTTGATAGCTCATTTCCATTACCATAATCAGAAGTCTAATAAAACACAGTACACTAATCAAAAGACCTGATTTAAGCAAAGTGCACTTCGATAGACGCCTGAAATTGCTGAATTTTTATATATATCAACATTCGTAACTGGACATTATTATTCGCGAAACTACTCGCTTCATCACATCGCATCGAACTCCACATAAATAAGAGTCACTTTCATCTTTGAAGTGCACTGCAGTACAGCGTTAGAAAGGGTATACACTTAGGAAGCATGGATAATTACGACATAGTTTTTCTAGTCTTAGATGTCCATTTATGATTAATTATCCTTATATTGGAGCAACAATAACTTAAATCGTGACGACCCTCCTATTGTTATTAAACACACGTGCATAATAATAAAACATCCTATGACGTATGAGAAGCAAAAATTTCAGTCTGTTTGCTGATAACTTGCTGAAAAAAATAAAAACTTCGCCAAGAATAAATAAAATATGGATTTCTTCTTAAAATTAAATGACCATTTGTTGTGCGGGCGGTGATAAAATTTAATATAGTCAATGTGGCGAACTTCATATAAAAACGGGACCCATTAATTACATTATTTTGTCATTACAAACTAAGAATTGTATAGTGTGGAAAAGGCAATTCATCCAGTAGACTGGTTTCGTCCTTATTTGGAGCTCATCAAGTTGTGTCCAGAATTTTCCGCAGATAGGACTCGCACCTGGACAAGCCTGCTTCAGAATCTGGTATTCTAAAAAAATGAGCCACTCAGCCGCAAACTACATATGACTATCGGTTATCTTATAACTAATGTTTATTGGTTAGCCTTTCTTTTAATTGGAGACTATGTGGCATCCCTTGATACCTGAAGTTTCAAGTGTTCAATTATAGAACACTGTCCCAGGTAGTGAGGCGTTTGTTCTATAATGAAAGATTGTGGGCGTTTTGCTGGAACTTTAGATCTAAATGGATGCTTTATAGGCTCGACCTAAAGGACGGGCTATCCAAGAAACATCATTCAGTATAAATGAAAATGTTTGTACTGTGTGGCAGGGTGGCTCAGCGGTTACAGCAACGGATTCCGAAGACGTACCCAGGTTCGAGCCCTTTTCGCGGAAAATTCTGAACAAAACATGATGAGTTCCTAATAAGGAAGAACCCGGTCTACTGGATGAATTTCCTTTTCTATGTTACACACTGATTAGTTTGTGCTGAAAAATGTATGTACTTCATGTTATTATTTTACAAATTTTCAAAACGTCTTCAAAAGCAGAAACAGTTCGTCTAAACATGTTGAAACATAAAACTCACTTGCTCATTCACCAGCTCAGTTAGCCAATATAGGCCACACCTGCAGTTCAGCGGATTCTGCGACAAATCCAAAATTCCCCAGGCTTCGTCAGTTGATGGATCAGCGGATCTGGTCGAATCCTCATAAGAGGATTGTAAATGACGACTTTCGTCAAAAATCTCATTTTCTGGAGAGTTCTGTTGAAAAATTAAATAATCGGAACGATGCACATTAATTATAAGCAAAGTTGCTAATTGGTTGAGACCATTTAATTGAAATAATGCTATATGAAGCTAATGATTTATGGTTCTAAATGGGCGACACGATCAGGACTTTAAGCTCAAATAGATAACTCGTTAATGAAAAAGATAACAAAATATAAACTAAGGAGTAAAACCAAAAGAAAGTCAGTTTACCTAGGAAAACGGTAATAATAGAGTAAATATGCGAAAATTCCAAAACGTTCCAAAGCAAATGTGAAAATAATCGCATAAAATTTTCATTAAGTTATTGCCTAAAAATTGTCAAAATTCACGGCTATTTAATTCAAAATTCTGTAATACTTCCAACTAAGAAAATGAAGTTTAAAATTCAAAATATTTGCACATAACGACTGCTAGATTTAATTCAACTTGTTCCGTGCTAATGTATTTAATTCTTTCCCTTTACATTTTTTTCTGTACAGATAAGTTCCGGATTTGACATAAATTGACTGGTTGAAAAATAGGCAAATTGTGGTCAATTTGTGAATTGATGATGCAGAAGAAAGAGACATAGGTTGTTAGTATAGTTTGTCTAACAAATGAGAAATAGGAATATATATATATATATATATATATATATATATATATATATTCAGAGTTATAGCCTTTTGCAGAAAAAAATACAAATTGTGTCAAATACTAGAGAGACTATTGTTTTTACTCTTCAAGTACCTACAAAAGGAAAATCGACATGGTTTTAAGAAGTAAAACTAGAATATAGTTATAATTTGGAGAACAGACGTAATAAAAGAACGGCCAATCAATTTTTTGCATCAATTCCAGCCAATATATATATATATATATATATATATATATATATATATATATATATATATATATATATATATATATATATATATATAACCAGAGATAATTTTTTTCTATAAAAGCTGCTCAATGAAAGAAATATTTGCATAATAACATAAGCACTAGTTACGTAAGTAAAAATGTAATTCTTTTAAATTTAGGCCCTGATCTAGATATAAACACCAGTCCCATTTTATACGAACATTTGTCAGTATAGGCTAGTCATTGTATTATGTAGTAATGGCAATTCATCCATCTGGTCGAAATTAGTTAGATGAAAACAACGGTTATGAAAATGTACACACACACAAATATGTGACACGCGAATATCTAATGAAAGGTCAGTCTGAGGTATATAAATATTATGACTAGAGGAAATAAAACACTTGCTTCATTTGTTTCGTGAGATGCAACTGATGAAGGCCTACGGTAAGATGGGCCGAAATATCTTGCTAAAAGAAAATTACTGGAACAATGAAAGCTGCGTTAGTCAAAACGCAGATCAGGTAAAATTCATCCAGTAATTCGGTTTTTTCCTTATTTGAAACTCTACATGTAAGACCGCGACAGGGTGGCTCAGTGGTTGGAGCAACAGAATCTGAAGCAGACCTACCCAGGTTCGAGCCCTGACAGCGGCAAAATCTGGGCAGTACGTTGCTAGTTCCCAATAAGGACGAAACCGGTCTACTGGATGAATTGACTTTTCTACATTATGCAATGCTTAGTTTATACTGAAAAATATAAGTACGGAATGGGACAGGTCTTTATATCATGATCCCAAACTTAATTTTAAAAATCATGAAAAGAAAGTTTAAATTTTCGAAAAAACTGCGAGTTTATAGTTAAAATGGTTAATGAGAATGGTTTTTCCGTTCTATACTACGGATAGTCATGCCATTAGGCAGTATACTTGTAATGTATTAAAGTTCCGCGGGATGAAAGTACCAGATATGAAATGAAAAAGATTTTCCATTACATAAATATCCCAATATAGGTGTAAATATTAGTATTATCAATGTTATTTATTACAATAATTTAACTGTCATGCAAATTACATACAAGACTAAATTGGTAGCTGAAATTACATGTAATTATATAGTACAGTACATATGATACAGCTAAATGGATAAAATTACGCGAATACCTCATTTTACAGCCTACAGAGCAATTGTAAGAAACTATAAACACAAAAAATAGAAAATTAAGCGAGAAATTATATAAAAATTTGTTTATATCATATCATACGTTGCGCTGTCGTTTAGCAAAGAAATACACTGACTAGTACCTGATATGAGCGGGACACTTTTGCATATGATAAGAAAACTCTTGCTATTCCCATCGATAGAAACATCTTGAAAGTTTCCAATATTACGTGAACACAACTACCCTGTTGCTGAATGCAAATTCAAATGCTACTTTTGACTCGCCCGACTAATGTCACCATCTGATATGCGAATAAGCATCAGTTACAACGTATATGACACTATAAGTGGTGTGTACCGCATATCTGGTAGTCCGTATCTTACGAATAAATTGAGGTTTGATTCGCGTTAAGCAGTGGAAAACTGGGCTCTGATGACAAACATAGGTAGCCGAAATCTATCAGTATACGTAACAAACTTTAGTTATCCTTTGGGCTGCGAGCGGTTAAATAGTGATAAAGATTGGTATTTACCTAAAGTTCGCAAGATTGATTTAAAGAAAAGTAAATTTAAAAACGACTAATAGAAATACCTGCCAAACACTGAGGCATAATTTCTGCCACAATACCGACACTGGTCTACATCATGGCCTTGTTAGTAATCGAGTGGTTCAGTGGAATAGATATAACAAACATTTCGGAAAAATACGTTCTCCTAGGCTAATGCCCTCGTTTATGCCACGCTTTTTAATAATTTATATATACTGGGATTAGAGCGTACAAACCATGTCCCGTGATAAGAAGCCAATAAGCACGGAATTCCTATGTCCATGTATCTAACTATTTATTCATACTTCAGTCAATTCTCCAGTTTCTATACGAATTAACCATTTACGGTATTTACGATGCCTAAACCGAATATATATATATATATATATATATATATATATATTCGATTTTCAAACCGGGAGTACAGTAATATTGACAATGGCGTTTTTAAAATAACACATTCCTTTTTCTATTATATGATAACATTCTTACATATAGATAATTAACAGGTCATTAAGCAAATCCCGATACCTAAATGTGACTCGTACATTTTGGAAAGAAGCGACTCGCAGTTCAGAATATACATCGCCGATACATGAACTGTGTCATGTAGTCTAAAATCTGTTTTGGTTTGGAACAGTACGAAAAGGGACGCTGCAAGAGATCAAGAGGTCTTCTTTACTCAGTCAACGATTCGTTTACTACGTATGACATCTATGAAAGCATGCAATTAATGTTCACCTTGTATTTGACATCGAAAATTGTACAAAAAATTGTCTGATAGACGATTATGATAGGTCGTCTATAATTGTTGATCGGTAGAGTACTTCGATTTATGTCTCTGAAAACTTTACTGCTTACAATTGACAGCTTAAATTTTTGAGAAAAAAAGTTGAATATAAAAGCAATCAGCATTGATTTTCCTACTGCCCATATTCACTACTTCAGTTAGTTTTCTCCAAGCAGTTTTGTCAGTTTTCACCTAATTTGATTAACCTTCCTCAAGATATTAGCTATTGTGTCATTGATTATTTAAAAGAATTATAATGAACTGCGAAACTGGATAGTCATAGTTACCTGATCTGTGTTTTAACTAAAACATGATATTTCCGTCACTTCCTTTGATGAAAATATTTCAGATATTTTTGGCGGTGTCCTCTATCGGTGATAATTCATCACAAGTCTTATAAACACACAAATAAAGTAAATTCGATATTTCCTTTGACCGTATCATTTATACTTTTGATTGGTTAGTCTCATAATCGCTAACTGAAGTTTCACTATATATATATATATATATATATATATATATATATATATATATATATATATATATATATATATATATATATATATATATATATATATATATATAAGATGTAAAACGAACCAAGTGAAATGACTGTGGCTGGATTTTAATTTACCCTTTAAATGCCGGTGAATACTTTCTTTGTTCTCATCATGTAAAATGGCGTAAGTGAGGATGTCCTCACATTTAAGGATGGGGAGTCAAATAAATCCAATAAACCTTCAGCAACATCATGCAAAGATAAGTGATGCAAAATAAAGACAGACGAAAAATTCAAGTGTAAATTTCATTCAAACCAGCTGATTTAAACTTTTAATTGGCTAGTTTCGAAAATTTCACAAACCTTTTATTAGACAGGCGAACGTCATTGTTTATTTGGCGGTTATAGGTAATCGTGCATCTCAGCCATAAAATCCAACTCTACCAAATCAGCTGTCTAATCTATCATGCGGCAATAAATTGTGAATTTAAACGTAAATGTGTAGCAGAAAGTTTCTTTTTGCCATAATTATTTATTTATTTCCATGAAAATTACAGTCTTGATCTATACACCAACCTAATGTCCTCGAATATCGAGCTTAATCGTAAGGCTACAGTTATGGTGTAACAGATAACACATATAGAGGATAGCACTGTAACGTGGGTGAATACTAATATTTCTAAAAATGCGGCTATAAAATCTAGCGTTCTCATCTCTTATCAGCTTCATTTAGTTGTCGGCTAAACAGTTTCAAAACAACCAACATAAATATGTCTTTTTCTATATATCCTGAACCGAAGAGAACAATTTTGATGGTATTTGAGTCCATATATTTGCATCAAACTTTCTGATTAAATCAAAGGCTCAGTCCCGGAATATTGGCGGACGTACTACATGGCCTAACTACCTGATCTTTGCAATGCCTAACAGGGGAGTTTTACCAGTTCCACTTCCAATGTAAAATTTTCGAATACCATCTTCAGTTCACAGCACAGCATACCAAAAATAAACAAACTAATAAAGAAAAATACCCGATCTGATTTGTGAATAGCACAGGATTTCTTATGGTCAATTTCTTTGAAGGAGATATTTCGCATACTTTTACCGATATCCAACACCGTAACACGATACATCAAGTCTTAGATACAAGCTAATAAATCAGGTGCAATATTTGCTTATACGTTTCATTATAATTCTGACTAGCCTGCCACTCGATAGGTGCGTATCATATATCCACAGCTACTATGTAAAATAAACTAAGTTACACCAGTTTGGTTAGAATATTAATGTATCCTTTACATGCAATAGGCTATTTTTATACTCACTATGGGAAACAACATAATTGGGATTGTCCTCAAATTATGGGGTGGGGAGCCCATTAAATAAAATTCATTCTTATCGAAATGCACGTGTAAAATTTCAATCAAACCAATCGAGTTATATTTGGGGCTGGTTTGTTTAATAAAAGTTATTTTCATTTCATTAGATAGGTACACGTTACGTATGTGTTGTGCATGTGTATATATAACACATAAGTGTGCGATAAAATATATAAGTGCAGATATACATCTATCTAGATGACACTGTAGTCAATAGATGTTAATTTATATTATGCACGCGTCAGATTAATTGCTTTAATCTTAAAATTTGAAATGATATAATACCAGTATGATCTCAGTTGATATGATTCAGGCAAGACTAAAATCATGTCCGGGTTATTTTAATCAAGTTTACGATTTTCATATAAGCACCTAACCCATTAATTACTTACATATGTCAATATAAACCAATAATTGTATAGTGTAGAAAGGGCAATTTATCCAGTATACCGGTTTCGTCTTTATTGGGAACTTATCATGTACTAGCCAGTATTTTCCGCGGACAGGTTTCGAACCTGGGCACGCCTGCTTCGGAATCTGGTACTCTAACCACTGAGCCAACTTGCCGCACTCTACAGTCTACACAATTTTCAGTTAGTCTATTTTTCCTTTAGGTGGAGCTCATATGGCATCCATTTAGACCAAAAGTTCCAACAAACCATCCCCAATCTGTGGTATTGAAATGACCATTTATATAATTAAACGAACGTTGGTTGATAACAATTATTATAATCAAAGTTGCGATCTTGATATAAGCACCTGACCCATTATTTATCTACATATGATTTTACTAATTTTTATCACCGCCCGTGCATCCAATGCTCGTTTAATTTAATTATATATATATATATATATATATATATATATATATATATATATATATATATAAAGTTCATGCAATTTCACCAAACTATACCTTTTTGTGCAACTTTATCACTCTTATGAGTGTTACCATGTGCCAAATCCAATTCTCACTAACAATCATATTATTGATACTTTAATATTACATAACTGATCCGGCATTTCCTTAATATAAACGGACTGATTCATCAGAACCATAGTTCCTCCTTTATTTGCTTTTAGGCATATAACACTATTCGAAATTAACGACTTTCTTCGACGTTGAATTTCCTTTTCGATTTGATCCTCGCTAGTCAGTTTGCCGTCATGCTCTAATGACGATCATGCAAGGACGAAACGCGTCAGTACGTGTGACTGACGCTAGATTTGCTACATTGATTATGGTAGAGCCAAATATCTAACGACACGACACCCTGGTATAAAATTTCTGAAAAAAACTATTACATGATGAAAAAATGAAAGTTACCCATTGGCGAATTTGGTGCTTTCGAAGCCTTCGTGGTCTAATTAGGTCACCGAATCTAAAATCCAATCCGGTCAGTTGGTTGTTCGACAAAAACAGCTCTCGAACTTGGGTGTTTTCAAACAGCTGGTAAGATAGACTGGCCAGACCACAGTCTCTAGCGACGAAACTCCGAATCTGCAATAGAAAACAGATAACGTGTATATTACAAGGCATTCATATATTCGTGCTTACGATAAATTAATACATACAAGTGTATACGTATTTTTTTAGGTCAACGGTTATGTTACGAATTACCATGTAGATATGTTCACTTTAAAATATCTTTGTCAGGACTTGGCACAGAAGAGAGCACTGTCGATTTGTCCCTGGTGTGATATGAAATATATTGTTTCTATATTTTCCGGGACTAAATCAGATAAGGAGGATAAAATTTAATTAAAAACTGGTGACATCACAGGAACTTCCTAATGATCGGTTGGTACGACATATTTACAGATATGACTCAAAGAAATTTCAATCCAAAATAAAGCTTATATCTCACAATTTCAGCTTTAAAATTGTTTTTATTTAAAGTGACAATTTGAGTTGATCTAGCAATGGCTCAAAATCGAGTCTAAAATATAATACATGGCGAGTGCCGCGAAAACAGAATACCGATTTCACTATCAGTTTCGCAAAGATCCGATTGATTCCCATTTCCAAGAACGCACTGAGTTTGTCATCTTGTATGTATTTGAAAATGAGTATCAATCGGATCTTTGCGAAATTGATCGTGCAAAGTGAAAACCCACGAAAGCGAAACGCGAAGATTCAAAATTTGAAGCTTGCACTGCGCAACCATTCAAGAAATAGCTGGCAGAAGAACGTTGCTCTTGTAGTTTGTATATCAATACATAACAGCAGGTTAGGCAGAAAAATAAAATTGCGAATTTGCACAATGTTTCAATGGATGTGTTAGATTAACAGGCAGAATAATTACATGCAAAATCTGAGTCATGCACACAAAGGTGACTCATTTATACAATTCATGCGCGACCAATACTGGCAGACTTCTGCTAGGCGTTTCGAAGTAGCATAATAGCTCAGTTTGCAAGAGGGGCCTGGTTGTAACCAACTGGTACTGGTCAGATTCATTGTACAGTGCAAAGTGAATCGAACAGGAGCTTATCGGTTGACAGACCGGATATATCTATAGCTTAGACATACAGATAATATTTGCACTATTTTTATTAAACTAAACAAAGAAACGCTTAGTTAATCATTTAATTTCACCCTCTAGAACGAAGTAAATGATGACATGCGAATAAAATAAAAAATTTTAATAGCTAAATTTAGTCTCCGTGTTAAATTGTCAACACAATTAAAGCTTTATATGGAGGACAGCTTTAACAGTGTCTATCTTTCATCGTTATTCATTTGCTTATTAAGAGGCTAAAGAAAAGCATTCCAGATTTTCATGCAAGAAGCTATGAGACGAGAAACAGTCACGCATTAGCCATATTCTATAAGGCAAATTTTAAAACGTTAAAAAGAAAAACAACGCGTCAAGAAATGACGTCTCTGTAGAAGAATATGTAAATTTATCGACGATAAAAGTCAAGGCTAGCAGAAATCTCGAGTGCAAGTGAAACAATTCAATAGCCAGTATTCACAAGCAAACACATGCAAATTGTCTAAAATGGAAACAAACGAAAAATTTCTCAATTTCTAATTAGTCTAATTGTAACATTGCATCAGGTGTAAACTAGACATTCTTCTCCCATCTAACAGGACACTACTAGAAACAGGTACATGCTATAATCCACATTTGTGTCAAATTAAAAAACAATATGAAGGAAAACGAGATCAGCAGCTAAAATTCGCTATGCGTTTCGCTACTGTATATATTATAGGGAGATTTATCTGGTAAAGATTCTGCACTGATTTCATTTTAGATTAGCTTAGATTAGTTAGATCGACACCCTCATTAATAAATAACCTATTCCATTTTACTAGCTTTATCAAGGATATGTGGTAGAAAACAATTAGTTTGCTAATGATAATTTAATGCTATTTATGATGATGATAAAGATGACATTGGTAATTTTTATGCCGATAAAGTTGACGAGGTTAAAAAGAATGATTGAGATGATGATGATGATGATGATGCCAATCAAAACTAAGACGATGCCAATGACGATGATAAAGATTTACATGATAATAATGATTATGCTGATTACGATACAAATAATTAGGATGAAAATTTAGAGAAAATCAGAGAGAATGACAAGGCTGTTGGTAGTTTTGAGAATAATAATAATTATAATGATGATGGAAACGGTGATGATATCAATGATAATAAAATTTATACATATAATGGTGATTTTGAAATGTATTATGATTATTATTATCATTATTTTATTGATTATTTATTATTATTTATGTCAGTATTTAAAAAAAATATTGTTGTTATTATTATGGTTATAATATTACTATTATTAATAATAATAAAAATATTTTTTACAATACTACTACTACTACTACTACTACTACTACTACTACTAATAATAATATGTAATATATGTAATATATAATAACAATAATAATATGTATATGTAATAATAATAATAATAATGGTACAAATAATCATTATTATTTCTGGTTTTAGTGTTAATATTATTGTTATAAATATTATTATTTCTATTTTTAAATGATTAACGATGGATTCATAATCGGTGATAATTCGGACGGTATCGATGATGTGGATTATAATGATATTGATATTTACATATTTTTGCAGAACGAGGCGATTAGACAATATCTGACAAGAAATCACAACTGACCATAGCTCCTTCAAAGGCTCCGTCAAGCAACACCAAACCTTTATTGCCAGACAAAACCAGTTTATGCAGCTGGAGTCCAGAAAATGCACCAGGTGAAATGTGTGTTAAGATATTTTCCGACAAGTCGAGAGTGCGCAGGTGTGTCATCGAGGCGAACGAGCCAGACTCGATTGAAACCACGCGAGACTTTTGCACTTTGAGGCAGGTAAGTTGTTCAAGGCCACGGAGACTGTCAAACGCCAAAGCAAATCCCCCGGTCTCTCGAATAGTTGAAGCCAACAATGAACTCACTGATAGTGTAGACGATTGATCGTCGGCTGAAGACGACTGAGAACCAGAAACTAAGGAGTGACCAGAATTAGGTGACGCTTTTAGCGTCATAGAGAGAAGAAACATCTTCCGGAGTCCGGGTTGGATCTTTTCACGTGACAAAGGCAACTCCAACTCCTACAGTAGGTTATTTTAAGATAGATTTATTTAAAATAGAAATGACGTGAAATATTTATAAATACATTGAGAGGTATACAATGACTTAAATAAATTCACGCAAAATATTATACATTGAACAATTTCGATATAACAGTTAGATACTGCTTGTTGCGGATAGCTAATGTATATTCAATTGGGTGTTAGGTGTTGCGCACCTAGTAACAAATTAGTTCAAATATGACAAGAGGTATAAACCAAAGACATCAATAACGGAACGTATAATCTCATGCACACGTTCGTTTCGTGCTTACTGACGACAAATCAACAGGAGCCGGTACTGCGCTCTATACCCGATATGCAGTTGGTTGAGTTGTACCGTCAAATTTTCCCACGTTCCTAAATTATATGTATTGACTATAGGGCATAAAACCGGTTCCTACTGACAAGTCACCAGTGAGCATGAAACGAATGTGCACATGGGATTACACCTTCCGTTCATTCTGACTTCGGGTTATCATTCTGGTCATACCTGAACTAATTTGTTGCTAGGTGCGCAAAACCTAATACACAATTGCAAAAGAATTTCCATGTTACAAATGCTAATTTTTTTATTGATCGCTAGTTATGCTGTAAGAATACGAACAGTTGAAAAACTGCCACAAATATCAATGTCATATTCAATGCGATTTTGACGGCTTCAGTGGCATATTGCATTTTAAGGATCTGCCAAATCGTTCTAAATTATGTGTATAGTACTTCATGAATACACTAATTATTGAATAGAATCAATTTAATGATTTTCAAAGTAATAATTTTAAAATGTAATAGAAGTTATGGTGCAATTAGTCGTCACGCATTTTATACGTAATAAACCGTAGGTGCAGATCGAACCAGAAGATTATGCCAAATTCAACATAATTAAAGGTATACGCTCATGTACGCCTGACTTTAGTGCTAAGTGGCGAATCATTAGTAGGAGCCGGAGCTTCACCCTCGAACCCGCTATAAATTTAGTCAAGCAATGTAGGGCAGTTGGACGGTGCAATCTCTCACGTATGCGTATTAGAACAACAGAACAGTCAATGGCATATAAAGGCTTGAACAAATCGATTTCAAAACCTACTCAGCATGCATTTTATATACCAAACCTGTAAATTATACCAAAATTGATTGTGGAGAAAGAATAAATTTGACAAAACTGAGATTAACATTCTAAACGGCTGTTACTCCAGGAAAGCCTCATACTCTGGTCTCGATGAGAAGTAAGAGTTGTACAGCGTTTTTCTGTGTTAATCTTTTATTTGTTATTTTATGTGTGTGTACGTGTGCGTGTGTGTTTATTCGTGTTTGTAATTGCGTACATGCGTCTGTGTTGGAGGTGAAAAATGGGTGGAGTGATACTATATATGCTTGAATAAATTCTCTTACTAGTCACTCGTCCAGTAAGTGTTCGCTGTTTTGATCATATATTAGTGTGTTTCGCTTTTAAAGGTATGCATTATTATTCTCTGTGTGTTTTACGGTTTGAAAGGTGTTCCTGGTTAGTATCGATATGGGGACATGTTACGTGTTTCTAACGCTAGTGACATAAAATATGATAATAATGAAATCTGAGTCACAACTTTTATTCATTCGGCTATCTGCTTTTGTGTTATTTCCAATACTAATGATGATAATGATGATGTTTATGTTGTTGTTGATGATGATGATGATGACGACGATGACGATGATGAGGATGATCATGAAGAAGAAGAAGAAGAAGAAGAAGAAGAAGAAGATGATGATGATGATGATGATGATGATGATGATGATGATGATGATGATGATGATGATGATGATGATGACAAGGTATGATGTGGTTGCAAGCATGCTGCTGAAGTTGTTGTTGGTGATGAGTCAGAAGGAGATATGATACCGGATTACTATTGGCAAGTTTAATAATTCCTAGTCTTTGTTGGTATTTTAAACGTCCGAATAAAAATGACGCTTTATAAATGAAACCAAAAAATGGCGTGGGATAAATTTAAAAGATGGATTATGGAATATTTATGTACTATTGGAGTACTGAAACACTTCGCTCTCATGTACTAGCTCATATGTCAGCCAGCATGGAGCAAGACCAACCCACAGGTAAAAAGCACCATGGGATATTATAAATTTGAAAGTAAATGCTTCATCAAACTGAGTTGTGATTTTATTACCATTTTGTTTGAAATACACTAGGACAGGGGTGTCAGCCTACCGATTTCTTGATCGATAAGTAAAACAAATTTTGGTAGTATTCCACACGCTAACTGCGACACATAAAACTATATAAACAAACAGGTACACACGTGCACACATGAATGTACAACGCGAAAAGCAGCTAAATTATACAATCATTTAAGTAGCAAGCATGGCGTGTTTTTGGCCTAGTTGATATGTTAAAAAAACAAAGATTGAATACCAAATTCAATGTTAAAATACACACACATTTAAAGTATATAGGGGCATGGAACTAGAGTAAACATTCCCTTATTTATCAAGCGTGTTGTGTTTTTGATCGAGTTATTTAAACAAACAAATGTAGAATGCCATAGAGGCGTACGGTTCGTGTTTGCTAGTTTGTCATTAGTAAAAGCCAGCAGAATGCCTCGAGCACACCTTGTAGGTGGTGAAACACAAAAATGAGCCTGCCATCATCGTTCAGAACAATTACAATAAATAATCTCAAAATAAGAAATTTAGCGTAACTAACTTATTGCAGCAGGAAATAAGTTTGCATTTTTCGAAATTTCCCGCCAAGTACAGTGTATACTAGACTAATTTGAGTGAGAACCGCGTATCTGATTTTCCAGACTTTGTATATGCATTGCATTTTGATTCCCGTTAGCCAGTTTACCGTCGCGCTTTGATGATAATCTTGCAGGGTCGAAAAGCCTAAGTACGTGTGATTGACGAAACCTTTGCTATGTTGTTCCACGACTGGTTAAATACAACGGGATTGGTGTTTACTTCAAGATCGCAAACTTGATTTAAAGGATTGTTACCACCACTCACGCAATCATTGATTGTCTAATTTTTTTACCTAAATGTATGTGGCGAAATCGGCAAAAAGTTAATGGTCGTGACTGCATATAAATTGTGCAATCGATATTTCCAGTCAGGTACAATTCATGCGAGACTACTGGAGGAGAGAGCCGCATATATAAATTTATTTTCCATATATACGCCATGCGGTTTCATTTCACTACTCAGTTTGCCATCGTACTCAGATAATGACCAGGGAAGATCAAAAAGCGTCAATACATGCGACTGACGATCGTTTTGCCATTGCTTGACAGGTTAAATATTTGCTCAAATCTGGTCGTATGATCAGTGTACCGTGTTATTAGATTTCTGAAGATGGCACTGGAAATGAGGTACCGCAACGTTAAACCATCGAGGTTTGATCGAACGTCATTTCCACTCATCGCGTACATAGAAATGAGGAACAATCTAATCATTGCGGAAACCAGAGTTCAAATCGACCATCCACGAAAGAATATTTTGTGGATACGAAAAAGAGAATCGATCATTTGTGTAATAATTTATACCGATGATAGTTAAAACAATTATTGCATTATAAGGATGAAACATTACGAAACTGAAATTTTCAATATACCTAATCTGTGTTGTGACAAACACAGATCACGTAAAAGTATCAAACAATCTTCAATAGATCGCAGAGCAATTTTTATATTTTACTCATTTAATAGACTGTTTCTTTAAGTTATCTAGGAAAAAAATCAATCTTTGCGTAAACAGATCCGGAAGAAATGCGCAGAATATATTGGGGGAAATTCATAATAAACCACAGATTATTTTCATGCTGAATTTGCTAAAATTTATATCAATATATATATATATATGTGTGTGTGTGTGTATTTTTTCTCCATAAGCTAAAAACGGAAAAATAAAGCAAATTATGTTTATCAACTAGACGGACACGGTTTCTATTAGCCACTTATCAAGGTGTCTATTGCATGTAATTTGTAGTTATATCAACTTATAATATTTTTCTATTCTTTCCTATAGTTTGATTATTTTCGGAATGTCTTTTGATCCAGACGTTAACTAGCCATGCTTTTATTGAACATAATTTCCACAGATGGTTTTGTGTCTGTCTTGTAATGAGTGATTGGGGTTAGTTAGTTGGATCTCTATTTCTAAAACGAAACCAAATATGAATGGCATGAAGAAAAGTTTGACAAAAAATGTTGGTGTATAAAACTGAAATTTGCATACAAAGTTATAAATTGGTGGCATAATGCGTGAGTTGGAACACCTTCAAGCAAATACATCCTGGGAAAATTCTGAAAATTAATTCATGAGTGTAAAAAATGAAAACACCGATCTACTAGACGAACTGCATTTGCTACTTTATACAGGACGTAGTTTATACTGTCAGCATAAATATAATAAAATCCTGCCACCATACTTTATATATATATATATATATATATATATATATATATATAACTATATATATATACATATAGGACAGAATAAACAAAGCATTCAACATTGTATTCAGTAGACCACTTCTTCAAAATTGACAGCTCTTGAAATCAGTTTATTGTATGAATTTTGCTTTGATACAATACAAAATGCATCGTTTATACTGTCGTAATAAATATATTAGTTATATATTGTTCGTTGCTATGACGAATTAAGTAATAAAAATACACCATTAAGTTCAATCATGCCAGAGTAAATTATCTAAAAGTTAGCGCTTGAATAATAATTTTTATTAAGTTGAAAGATATAATTAAAGGTAAAACGAGGAATTTCTTACAAAAAGACAGAACTAAGCAATATTGTAAATGAAGGTGATGAGTAACTTAAACGTTCGTTAAAACGTGTTGCACACAATAAGAACCTAAATTTATAAATGCAACAGGAGAACAAGAAATAAAGAATGAAAGTGTGAAGGATGGTACCATATTTCCATTGCTTTTCCCTCTCCTAATCACAGATGTCACTCTTAACTACGTCATTGAGCATGATAAAAATAAAATATTTATCATGATACACGTAAACTGTTGTTTTAATTATTTGTGTACACGTGTATGCAATTATATGTAACTGAATTCTTAATTGTAAAACACAAACACAATGCATGTCTATCTAGTTTAACGTTATTATTACTTATAATATCAGTCAGACTTAAATATAAGTGAAACTTTGTATGATAAAGTATCGCCGGACAGCGCAGCTTCTTTGGGTGTTAAATTTTTTTGTCTTTCAATGTTCGTGAAGCTTTTTCGGTTTTGACGAAATTTCTCACGTGCATTAATATTTTATCTGAATTTTGTGTGATGATCTGTAGGCTAAAGAAGGTACTCGGCATTGAATACCGAAATATATCTAAAAAAATATTAATTTGGAAGAAAATAGCCTTGAGGCAATACACAAAGATCAGGTAGATTCTGGTAGTCACAGAGCTGGACTCTGCACATTAATTGCATTTTCAGAAAGCCAGGACTATCATAAGAATTTCATATTAAATTCTCGCAGAATCAAATATACGAATATGACATTAATGAGCATGTAATGAAAATTTACACACTTGAAATGAAAAAAAGAAAATCAATTATTTACTTTGAAATTCCTATGACTATCAGAAAGCGCTTAATTGAAATCAAGGTTGTGTTCATGCAAGAAATATTAAACGCATACTTTATATTTTCGAGATTTACAGAATGAAGAAATAGATTACCGTGGTACTATGTATTTAAGCCGGGGAAATTTCATTTAAATAATACATATAATCACTTCGGTAATAAGAATTGTAAAATATATAAAGTGAAGTATGTATGATTTTTAATAAGTTAAATTTTAAAATGTCTAGTTCATTTTCAAATAACAATCATAAGTTGAAGTTATTGCGCATCTTAATTTATACCAAAATGAACACATTATATTCCGCGCAAGAATATTTTGAATAATTTTTTTAAAACATTTACAACGATAAGAAACAAAATTAAACGCCGTTTCGCATGATTCTATAAATAATGGTTAAGTAGAAGTATTTTCAGGAAGGGTAGCTGTTGAGAATGACATTTAATCTCAATTCTGGTAAATATTAGGCATCTCAAAATTCATAGCTTTGGTGCCCTTTACAGTTTCTACACATTATACGTAGTAAGTTGACTTTAGAGTCGTACGGTTAAAGACATTTTTATGAACCTGGACTAACTTATGCTTTAGTATATAACAGTTAGATACTGTTTGTGGCGGAGACCTAATACATATGCAATTGTGTATTAGGTATTGCGCACCTACTAACAAATTAATTCAAATATAACCGGAAGGATAAATCAAAGACAGCATAAACGGAACATATCTCATGCACATTCGTTTTTTGCTTACTGGCGACTCATTAAAAAGACTGCAGATTTGCCTTTTTTTATGCGGATGGTTAAAAAATATGGAGTTGATAATTATCCAAAGTTTGAAAATTTGAAGATAGCTTTTTCGTGCATTCAAAATATTAGTAAGCTAATTGAAGAAAACGTATTCATCCGAACAATTGTCCTATACATTTGCGAGAGTTTCGTATTTCATTCCTGAATAACATAATCACATATTACCAGAATTTCGATGTCTGATCACAAAATGTATAATTTTTTACATCCTCAAGAGAAAAAAAATTAACCAATCATCAATTACATTTCTTATTCATTTACTTACATTATTTGCACACAAAAAAGCAACAATTAGCAATGACACCACCCGCGCAACCAATGTTCGTTTAATTATATAAATGTTCATTTCAATACCCTTTCCCCATGTAATGTGGTGTCTGTTCAGTAATGACAGATTGGGCATGGTTAGTTGGAACTTTGGGTCTAAATGGATGCCATATGAGCTCCACCTAAAGGGAAAAATTGACTAACCAAGTTACATTAGTTAGTATATAACTGAAAATTGTGTGTAGTGTAGTGTGCGGCAGGATAGCTCAGTGGTTAGAGCACTAGATTCCGAAGCAGACGTGCCCAGGTTCGTATCCTGTCCGCGGCAAATTCTGGCCAGTACTTGATGAGTTCCCAATAAGGACGAAACCGGTCTACTGGATGAATTGCCTTTCTACACTATACCATTCTTAGTTTATACTGACATATGTAAGTAATTAATGGGTCAGGTGTTTATATCAAGACCGCAACCTTGATTATAATAATAGCAATGACATTGTTTATATTTTGTTCATAACAGTAACTGGAAGGGTACTGTGGTATAGCGACCAAATCTTTTTCTAAGCCAACTGAATGACTCCATTAGGTAGGCTGTGACTTGTATTTCATATCATCTTATATTGAAGGTTAAGCCATATTTGTATGTTCTTGGTTGACATTTACTAACAGATATGCATTTATATACGAGGCATGGCGATCTCTATGACAAATTGGTTCTTATTTGATCAGAGGTATAATCGAAAGTCATTCTGCAAAAATTTGAATATATTGGTCTGTATGAGCTCATTTTTAACTAGATGAGTCATACTTAATACAAACAAGCTTCAATATCATTTTAAAATAATTGATTGCATATATATGTATATGTGGCGAAAGCTGCAAAAAGTTAATGTTCGTGACTGCATAGAAATTGAGCAGCCGACATTTCCAGTCAAGTTCAATGTATGCGAGACTGCTAGAGGTGAGAGCCGCATATCTAAATTTGATTTCTATATATATTCAATGCGGTTTGATCCTCGATAGTCAGTTTGCCGTCGTACTCTGATGATAATCATGGAAGGTCGAAACGCGTCAGTGCAATGCGGCTGGCGGTAGTTTTGTTATGTTGTTCGACGACTGGTTAAATGCAATGGGAATGGTATTTACTTCAAGCTCGCAAACTTGATTTAAAGAAAACTTCAATATCATATAATTAAACGAACATTGGTTGCGCAGGAAGTGATAAAAATTACTATAATCAAGGTGGCGAACTTGATATGAACACCAGACCCATTATGTACAAAAATTTGTCAGGAAAAACTAAGAATTGTATAGTGCAGAAAAGGCAATTCATCCAGTAGATCGGTTTCGTCCTTATTGGGAACTTATTATGTACTGGCCAGAACTTGCCGCGGACAGAGCTCGAACCTGGGCACGTCTACTTCGGAATCTGGTGCTCTAACCACTAAGCCACCCTGCCGCACACTACATACAATGTTCAGTTATATACTAACTAATGTAACTTGGTTAATTTATTTTTCCTTTAGGTGGAGCTCATATGGCGTCCATTTAGACGCAAAGTTCCAATTAACCAAGTTACATAAGTTAGTATATAACTGAAAATTTTGTTTAGTGTGCGGCATGGTGGCTCAATGGTTAGAGCACCAGATTCCGATGCAAACGTGTCCAGTTATTGTACTGGAACCAAGTTTGCGAGCCTCAGACAAAACACAAATCCCATTATATGGATACGCTTACCAGCATAAACGAAGCACAGTACAAAGCAGCAGAGACAATTCATCCAGTAGACCAGCTTGGTCCTTAATGGGAACTCACTATGTGGTGCCTAGAATTTTGCCTTGGACAAGGCCCGAATCGGGGCATAAATGCTGCGGTTTGGTCCTCGGTGAGCGGTTGGTCTCCATGTTATGCGACTTTTTAAATATGATGAGATAGGCGTTTATCTCAATTTGTCAAATTTGATTTAAATAATTTTTACCGCTACTCGTGCAATCAGTAATTGATTAGTAGTGTGTTGCCAATGTGCTTCTTGGATTTACGTGTCAACACTTTAAGCACTGCTAACTGTAGAGCTGCATAACAGTATATACCAACTAGTTTTTATTACGAACCCGCTTGAAATTGGATGCAACCCTTATGTTACCGCATAAACGTTGACAGTAATCATGCAGCCTATCTGCCTGGCTGTCAATCATACTCTTTATAAAACTTTCCGTCTGTTCATAATGGTCGGTGAAGTTCGATGTATGAGTATGCATTCATTTCCCCGACTCAGTCCACACAACGGCATGGCAACACTCGTGTGATGAAGGCGAAACTTGTGAAGATGTGGATGACGTTCTTTCTACGCCTCTACACCAAATAAAGAGTTAACTCTGTTCCGAATTACCGGTCAATAGCTTTCACTTGACCACTTACTCAAACACGAAATAACACACACACACACATCAACACACGTGCAAACACGCACACACACAAATATTATGATGAATTGAGTGAACATTGACAAACTAGGCAGAGCAGGTCAGGGTAGCGGTGGGTTTGGCGGATGAGAATATTTGCGTTGGGTTTTACCAGGGTATGTCTACGATTTCAAGAACAACGCTTCAACCAAGAACAAATACACTAAGGCACACGCGTCGTACGTGTTCATTTAGTTGAGTAAATTGCATTAAGGTGTGTATGCATATCAACGGAGTAAACGTTTTATTGTGCCTGTAATGAGGTGAGATACATTCTAAAAAAATACATTAATCACTATGGCGAAAATCGGTTAGTCCAAAAATCAGTCATCTAATCGACGCATTTAATGCGAGGTGTTACTGGCACATAATTACTGTGAGGTAGCCACTCACAATTGAAGCTAAAATATGTGTGCTATTAAAGACCCGTCTGATTTTTAAAATCAAAATTTCGGTCGACCAGCTGTCAGCATGACATAATTGCGAAAATAGTTAACGCGCTATATGAGACGCAGTAAAAAATAAACAACTGAAATTAGATTCATGTTAGCGTAACTTTTTAACCAATGTTTAGCACGCAATTCTGTATTAGCCATTTCTTACCTAGTAAATAATATACTATGCTTGGGTGTTAATGATTAATCCATAGACTTAATTTGCGGAATTCAAGCAAGCATCAATCACAGATTTTTTTTCAATTGTGCATTATAGACTGAAAACATCAGCAGACACATCAGCCTAGAGTTTGAAAGTACAATTCAGACAATTAAACGAACATTGGTTGCGTGGGTGGTGATAACAATAATTATAATCAAGGTTACGGTCTTGATATAAACACCTGACCCATTAATTACTTACATATGTCAGTATAAACTAAGAATTGTATAGTGTAGAAAAGGTAATTCATCCGCGGCAAATTCTGGCCAGTACCTGATGAGTTCCCAATATGGACGAAACCGGTCTACTGGATGAATTGCCTTTTCTACACTATACAATTCTTAGTTTATACTGACATATGTAAGTAATTAATGGGTCAGGTGTTTATATCAAGACCGCAACCTTGATTATAATAATTCAGACAATTGACAGGCATATTGCGAAACCTTAAACGGTGTAATTTTATCAGTCATACTCGAAAGGCAAGGAATATTTTTTTACATAAACGCTATTATATATATATATATATATATGTGTGTGTGTATGTATGTGTGTGTGTGTGTGAATTCAGTATTAACTAAGCATGACGTATGCTAGCAAATGCAATTCACCAAGATGTCCATTTCGTAGGCTGGTGAGCACAAATTAAATACAAGATCGAATTTCCGTAGTCACGGCGCATTTACTTTTTTCTTGGAACTCACTCACTAAAGCATCCATGCCACACAGTAACTTTCATTTGAAGTTATGTAACATCTTTTGCATTTACATCAATTGTTGCTCAAGGTAGAGTCTATTACGCATCGCCTCAGATCTGAAACTATAATTAGCCCTGTCTGCGGCAAATTCTGGTCAGTATGTGATGAGCTCCTAATAAGGACGAAACCGTTCTACTGGATAAAATGCCTTTTTCACACTATACAATACTTAGTTATTTACTGAAAAATATATGTATATAATGGGTCAGGTGTTTCTACCAAGATAGCAACATTGATTAAAGTATTTATAGGACAGATATCGTGTCACCAGATATTGCATTAGTGTAGATGGGAAGGATTTTATTGTATACAAATTTCTTTTCAATATAAACGACACAGCATAATAGAGCAAATGTAATCCATTAAGTTGACCGATTTATTCAATATTTTGGCACTCATCAAGTACTTGCCGGAAGTGCAGAGACTGGTAGAGGAACCAGGAAGCATTTGCTTCACAGACTTACAACTCATCCATTTCACCACATGAGATGCGCAATACATCCAAATTAAAATTAAACGAAAAATTATAATTTTGGTTGGCCTATCCTTCATGTGAATCCCATTCAACATCGTTTGCAACCTGAAGTTCCAAACAGTCATCTACTTAACTCTCATTACAGAACAGACAGCATATCATCTGCGAAAGTGATATATATATATATATATATATATATATATATATATATATATATAAAAGTAGTACCTGATCATTGACCAGGGCGGTTATAGAAATGTTTACAAAGCTCTTAGTAATTAAGAGTGCTAGTGGGCAATTAAACTTCGTGAATATTTTTTATTTACAGACCGGGAAGTATTAAACGGATTTATTTTATCAATACGAACTAGAGAAGACGAAGTCTGGTTTGATGTCCCGCTTTTTTTGTACAGAATAAATACGTTCAACATCGATCATAAAAACTACTGGAATTGAGATACGATGTAATCTTCGCTAGTGGTTAGTATGAACGATGGTGAAGCTTTCGGAGGAAAGGACGAATTAGTACCAAGCCACACCGATGACGAACAAGATGCATACTCGAAAATGGAAATCAATCGGATTTTCTTGAAACTGATAGTGCAAAGCGACAACCCACGAATGAACATCGTGGAGACTAAAAAAGTGACGCTCGCAATGCGCAATCATTCAATAAATATCCGACAGTATAAATACCTTATAACAAATTAGTTCAGTTGT